>JAPQNM010000013.1:19191003-19213503 GCA_029783475.1 Metacarcinus magister
TGACTGTTACAGCTCAAAGCAGTTCATAACTAAGCCTTACGACACGTTTAACCATCTTGCAGACCCTCGTGGATGTGTAAAATTAATCTCAACATATGGTGTATCGTTTGGTCATGACCGGCCGATCAAAATCTTAACTACTGACTCTGTCACCGGTGCCAATGGCTATGGAAGTTATTTATTTTCATTAAAAAATGTAATGCAGTACTTTTATTGCAGTGTCAAGCACAATAAAGAGGATATGATAGCTATCAGTAACCCGCGTATACTCCTACACAGGATGCGTTAACCCGTAAGGAACCCATATAGTCTTAACGTCCATGAATATTCTTGTAATGACTTTTACAGCTCAAAGCAGTTCATAACTAAACCTTACGACACGTTTAACCATCTTGCAGACCCTCGTGGATGTGTAGAATTAATCTCAACATATGGTGTATCGTTCGATCATGACCGGCCGATCAAATTCTTAACTACTGACTCTGTCACCAGTGCCAATGGCTATGGAAGTTATTTATTTTCATTAAAAAATGTAATGCAGTACTTTTATTACAGTGTCAAGCTCCATCAAGAGGATATGATAGCTATCAGTAACCCGCGTATACTCCTACACACGACGCGTTAAACCGTAAGGAACACATATAGTCTTAACGTCCACGAATATTCTTGTAATGACTGTTACAGCTCAAATCAGTTCATAACTAAGCCTTACGACACGTTTAACCATCTTGCAGACCCTCGTGGATGTGTAGAATTAATCTCAACATATGGTGTATCGTTCGGTCATGACCGGCCGATCAAAATTTTAACTACTGACTCTGTCACCAGTGCCAATGGCTATGGAAGTTATTTATTTTCATTAAAAAATGTAATGCAGTACTTTTATTGCAGTGTCAAGCACAATAAAGAGGATATGATAGCTATCAGTAACCCGCGTATACTCCTACACACGATGCGTTAACGCGTAAGGAACACATATAGTCTTAACGTCCACGAATATTCTTGTAATGACTTTTACAGCTCAAAGCAGTTCATAACTAAGCCTTACGACACGTTTAACCATCTTACAGACCCTCGTGGATGTGTAGAATTGACCTCAACATATGGTGTATTTTTGTCATTTTTTCTACTTCGGGAAATTTTTTGCAAAATTTCCTCTTCGATTTTGTTTTTTTTAAACTATGTTGTTCATGGGAATAATGTAAGACTTTCAGCTTAGTTTCAGTTAATTTCACCAGAAACTTTTATTGCTATAAATGAATTTATTTGGGTTAAAAGAAATGATAAAATCAGTAAGGTGGATCTAATACTTTACCAATGTTGATGGAAAAGATATCAGATATTCCTTATGAAATTACCAACTAATAAACAAAGCACTTTGTTCAATTGGTATCTTAGCTTAGAAGCTAATATTGTTTGTTTAATGATATCATTATTTTAGTAGATAACTATTTTTCATGAGATAGATTCCGATCAAATATAACAAAGAGTTATGTTGTGAAATCATAAATATTTTTCTCCTCCTTTTAAACCCTATCCCATTCCAATCCTGCGTCTAGTTTCTTTTTTCATTATTTATAATCTACGTAATTTACGTGAGGACGTAATATATATTTTCTTAATATTGTGTTTATCAGTACTTGTTACATACCATAAGGATCGGAAAAAGGTACAGATTCTGAAGCATTGCTTGAAAATTAAATACGAGTAAAACGAAAGGAGTTACAGCTAGTTAAGTAGAACATATGATGAAAACAAGATTTTATACACTATTTCAGGATGGCAGAGTCTGTTTGATTACTCCTGTAGTGTACATAGCCTTCCTTTGGCCTTCTTAAATGCTGCTGCATCAAGATAAGGCTCACTAGAATTAGGTATATAGAGGCAGAAAACAATTCAATTTCTACCACTCGTTCGGTCATGACCGGCCGATCAAAATCTTCACTACTGACTCTGCTGTCACCGGTGCCAATGGCTATGGAAGTAATTTATTTTCATTAAAAAATGTAATGCAGTACTTTTATTGCAGTGTCAAGCACCATCAAGAGAATATCATAGCTATCAGTAACCCGCGTATACTCCTACACAAGACGCGTTAACCCGTAAGGAACACATATAGTCTTAACGTCCACGAATATTCTTGTAATGACTGTTACAGCTCAAAGCAGTTCATAACTAAGCCTTACGACACGTTTAACCATCTTGCAGACCCTCGTGGATGTGTAGAATTAATCTCAACATATGGTATATCGTTCGATCATGACCGGCCGATCAAAATCTTAACTACTGACTCTGTCACCAGTGCCAATGGCTATGGAAGTTATTTATTTTCATTAAAAAATGTAATGCAGTACTTTTATTGCAGTGTTAAGCTCCATCAAGAGGATATGATAGCTATCAGTAACCCGCGTATACTCCTACACACGACGCGTTAACCCGTAAGGAAAACATATAGTCTTAACGTCCACGAATATTCTTGTAATGACTGTTACAGCTCAAAGCAGTTCATAACTAAACCTTACAATACGTTTAAAAATCTTACAGACCCTTGTGGATGTGTAGAATTAATCTCAACATATGTTGTATCGTTCGGTCATGACCGGCCGATCAAAATCTTAACTACTGACTCTGTCACCAGTGCCAATGGCTATGGAAGTTATTTATTTTCATTAAAAAATGTAATGCAGTACTTTTATTGCAGTGTCAAGCTCCATCAAGAGGATATGATAGCTATCAGTAACCCGCGTATACTCCTACACACGACGCGTTAACCCGTAAGGAACACATATAGTCTTAACGTCCACGAATATTCTTGTAATGACTGTTACAGCTCAAAGCAGTTAATAACTAAGCCATACGACACGTTTAACCATCTTGCAGACCCTAGTGGATGTGTAGAATTAATCTCAACATATGGTATATCGTTCGATCATGACCGGCCGATCAAAATCTTAACTACTGACTCTGTCACCAGTGCCAATGGCTATGGAAGTTATTTATTTTCATTAAAAAATGTAATGCAGTACTTTTATTGCAGTGTTAAGCTCCATCAAGAGGATATGATAGCTATCAGTAACCCGCGTATACTCCTACACACGACGCGTTAACCCGTAAGGAAAACATATAGTCTTAACGTCCACGAATATTCTTGTAATGACTGTTACAGCTCAAAGCAGTTCATAACTAAACCTTACAATACGTTTAACCATCTTACAGACCCTTGTGGATGTGTAGAATTAATCTCAACATATGGTGTATCGTTCGGTCATGACCGGCCGATCAAAATCTTAACTACTGACTCTGTCACCAGTGCCAATGGCTATGGAAGTTATTTATTTTCATTAAAAAATGTAATGCAGTACTTTTATTGCAGTGTCAAGCTCCATCAAGAGGATATGATAGCTATCAGTAACCCGCGTATACTCCTACACACGACGCGTTAACCCGTAAGGAACACATATAGTCTTAACGTCCACGAATATTCTTGTAATGACTGTTACAGCTCAAAGCAGTTAATAACTAAGCCTTACGACACGTTTAACCATCTTGCAGACCCTAGTGGATGTGTAGAATTAATCTCAACATATGGTATATCGTTCGATCATGACCGGCCGATCAAAATCTTAACTACTGACTCTGTCACCAGTGCCAATGGCTATGGAAGTTATTTATTTTCATTAAAAAATGTAATGCAGTACTTTTATTGCAGTGTTAAGCTCCATCAAGAGGATATGATAGCTATCAGTAACCCGCGTATACTCCTACACACGACGCGTTAACCCGTAAGGAAAACATATAGTCTTAACGTCCACGAATATTCTTGTAATGACTGTTACAGCTCAAAGCAGTTCATAACTAAACCTTACAATACGTTTAACCATCTTACAGACCCTTGTGGATGTGTAGAATTAATCTCAACATATGGTGTATCGTTCGGTCATGACCGGCCGATCAAAATCTTAACTACTGACTCTGTCACCAGTGCCAATGGCTATGGAAGTTATTTATTTTCATTAAAAAATGTAATGCAGTACTTTTATTGCAGTGTTAAGCTCCATTAAGAGGATATGATAGCTATCAGTAACCCGCGTATACTCCTACACACGACGCGTTAACCCGTAAGGAAAATATATAGTCTTAACGTCCTCGAATATTCTTGTAATGATTGTTACAGCTCAAAGCAGTTCATAACTAAACCTTACAATACGTTTAACCATCTTACAGACCCTTGTGGATGTGTAGAATTAATCTCAACATATGGTGTATCGTTCGGTCATGACCGGCCGATCAAAATCTTAACTACTGACTCTGTCACCAGTGCCAATGGCTATGGAAGTTATTTATTTTCATTAAAAAATGTAATGCAGTACTTTTATTGCAGTGTCAAGCTCCATCAAGAGGATATGATAGCTATCAGTAACCCGCGTATACTCCTACACACGACGCGTTAACCCGTAAGGAACACATATAGTCTTAACGTCCACGAATATTCTTGTAATGACTGTTACAGCTCAAAGCAGTTAATAACTAAGCCATACGACACGTTTAACCATCTTGCAGACCCTAGTGGATGTGTAGAATTAATCTCAACATATGGTGTATCGTTCGGTCATGACCGGCCGATCAAAATCTTAACTACTGACTCTGTCACCAGTGCCAATGGCTATGGAAGTTATTTATTTTCATTAAAAAATGTAATGCAGTACTTTTATTGCAGTGTCAAGCACAATAAAGAGGATATGATAGCTATCAGTAACCCGCGTATACTCCTACACACGATGCGTTAACCCGTAAGGAACACATATAGTCTTAACGTCCACGAATATTCTTGTAATGACTTTTACAGCTCAAAGCAGTTCATAACTAAGCCTTACGACACGTTTAACCATCTTACAGACCCTCGTGGATGTGTAGAATTGACCTCAACATATGGTGTATTTTTGTCATTTTCTCTACTTCGGGAAATTTTTTGCAAAATTTCCTCTTCGATTTTGTTTTTTTTAAACTATGTTGTACATGGGAATAATGTAAGACTTTCAGCTTAGTTTCAGTTAATTTCACCAGAAACTTTTATTACTATAAATGAATTTATTTGGGTTAAAAGAAATGATAAAATCAGTATGGTGGATCTAATACTTTACCAATGTTGATGAAAAAGATATCAGATATTCCTTATGAAATTACCAACTAACAAACAAAGCACTTTGTTCAATTGGTATCTTAGCTTAGAAGCTAATATTGTTTGTTTAATGGTATCATTATTTTAGTAGATAACTATTTTTCATGAGATAGATACCGATCAAATATAACAAAGTGTTATGTTGTGAATTTATAAATATTTTTCTCCTCTTTTTAAACCCTATCCCATTCCAATCCTGCGTCTAGTTTCTTTTTTTATTATTTATAATCTACGTAATTTACGTGAGGACGTAATATATATTTTCTTAATATTGTGTTTATCAGTACTTGTTACATACCATAAGGATTGGAAAAAGGTGCAGGTTCTGAAGCATTGCTTGAAAATTAAATACGAGTAAAACGAAAGGAGTTACAGCTAGTTTAAGTAGAACATATGATGAAAACAAGTTTTTATACACTATTTCAGGATGGCAGAGTCTGTTTGATTACTCCTGTAGTGTACATAGCCTTCCTTTGACCTTCTTAAATGCTGCTGCATCAAGATAAGGCTCACTAGAATTAGGTATATAGAGGCAGAAAACAATTCAATTTCCACCACTCGTTCGGTCATGACCGGCCGATCAAAATCTTCACAACTGACTCTGCTGTCACCGGTGCCAATGGCTATGGAAGTAATTTATTTTCATTAAATTATTCATTATTGCAGTGTCAAGCTCCATCAAGAGGATATGATAGCTATCAGTAACCCGCGTATACTCCTACACACGACGCGTTAACCCGTAAGGAACACATATAGTCTTAACGTCCACGAATATTCTTGTAATGACTGTTACAGCTCAAAGCAGTTCATAACTAAGCCTTACGACACGTTTAACCATCTTGCAGACCCTAGTGGATGTGTAGAATTAATCTCAACATATGGTGTATCGTTCAATCATGACCGGCCGATCAAAATCATATAGTCTTAACGTCCACGAATATTCTTGTAATGACTTTTACAGCTCAAAGCAGTTCATAACTAAACCTTACAACACGTTTAACCATCTTACAGACCCTTGTGGATTTGTAGAATTAATCTCAACATATGGTGTATCGTTCGATCATGACTGGCCGATCAAAATCTTAACTACTGACTCTGTCACCAGTGCCAATGGCTATGGAAGTTATTTATTTTCATTAAAAATGTAATGCAGTACTTTTATTGGGGAATGGGACAACTGGCCGCGGCCAACTAGCCGCAGCCCAACTGGCCGCAGCCCAACTGGCCGCGGGAAACTGGCCGCGGCCAGCTGACCGCCGCGGACTGGAAACTGAAAACTGTAACCGCCTAAGTTTACGTACTCAAGGCAGCTCCTTAAACCTCCACCAGCGAATGATTGATTCTCGAATACTAACTTCGTCTTCTAGACTGTCAGTCCCCAGTCAGCCTTCACCGGAGGAACTTCTAACTTAGGTTGATTGTATAGGTTTTTTGTTTGATACTATAGGAATGTTAGGTTAGGTTAGGTTAGGTTAGGCTAGGTTAGGTTAGGTTAGGTTAGGTTAGGTTAGGTCTTGTTTTTTCAATCAATAAAGACATTGTGAAAATTTTGCATTTTAGCAACAAAACGTTCCATAAGGCGGCCAGTAGGCCGCGGTTAGTTTCCCGCCGCCAGTTGGGCTGCGGCCAGGTGGCCGCGGCCAGTTGTCCTAGACCCAGCAACGAAGACCACAGTAGAGAGAAGTTATCAATATTATATTAAAGTATATTTAGTGTTACTTTGTGCGATATTTTCTGAGTTCTTTTCTCTAGTCCTTCCTTCCTTCCTTCCTTCCATTGAGTTCTCTAGTGTTGTATTATTTTTTCATCGCTCTCTGTCTCTTCTCTTTGTGTGTGTTTGTGTGCGTTTGTGAATAGAACATCCATCTTGTGTTTGCTTCTTTACCGTCAAAGTCGTTTTTCATAGCTCGGTTCAACGCCTTTTGTTAATATTACGTTACCTTCCTATTCATGCATCACTGTCACGAAAGGCTGTTTTTTTTTAAGCTGTGCGTCTTGATAATGATGTTACATGAAGTATATTAAACAATTTTCATGAGATATTCAGTCAGTATTAATTTTACATACTGCTAAATTGACTATGTGTGTGTATGTGTGTGTATGTCTGTGTGTGTGTGTGTGTGTGTGTGTGTGTGTGTGTGTGTGTGTGTGTGTGTGTGTGTGTGTGTGTGTGTGTGTGTGTGTGTGTGTGTGTGTGTGTGTGTGTGTTTTCATCTTTTTCTCTTTCTTATGTACTTTATATACATATATATTTTTAGTATACCGGTAACATATTTCAACTAAAAAATTTATATTGACAATCTAGGTTGCCACTAACATATTGCCTTTCCACTTATCTGAATACATAGCACGTCTGATTTGTGACATAAAAACACAATACAATATCATCACCACAGACTGAAAATGAAAACACACTAGACAACATGAGTTTTCTATTCCACAGACACGCACCACGATCCTAACAACTTTTTAATTGTAATTCAGCAATTTTAACGTTTGTTGACATCAGTGATTAACACCAATTTGTGGACCAGAGTTGTTGGGTTGATTTTATTTATTTATTTATTTATTTTGCAGTGAAGGTTCAACTCTACTACGTCTACTGATGTTAAATATTGTATGGCCTTTTGTACTTATAGTTTAATACAAACATGAATCACAAAATATTTCAACAATAATGATAATAAAAAAATAATAACAACCCTCACATCACAATAATCAACAACAACAAAAAAACTAAAACATGACCAACACAAACCATACAACAATTCAATGAAGACAAGATAATCAAGTACAATGATATGAAGAAAAAAAAATCTTACATTACATCGACTTAAAAAAAAATTGATGCCTTGGAATTTTAATAAGAAGCTTAACACCGTGACAATCAAGGTAAGACGCCGAGACCTGCTACCAGAGGGCGCACGATGCACCTTGAAGGGAGAGCTGTTAATGAGATGAGAGAGAGAGAGAGAGAGGAGAGAGAGAGAGAGAGAGAGAGAGAGAGAGAGAGAAAAAAAGGTATTGTTACATATATACATACACACACACAGACGCATATAGATCGTCTCTTTGTTGTTATTAATATTGCTATTTCATCATCGTTGTTGTTATTTCTTATTCTTTATCTTGCTTATTTTTTTGTTCTTGGTCTTCTTTTTATCTGTCACCTCTTCCATCTTCTCCTTCTTCTCCTTCTTCATCTTCTTCTTAATCATCTTCACACCACCCACCTCCCTCCTCCATCTTCTTTTCCATTATTTTTTGTTTCATTCTATTATTAATCATCACAGGTCCACAGTGAACAATAGCCTCCCTCCCTCCAGCCTTTACCACGCGTCAAGACTCCCTGCCAATTTCCCACCCAAGTTCCTTCCGTCTAATAACTTTTCAGTCTCCTCTCTACTTCCTATCTCTCTTCACGCTACTGAATTTCCTGTCTCTTTGGGGTTTAGTCTAGCTGCTCTTTCATCTCTGTTTGTTGTGGACTATCTTTATCATTTCTTTTTATTTGTTATTTTTGTTTTGGTTATTTTTTATTTTTTATTATATCGAGTATTTCATCTTCAGTGTGAATCATGCATCATCATGGTCTTTGTGCATTAGGCATAAAAATAATTAATTTAGCTTTGCAAATATTCACTTTCTGCTTTACTTTATAAGATTTTCCGTAATGAGGTCATTGATAATTTCTTTTAGACTCTATCGGTTCTGAAATTAAGGTAATGAATAATTATTATCACTGCTGCATAGGAACTGAGTATATTTTTTTATTATTATCTATTAGTTTATTAATTAATTTATTATTATTATTCATTATTTCCTGTTTTCAAAATTTTTCTCACAGCCTACAAACATTATATATAAGAAGAGAAAAGGGAAGAGCAAGAGGACGAGGAAGAGAAGGAGGAGGAAGAAGACGGACTGAGCTCGTATATAATATTTCATGGTTTTCTCTATCAATTTATGTGTTGTGTATATTTATATAATCCATGGTTTACGGTCTCCTCTTCTATATATATTCTGTCCTTGAGGTTGGTTTTAGTTGTTCTATTAGTGACGTCTTTGGGGAAGTTTGTGTAATATGCATACTAAGTTCATAAACCTATTAGAGTTTATTACAGTTTAAAAATGACTCATCTCTCCCTTCTTGTTGTAGGTAGATTCAGGTCCAAGTGAAGAATATTAGTCAGAATTATCTTAAAATCTACTAAATATTAATATCTTCTATACGCTATTTATTAATTCAGTCCTTCTTGTAATAAATTTTTTTTTGGTTAGAAATCTCAAAATTCTGACTAAATTTTAAAGTATTTGATTGTATATATCTATAGTTAAGGTTGTGCCATTAGAAAACAAGTGAGTTTTATTATATGTTTAATGTTACATAGTTTTATTATTATTATTTTTACTTATTATTTTTATTAATTTTTTATTTATTATTATTATATTATTATTATTATTACACAGTCTTAACATTTATTTACCTCACCATTCCATCCTTGAATTAAGACACTAACACAATCGCACATCACTCTCTACAACTAAACACTTTTACAAATTATATTATCACTCATTTTTACTTTTCTCTGTCTATTTTAACTTCTCCTATATCTTCTATATAAATCTTTTCCACTACCGCTAACATATATCTAGCATGCATATGAATAATGAAGTCTCTTTCTCCACCTCAACGTCTAATCTTTTAACTCATTCCCTTACATGTCCAACCTAATACTGACAGTTTCTCATTCTTCTCGTTTATCAAATCTTTATATCCAATCCACTTCTTTTGTTTTTGGTCCTGCACTCATATCCAAATTCTTGTATGTAACGTAACGTGTCCTTTCCATTTCCTGCCTTGATTCAACACTTTCAAAAATGGTTTTCTATATTCCTTTGACAGTTCTTGTTACTTTTCTTCCCTCTTTCATCATCTGTCTTCTTTGAACCTTTCCTCTTCACTTCCTTTTACTTCCTATTGTGTTCCTCCTGACGCCTCTCTCTCTCTTTTTTTTTTTCTTCTCTCTCTCTCTCTCTCTCTCTCTCTCTCTCTCTCTCTCTCTCTCTCTCTCTCTCTCTCTCTCTCTCTCTCTCTCTCTCTCTCTCTCTCTCTCTCTCTCTCTCTCTCTCTCTCTCTCTCTCTCTCTCTCTCTCTCTCTCTCTCTCTCTCTCTCTCTCTCTCTCTCACCGTTCACTGTAGCTTCTTTTTACCATTTATCTCTCCTCCCCTTTCTCATGCATGCCGCACTCTTCCATTCCTCTCCCCCATTCTTCTTTTCATTATTTATCGCTGCCCACTTTTTCCTCTTCCATTTTAACTTCCGGCTGTCTTATTTTCTTTCTCTTTTAACTTTGTAATGACCTTTTGCATGCAGTTTCGAAGTTTCACATCCGTAACTTTGAAACAGTGGTATAAATTCACTATTTATAGCCTATTTTTCATTCCATATAGACTCATTAATAATCACTTTTTTTTTCTATATATATACGTCTATTTAGTGATACGTAATCATATATCATTTCTTTATCACTACCTTCAATCACCCAAGTGTATATGTATAAATAATGCATGGATATCTTTCTCTCTCTCTTTCTTTCTTTCTAGACCATTTATTCTTCTCTTATATCCATTTTACGTATTCTCTTTGCACCATTTATTCTTTCCAGGACATTGTATCTTACCTTCGCCTCAGAATCACTCACCCTCACTCCCTCTCTCCTTAAATTTCCCTAAACACTCTCTCGTTTTGCAATTCCCATAAACTTTTACTCTCCTTCTCACACCATTCACTTCCAACGTCATAAGCACTAATACCCACTTCACCTCGCCTATTTCTAGCCTCATCCACATCATGCACTTTCTCTCCCCTCTCCTCTCTCCCCCAAAACTCATTCTTCATGGTAAGTGTTGCTACTCCCAGCCCAGCCCAGCCCAGCCCAGCCCAGCCCAGCCCAGCCTTGCCTTGCCTTGCCTTGCCTCACCTCTAAAACCTAACGGATATTTTCTTAACTATTACTATTTTTCTCCATAACTTCTATCAATACCAAAAGTTCTATGCGCTTTGATTTTTTGTTTCTGTCTCAATGGAAGGTAAAATAACGCTCTTTTATACCTATATCTACAGTCTCTCTCTCTCTCTTTTTTATATTTACATTTTTTTTTTCTTGTCTTTAATGAAAACCACAAACTTTCTCTCAGTCAAGCTTCAGTTTCTGTTTATTTTTTGTATCCTTGTTTGGATTTGTTTTGTTTTGTTTTGTATTCGTATATAAAAAGGATTCTCATGCTCCTCTTGTTTTTTTGTACTATTCTTTTTTTTCTTCCTCCGAGCTAGGAACGCGGAGTGGTATATACTACTAATTGCTGCTTCCGTGTCACACATCTGCTCTGAGGCTAAGCACCAAAAGGGTAATTGTACCAGGAAATGTTGAACACTCAGACCTCCGCCACATGCTACCACTGAATTACTACTACAAATATTATTACTACTATTACTCTTACTCTTACTACTACTACTACTACTACTACTACTACTACTACTACTACTACTACTACCTACTACTACTACTACTACAATAATGTTAATAATTCTAGCTTATTTTTCATGCATACTAGACAGCATCCAAAAAAGATAAATATCCAGACTTGTATTTGTGGAATCTTCAGGTTGCAGAGAGACTAAGATTGTGTTGCGGTATGTCAGCAGAGGGACAAGATTCCAAACACACACACACACACACACACACACACACACACACACACACACACACACACACACACACACACACACACGCGCGCACGCACACACACGCACACACATACACCCGTTTCACCCAAGACTTAGAGGACCATTGTCATTGTCACCCGTTAAAGCTGCGTGAGATGAGTGGCTTGAATTATGCATGAAGGATTGTGTGCCCCGTTACAGAGACTGATTTCTTGTCTCTGTCCTTCCTCCTTCCTCCTTCCTCCTTGAACTCCCGCCAAGATCTCAGCGGGACATGACATTCCGGTAATACTGTCTCCGATCTTTTATTAATGTTTTGAAATATATTGCCAGGTTACACGCTGCGTTATCCTTGAAGTGAAATATCTACTCCTGGAATACTGGAATAATGGGAATATATGGTTTTCAGGAATATAATCAACATGTAAAGGTAATATGAACACCTTGTCTGATTTAAGTCACATTTCCAATTAGTTCTCATTGGACTGCATTTTATTTTCATCAACATGACGCTCGCTCCGTAATACTAGGAAAATTTAATAGCATTTCAACCTCCTCGTCTCTGTCCTGCTGGGATTTAGCAGGTCAAACAGCAGGAGGAATTCGATATGAGTTGGAACATTCAGAATATAACACATTTGCATTTCCGTGATAGCGTGTAACCAGAAAAAAAAAATCATAGATATAAGAAAGGTATTTGAAAAGTTTGAGTCTCGCATGTTGGTTATAGTAGATATTATGGATTTTGGTTTGGTTTGGTTGGGTTGGGTTTGGTTGGGTTGGGTTTGGTTTAGTTAGGTTTGGTTTGGTTAGGTTAAGTTAGGTTAGGTTTGGTAAGGTAAGGTTAGGTTAAGTTAAGTAAGGTTAGGTTATGTTAGATTAAGTTTGGTATGGTTACTATTACACTTTCTCTCTTTTTTTTTTCTCTCTCTCCCTCAATGTAGTGACTCACAGAAACGTACCTGAAAGAATGAAGGCGAAGCTGACAACAGGAAGCACTGTAAGTGTCAGCAGCGTCAGCAGAAGCGCCGCCTCGTGCCTCACACAGTACGAGTCTCTGAAAAGATAATAATTAAACTTTAAAATGTGACATATTTCCTGAGGGTTTTTTTTCTCACACTCTCTCCTTGGTGCAAGTATGTATATAATGTATAATTAGTTGATATGAAACATACGTATATTGACCTAGTTTGAGGTTAGAGCAATATTTCCTGTTTATTTTTCTTCCTTAAGGGTTTTTTTATTTCGTGCAGTTCATAATAATCATAATCATAATCATAATCATAATCATAATCATAATCATAATAATAATAATAATAATAATAATAATACTTGTACCCAGACACTATATCTTCTTTTACTTGTTTATCACGCATTCGTTTTGTTGCCACATCTGTACACACAAAAATGAGTCTCTATGCAAGGAATACAGAATAACGGAAAAACAGATAAACAATATGATAAGAAAATGCTCGTCTGAATATGTAGGTCACACACTCTCTTTCTCTCTTTCTCTCTCTCTCTCTCTCTCTCTCTCTCTCTCTCTCTCTCTCTCTCTCTCTCTCTCTCTCTCTCTCTCTCTCTCTCGTCTCATTTCCTTGCTGGTCATGAACAAGACGCAAGACAAACAATGATGAAAATACTTGCATTCTTTGTACCTTTTGTTTTTTCCTCAAGTGATAATAGAATATGAATAAAAAATAGTGAAAGTTTTATAAAAATCTGGTGAATCAATAAGTAACATAGAATTTGTGACACGGTTTATACCAACAAACTTTTCAATCAAGGTTATTCTGCAATCATAAGTTTTTTCCTCAATATTTCTTTTATATTTCTCTATCAACACATTTCTTCAGAATATAACGAGAACGAGCTTGGTGACAAAAAGAAATAATGAACTTGATGACGAAAGCAAAATAAAGTTGAAGAAATGTGTGGTCGATAATGATATGAAATGGATTTGAGGAAAGCCAACAATGGGGCCGGAGCTGCAATAAGTGGGCGGTAATGGTGACGGAATGGCAATCGAGGGAGGGGACAACGAAGCCTTGCCAAACATAAAATGAGATGAGCAAACAAGATCAGGAAATTCGCCCGGACGGAACAGGAATACTCGGGACCAAACTGAGATGTGTACAGGAAATTGAATGAGCCTTTTCTCCTCCTTTTCTCACCTGATAAACTTACATCATATATTCTTTCTTTTTATATGCTATTGGAGAACCAGCCAAGGGCATAAAAGACGATATAAAAAAAGCCCACTTAATTGTCAGTTCCCTAAAGAAAATAAAGTAATAAAAAAAGGGATGCCAAATGATACTGCTCTTTTAAATAAATTCTAGTCGTATATACAAATTAAGGAAATATTGAGTTTCTGGTATTGAGTATTTATATATTAACACACTTACTGAACACGAATAAAATGTCTATGAATGTATGTGGTTTAGATGGAAGGAAGTGCGTTGCTTCCACCCTAACCTCTTAACACTCTCAGACTCCATTACCAGGAACGCGAGAGAGCCAGGCTGAATACCGTCACCCTTCCCATTCCTAACACCTGGATGCTTGTTGCTGTCCCTCACAGATGACAACGACCAGTTCTCTCTTTTCAGGGAGAGAAATGGTAGTGAAATACCATGCACAAGCTGACTGCACACTCTCCTTTCATGCCATATATTCATCCCTTACTGACTCCCCACTCTAGTTGCAGACGCCATCCCCTTCATCTGGCTCTTTAACCTCAGCGACAGACTGCTGGGTTCAAAACAGTCACCCCAACACCAGTCAAAGGATGCTGCTCAATGGATAGAAATTTGAAAAGAAAATGTGTAATCCGGTTATCGATATCGTCAAATATTAAATAAGACTTCAGTTTAATCATGAGCTGTAATCTTAAAAATAAGTGATCAGTGAATACATGCAGGGAATAAAAAAAATATCAATATGATATGTTTAATTTCAAGGAATCTTTATCATAAATCAACCAGACATAATGACAAGACTCTGTAAAACATTTGGTCACTGAACTACATTAAGGACTGAAACCTTCTCCGTTCATCTTAACATTTTAGCTCGTCCTTCTGTCTAGTTATCGATCTCCTCTACCTTTATGTACCATTCTTAAATGGCAATTTTCTTTTCTAACTGATCTTATATTATTTGTTCAACGCATAACGAGTCCTTCTTATTTCCATTATTATTTTTCTTTTTATTATAGTCAAGATGTGTTCAGCTTTAGTTTGTTCCCTAAATCCATGATACTCTCTTCCTATCTTTCTATGTTATATCAAGCTTTAAATTTTCATTCCCACGTTGAAAATTTTCATTCGGGGCTTCCATAATGCTGCAGGTTTCTCATCCATAAGTTAGGACTACCCGTTATAACATATGGATCGGAAATTTGGAGTCTTACCTAACTTCTGGGACGAAAACTTCCATAGTATAGTATCTCACTCTAATTTCGTTCTTTACTATACAATATCCATGTCCTCGTTTTCTATAAGGTATACAATGTTTCCTTTTTAACTATAGACTACTATTTTATTATGTTCTCCCATTAATAGTTTATTCATAGTTTTTCAGATACCATTATTATAGACCAACATGCTTCGTAGTCTATGTAATATCTATATATTTTTATTAATCATCTTTCTATATCAAACTAAGTACAGTCATTCTATTACAGGATAAAAACTTATATGACAGAAACACAACTCTTACGATAAAAATTATGCTAGGAGAACGATATTTCACGGTATATTTACATCATTCCTACTTGCTTATGCTCTCCTGTCAACATCAGCTAAAGGGACTCTAAGAAGAGAGGCGTTTCTACATAATACCGTCACATTGATGTTCGGGTGAGCCTTGGGGAGGTCTTGTTTTTTTATGCTAAGGAGCTCTAGGGAAAAGCCATCAATTTGTTCTTAGTCTCTAGTTTTATTTATTTTTTTGTCCTAAGGAAGTTATAGACAAGATCAATCAACTTGTTCTTGTGAAATATCAAGAAAAAAGTAAATAATCATCTAAGTTTGGGTCTATATATTCCATCTAATATTTTTTTCTCATTCCTTAGTGTTCCTTTGTTACGTAATTATACAGTGAGGGACAGAAGACCAGCACATTCCACAATAACAAAGACAATGAATATTAATCTCATTCCTTTTTATATGTATTTTCCTTCCCACATCTCTAAGTAAACAGACAGGGAGCACCAGCGTCTTGGAAAAAAAAAGGTGAAGGTTTCTCTACATAGTCTAGTTGGAGTATGTCTTTTACAAGCTAACTAAACCCCACACACACACCCACACACACACACACACACACACACACACACACACACACACACACACACACACACACACACACACACACACACACACACACACAGCCAGCCAGCCAGCCACTCAATTACTCGATAAAGCAACACTCCTTATAATGGGTATAGTGTAAGTCTACGGATCTCACCTACCACTTTTGATTTACTACCCAGTCATTCTTTTCATTTTTTTTTTTTACTATAGTTTGGGCGTGGCTGCACACATTACGACCTTTAATTATCATAAATATACACACATATATAACGTAAATTAGGATATTACTATTACTGGAATATCCCATAAATATATCCTATTACCGTCTGTGAAATGAAGATTAATGTTACTGGTATTCTAGGCACGTGTTTCTGAGTGACAAGATTGGGTCGATGACTGTATAAACATTGCATACTAAAGCTAGAGTGTGTGTGTGTGTGTGTGTGTGTGTGTGTGTGTGTGTGTGTGTGTGTGTGTGTGTGTGTGTGTGTGTGTGTGTGTGTGCGTGTGCGTGTGCGTGTGTGTGTGTGTAAAGAGTGCCTCCTCACTTAAGGCAACAAACACTTAGGTAGGAAAGGTGAACAGTCAGTTTATTTATCTATCTATCACCTCACCCAACACTCACTCTATCACACGTACCAGTTATTAAGCCATTCAACTTTCCTTTAAGCCATTTGACTGTCTGAAACTCCCGTGAATCTCAGCCACACTGTCAAAATCTGGGTTATGGGTACAAAGTCATCAAAGGAATAGGCAGTAGCTTCTTCTTCTTCTTCACTTCTATCACCTATAAACCCGTACTGTTAATGTCTCCACGATTTAAATAGATTATAAGAACAAGAATAATTCACAGTATATCTGGTAACTCATTAATTTTTTCTTGTGTCTGAGTTCGGATAGAAGAGTAGACTGATTTCTAGACAAGAGGAATAGCATTTAACTGTCTCATATAACTGTTAATACGCTATCACATTCTCACCTCAATGATTATTTAAGACAATTGCCTTCTTTTCACTTTTAAGACTTACGTAACATCATGTTATTTTCTGCATATTAGCAAACTAGAATTTATAGATAGCAAATACCTATTTATCTACATTGTATCATCAGATTTTTCTTAATTTCGAAGTTAAGAGAACATAAGCGAGGGACAAGGATAGTAAATCATAAACCAACAGAAACATTAAATCTGCTTTAGACAAGAGAACCTAACATTTCCTTCCTCCATCCCACAGACACACGTTGTTTGCGACGTGTTCCCAGCATCCATGGCATCATCTGAGTCAAGTGGCGGTGGTAATGGTTTGCTGTATACGCAGAGAGTGTGGTTAATGGCTCAATCTAGGTGTCACGAGTGAGTTAGTGGCATGAAACCATTACCCTCGTCCCCATCTCCGTCCCGGTCTCCAACCCCGTCAACTGGCACAACACAGTATTTAGTTAAGTTGGTAAATGAAACTCTCTTTACGCTCGTTTGTGTGTGTAGGAAAATAAGAGAAGGATGAAGATTTCTGTGACGTACTTTATTAGGATTGTTTGCTGCCAAAACTGTGTTAAAAGTGAAGTGAAAATGATGATGTGTGGATTTTATTTTTGTTTATGTGTGTTTGTGTGTATATGGGAATAAATATGTGAGGTGAGGTTTTAACTGTTATCATTATTGTTACTTCTGCTGCGGTTATTATTATTATTATTATTATTATTACTATTTTTATTATTATTATTATTATTATTATCATTCTCTATGCTGTTGTTTTTTTGTTATCCATTCCCTTTTTCAACAGTATCTCCTTTGTTATTCATAGCTATTCATTATTATCTCTAGGAATAACTATCACTGCTACACATAAATTACTACAGATATCATTACCGTGACTTCATCATTCCTAGAAAAAAAGAACATATAGACAAGAGAATATAGTCTTCCTGTACCACCATACACATACATACTACTTGGAAGACTAATACAGCAATTATTGGGGTGTCAGACGAAGCACTCTCAATAATTATAGATATGACGTTGAGATATATAGAGTAGAACACCATCCTAGGAGTGAGTTAGGCTCAGAGCACGACTGACAAACCAATTAAGGAATAAGATGAAAGAATAATAAGCCTTAGACATTAAGTGTTGGAATTTTGATGATATTTTTGATAGATAGACAGATGGATAGATAGATGAATGGAGAAAGAAAGAAAGAGAAAGAGAAAGAGAGAGAGAGAGAGAGAGAGAGAGAGAGAGAGAGAGAGAGAGAGAGAGAGAGAGAGAGAGAGAGAGAGAGAGATAATGAAAGAAATAAAGCGAGAGAGAGAGCTGTTTACTTTAGCAGCGTCATAATAACATAAAGAAAATAAAAATCGAGAAAGAAAGAAAAAAGGAATTTGGAAACTAAACTTACATGACAGACTCGATCGAACGAAGGCTTTTGGGTGTATCAAGGTAACAGTAAAGGACTTGCAAAAGTTACCACGATAGGATGACGAAAATTCAGTTACAAAAGTTACAAAACCCCGCCACTACACCGCACTTTTCCAAACCAAGTTCTTCAGGTGAGTCTCTCCACTGAGAATTGGGTTGCGAAGCCTTAAAAATATACGGTAGTTTAAATGGTTACAGTATTCACTCTGCTTGGAAACAGATTAGATGTAGTAGTACCTAGTAGAGACCTTCCTGCCACCTACATCCTTTCTACTGATAATATTAGGTAGTACTGGCAAGATACGGGCGTTGGTAGCCATTCTGTCGAGGGTATGACCAAGATCTATCTACATCTTGGGTATGACAATGCTACGTTGTATAACTCTATCCTTTCCTGAGATTAATTAGTGATCATGAGGATTGCATCTCATACATACGTAGGTTTTAATGAAGAAAAGATTAGGTTTGATTAACAGAGATGGAATTGTTTGACCTTGAAAGTTGTGAGTGTGTGTGAGTATATTTTTGAGGAGAGTAAGAGAGACTGTTAGGATTGTAAGTCTTGTAAGTAAGAGTCCAGGTGAGGAGTTCGATTTAGAAAACACTCACGGTGAAAACTATATGTTAAAGGGAAGGGAAGAGAGGAGGAGGCAAGGAGGAGAAGACCAGAACCTTCAATATTGATTTCTTTAAGGTTTGACCGCGAGGTATTCAGCTTAGCGACAGGAAAGACGGAAACAGTGTGGCATCTTTTCAGGGTTTTCCGTAATAAAAGATAAAAAATGTTGTGGACATATTTTTCGTACACATCGAGGAAGTTGCGACACACACACACACACACACACACACACACACACACACACACACACACACACACACACACACACACACACACACACACACACACACACACACTCAAGAAAAGGTAACAAAAAGTAAACTCTGGTGGTTGGTTGTGAAAACATCTCAATTTTCAGTTTGTTCATCGTTATAACGGAGAGCGAGAGAGCGAGAGCGAGAGCGAGAGCGAGAGCGAGAGCGAGAGCGAGAGAGAGAGAGAGAGAGAGAGAGAGAGAGAGAGAGAGAGAGAGAGAGAGAGAGAGAGAGAGAGAGAGAGTTGAGGAGGACACGCTAATCTCTCATCCATCATCAGTTCGTGTCTAATTATAACAATCCATTAGCGTTTGTTTAATAAGGATTCCCAAAAAATACTACTTGGAAGCGAAGTATTTTCATGCGTGTCAAAATAATGTGAAGTTTAATTATAATAAATTTATTTATCTCTATATTTATCTACACAATCTATACACACACACAGACACATATATACTAGTAACTTTACCTCCCCCTTTATTTCTCTCCCTATTGTGTGGTGTATAGAGCCTTCCATACAGACAAACTCAATTAACTAGGTATTATCTATGTCTTTACCTAACCTAACCTAACCTAACCTAAGTCTTATCAACACTCCTTACACAGTCTGGTTCCTAATATATCAAACTTTATCTCACTAATGTCATTCTTTGTCTTACTCTCAAGGTTATTTCTGGCTAACTGGTCTCGTGATGGACTTCCTAACTTCATCACCCATCTCGCGACCTCACTGCGGAAGACTTACTATGCTATTACTCGCTTATTCTGTCCAGCTGCCGCATGTCAAGATTCAGTCAATACTCGTACTGCTATGTTTTGTATGTGTGTGTGTGTGGGTTTTTTTTACCTACAGTATGATGGATTAGTATAGTCTGTATTCCTGTAATTCCCTGGCTTTCCTACACCTTTTTGCATATTGAAAAGGGAAGAATATTAAATGATTTCTATAAATTAATAAATATAATAACACGCCATGATTTATTTTCTCGTCATGTATATACTTAGAAAATAACGTAGAATTTATTGTATTATTTGTTGCAGTTCTATGTTTGGTTATAAAATGAGTAAACAGAACAAGTATCGAATTTATAATGAATAATGAATATATAAATGAATACAATAACTAAAGTAAATAAGCTAATGCAACAACAAACAAACCCACAAACAAATACACAAGTCTTGCAATGTTATATGTTCACTGTTCTTTGTTCTTCATACTGGATAACGATTCTGCCATCACCAACATTGTTCTTGTCATCCTTGTTAATTTGCTATTGAAAAGGCGAGTGAGTCAGATGATGAAATTATTCCTATCACACATTGGTTCTGTCTGTAACTGGTGTCCTTATATCTAGTTCATGTTGACTTTCCGAGACTCAATGAATAGAGCACGCGAATTTTGAGGTGTGTGTCAATAAACTGTTCTATTCAATGCATCGTTGGTTTGGTTTCACGAGCTGTTATAAATTGTCACTGCCAGAAGTTTATGTCCAATTTCCATACTTGAGATATTAGATCCAATGGGTGAAGGTAAAGTAAGCTAACCTAACCTAACACTAGTGAAATATGATCCATCTGTAATGAGCTCTGTAAATCATGAT
Organism: Metacarcinus magister; assembly: GCA_029783475.1. Lineage (NCBI taxonomy): Eukaryota > Metazoa > Arthropoda > Malacostraca > Decapoda > Cancridae > Metacarcinus > Metacarcinus magister. The sequence continues at coordinate 19,212,120 of JAPQNM010000013.1, forward strand.
ATGTTAAACCCATTGATCCTGCTATGATGAATCTCCTTCAGCCTCTAATTAGATAGACCTATCTATTATATGGTAGTTAGTCCTTAAGCTGTGTGTTCCCTCGTTTTCATTGTGATGTATTGCCTATCGTTATATATATTGTTTCATTGTTACGTGATTGATTATGCTAACTATTGAAGAACATAATGAACGCAGGAATAGATCTTCATTTATCTGGAAGTAATGAATTATTTAGTGTTATTCTTAGGATGTAATAGTGTTGGGTAAAACTGGAATGCCTTGCGTGTTCACGGTTTCGTTACTTATACTTTCATGAGAGCGGCGCGTTACGGAAACCTAATTGTATATTACTGACTCTTTGTGTCACTATTACCCAGTTACCCTTCCCATCGCGTTCTATTTTGTGCTGAGAATTAGAGAATTAATTTAGAACACACGGCACGGTCTCTATATGAAACCAAGACGTTCAAGTTAGCACCCCAAATTAACTTAGAAGGGTGAATCAACATCCAAGTTGGCGCCGTGCCCGAGACTGTGGTGTGGAGTCGAGCTTGGATTCTTAGATGGAAGTGAATCCCTTATAGCCATCTTGCGGTAAAAGGGTAAGACAAAGATGGTGGGGTTGGATTAAGCTTCGCCTTACCCCCACGCACACCTCATTACCTTTTGAGCCTCCGTTGGGGAAAGGCCTTATATTCCCGCAACACAAGGCCGTCTGCACCATACACTCTAACGGTTTATCGCTCCCAGAACAACAGGGAGCTTTTGCGCTGTCGGCTCCAGCTGGACTCGAACCTGGGCCCCCGGATCAATAGTCAAGACAATACCCAAGACCGCTAGTCACTACCTGCATTGAAGGAAAAAGTTTGATACCGGATATTACTTTTCCTTTTTTTTCATTATAGAAGTTGGTATTAATGTGTGAAAGGTGAGTGTAAGAGAAAATTAATGTTACGGATTATAATGTTTCTTTCCATCATTATTTCTATATTTATGTTGACTATTCGGTTACATAGCAAGTCTTTATATGGGAAGATAATAATGTTTGTCTTCCTTAACTCCCAACGCTCCACCAAATACTTCTAAAAAAAACTGATATATGGTCGGGGTACAGAGATCAATTTAGATTTGTTTTCTGAAATAATGGCTTGAGTAAAGATATATCTATGTATATTTCTCTTTCTTCTTCTCTCTCTCTCTCTCTCTCTCTCTCTCTCTCTCTCTCTCTCTCTCTCTCTCTCTCTCTCTCTCTCTCTCTCTCTCTCTCTCTCTCTCTCTCTCTCTCTCTCTCTCTCTCTCTCTCTCTCTCTCTCTCTCTCTCTCTCTCTCTCTCTCTCTCTCTCTTTCAGCAGCTGTTTCATCTTAAAGTTCCACCATTCACTGA
>JAPQNM010000013.1:19218503-19226003 GCA_029783475.1 Metacarcinus magister
TGCTACTACTGCTACTACTACTACTATTACTATTTCTACCACTACTACTACTACTATTTCTACTACTACTACTACTATTACTACTACTACTACTACTATTACTACTACTTCTACATCACCATCGTCATCTTTACCTACTAGTGCTTCCTTCCACTCTCCTTTTTTTTATCAGAATTGATGTAAGAAACAATAGTACTCTCTCGTGTTTGTAATTGGATGCACAGAAACAGCAAATAGCACAGTTGTCAGTCAGTTGTTGCCACGCATGATGTTTACTGTCAAGTCTTATCACCAGACTGTCCACTTACACTGTCACTACTCTACTACAGCGTCTCATTTTCTTCCTCTTCTACTACGATTTTGTCTGTAGATTTATTTATTTTTTAGTCATATTCATAAACTTTGACTATCATGATTGTATGGATGAGTTTGTATGCACCTTATGTATGGCACTGTATGGTGATTAGTTATATGGATATTCCTACACATAGTTTGGATACAATTAACAATGGTGTTGTTTTTTTTCTTTCGATATTGATGTAATGATGTAATTAATTTGATAGTTTGACCTTTCACTTTATCATGGCTTCATATTTTATATACATTTTTTTTATATTTACCTGTTTCTGTTTTTTTAGTATTTTTCTACTATTTTTTTTTTTATACATTGATCAATTATTAATCTTTATATTTTCGTTGCCAACACATCATAAAAAATGGCAAAAAAAAAAGTTTCATAATATATAACAGATCACTGACCTTTACGTATTACCATTTGCAAACATATTTATCGTTATTAGAATTACTACCAAAAAATGTATCAATTAATCTCTATCAACATGTGTGTGGGTGTTGGAAAAGAAAAAAAAAGAAAAAAAAAGAAATAAAAAGCCTTCATTATAATTTCGAAAGGGAATTGTCAGGCGGAGTGCCGTTAAATTCACACACAGCACAGTTTGATGACACATAGAGGTCGTCCATCTCTGATAATAAACATTGATGTACATGCAGATCAAAATAGCAATCCCATGAAATGTCAAAACCAAGAACAAGGCAAATATTTAGACGTAAAACAAAAGTAGGAAAGCTAACACGATCTAACACTCATTTTCATCATTATTCTTAACTAATATACTCCTGTCTATCTCTCTCACTTTCTCTTTCTCTCTCCCGATTATTCATGCGTATTCATGCGTGTGTATGCGTGTGTGTTAAGCGTTATGTTATTCCTCATACATATAAACCAAAACATACCTCACTATTAGTATTCAAAAGAGTTGCATCGCCACTCTGGAATCCCCCACCAAGGCCACGCGGCGCCTGTCCGACCGAGCCTTGTGTCGTTCGATGGATGTTAGTTAGTGAGGAATCGAGCTGTCATCCGCTCCCTTCTTCCGGCTGCTATTGTGTCCTAAAGCTAACACACCACACAAAAGCCTTCCCTCGACAAGGCAGGGGGAGGGAATGGGAGATGGATGGAAAGGCTCACCAGAACAGAAGTTTATGAAAGGTTGAATAATAGATCGAGGAGAGAAAATGAAAATGATATAAAGTATGAAGGGATTTAACCGTAACTTGTCGCATAAATAATTCCGGGACTGTACATCAATTATACATGGAAGAGATTACAGTAACGTAGCTACTCGTATATATGCATGCACACACTACGTAATCAACTGGTGTATATGTGTATGTATGCGTTATGTATACATATTTCAAAAATCCCAGTACAACAAAGAGAGAGAAAAAGAAAATATTGAAAGGTATGAGTGAGAGAGCGTCAAGAAAGGTAATGAAAAGAAAAGAAAAGACAAGAAAAGACAAGAAAGGAAAGGAAAGGAGGATGAAGAGGAGTGAAACCACCCCATCAACTTTCTTGCACAATGGCACTCTTGGTTCACTCCCCGACCACAATGAACCAAGATTATTCCTTACAGAATATATGCCTATGGTTCATTTTTTTCCCTCTCTCCCTCTCTCCCTCTCTCTCTCTCTCTCTCTCTCTCTCTCTCTCTCTCTCTCTCTCTCTCTCTCTCTCTCCTATTATTATTTTCTGTTGGTTGTAAAGATAGAGGAGGAGGAAGAAGTTGTGGTCGGGATGCATTTTCAACGTTCCTTCGTGCATACTGTTTAAGGCTTTGCTATAAGTGGTTGTTGTTGTTGTTCTTCTTTTTCTTGTTCTATTTTCTTTTTCTTTTTAGTTCTGCTATTGCTATGACTGTTAATGTTATTTTTCTTTCATAACATTTTTTCTCCCTTCTTTCGTTCCTCTCTTCCTTCCTTCCTTCCTTCCTTCCTTCCTTTCTACCTTCCTTCCTTCCTTCCATCTTCCTTTCTTTCTCTTTTCCGTGCGTAAGTTACCTTGACATTGATTTTATCCCAAGAATCACGTGAGAATGGCATGAGAACTAACACATAAAAGAACTCTACAAGACTGGCTGGTTGTGTTATGTCGATGTTATGTGTTATGTGGGTGCTCATGTGTTTGCTAATGTGTTTGTTTATGTGTTATGTGTTTGCTTATGTGTGTTCTTATGTGTTATGTGTTTGCTTATGTGTTTTTGTATGTGTTATGTGTTTTCTTATGTGTGTGTTTACGTGTTATGTATTGCAGTGAAGGTAAAATACAGGAAATGAAAAGAAAAAAAATACTCTTCACTATTTAAATCAAAATAAAAAGTGAAAATAAAACTTTGATGAGAAAACTAATGTGGTGATTATAAACAAAATAAATAAATCATTAAATATATATTAAAAAACAACTAATTAATTAATATGGAAATAAAAGTAGAATTAATTAATGCATAAACACAATAAAGAAATATTAAACAGAAAAAACGTGTATTATTTCTTTGATATTTCCACCCCAGTCATCACAATATAAACTCAGTGGTGAATAATGTCTTTGTTCCTATGTTAACTCAGTGCTATCGTGTTTCACTGGTTCATAAAGGTCTTCGTAAGTAGTGTTGGATTACGTAGCTCAGACTAAGAGGATGTAACACGATCTACACAAACAACATCAGCTACACTCCATACAGTCACTTATAGCACTGTAGGGAATCGTACTCTATAGGAATGTTATTAACTCATAAACTAGTGTACATATAGCAATTACACGTTCATTAGCGGTGGTATTTTTTCAATTATGTAAATGTATAAATTATGCTATAGACAAACAATCTAATTACTGTTTTTTTGTGCGTAAAAATAGACCCTATGTTATTATGTATGCAAATATGTTGTATATTTGTATGTATTATGGTGTGTATGAATAAATTATTAAATAAATAAATATATATTAATACAGCATGAAACGACTTACAAAGACTGCCAATTTTCGTCATGAGAGCTGACTGACCTATCAAAAACATCACGTCTTCAAAATTTATCAAAAATCATAATGAGATCGAGCTTGTCTTTACAAAACCACACTCCCAACACAACAATAAATTCTAGAACTCTGCTTTATTCAAAATTCTCCACATTTCTATAACGTGAATGAACAAGAGTGGACATTCAAAACATCTATGAAACTCAATAGGCCTCAACACCTTTCAAATTCATCTAGCCTAAATTTTTTGTTCATATAGAGAAGCAATTAAGCCAGTTTTCTTTAACTAAACATATATTTCTTCAACTCTTAAGTGGTATAACTTCCAAAAGAAAGAAAAATATATATAAAAAAAAAAAAATTCTTGTGAACGCGAGAAGAGTCTAAGTGTTGAGTTGCAAAGGAGAGGAAAACCTGTCAGTGAGAGGAGGAGCTCGTTAAGCCTCGGCACGTATTAGGTCCGCGATGGCTGGCTGGGCGGCGCGGGACAGGTGGGTTAAATAGACCCTTAAAGACGGGTGGGTGGAGCGAAACTGAGAGACGAGACGAGCCAAGCCAAGACTTCTCTGAGCTGCTGCCACCCTCTCCTCTTCCTCGCCTCACGCCCAGCAGCAGCCCAGCCACCGTGCTTGAGGAAGATGGACGGGCTAAACGCGCCAGCCGGAAAAAAATAATAAGGAGGATAAGGCTAGGTATATCCGATACTAGTTGGATGAATAATTACACAAAAGAGGTAAGAAACAGGATGGGTCTCGAGTTAAAGGGAGGAAAACGGATGTATTTGTGTGTGAAATGGTGTTGGTGATTACGATTGACAAGGAGTGATTTATTTTTTGTGTATCTATGGAGGAAATGAAGTTATGATTCATAGTAAAGAACACGCACAGACACACACACACGCACACGCACACGCACGCACACACACACACACACACACACACACACACACACACACACACACACACACACACACACACACACACGTGAAAATGTAAATATTCCTTGTTTTCACATTTATCCATTTTACTAATGTTGATGTATTATTCGGAATGATTTCCAGCATGTATTTTGCACCAAAACTTCATCTCCACGTCCGGGCAAGCAAAGTTCAGTCTACACGTGACACATTGAAAGGTCACTCGCACAAAGGTGACGGTGTCATCAACAAACCCAAACAAACCCACGTCCCCGGAAGACCTTTTGAAGAAGACCTTTGCCAGTGTTGTGGGAAGCCACTTTATCATTCACACTGTTCTTCCAAATAAAACATTTTTCTGCATCATGAACGTGTTGAAGGGACGCAGTGAAACGCGGGGAGGAACATTGAAGTCATTGCACCAAGAGTGTGAGTGTGTGCGGAGAGAGCAACATGCGACAACGACAAAGAAGATTACTTATGCGTCAGTAAACGAGCCTCTGGTGTGGACCCATTATCCTTTGAGCCTATTGTGCGGACGGAAGACAAAAGGAACAATTTGGGGTGCCAAGCCTCACTCAGAGGATACCGAGTTTGGACTGGAATGAGCAACCTCAAAGTGAAGCGAGAATAGTTCCTCAAACCACCACCGATGGCGTGATGCATTGTGTTGCTTTTGTTATGGTACGGAGAATCGAGGTACGAATGGCTTGGTGGTAGTACAGTCTTTATAAATACTTATTATTTTTCTATTTTCTCTTAATATTATTGTTATTACGAAGGGAAAAGTAATGTAAGGTTACAGCAAAATCTATCTTCCCTTCCTCCCACACACAGAAAATCAACGCCTTTGTTTACAGCCACTGGGAGTCTATCTTGTTCCACCGAATTCCAATATTCATCGGACACAATGAGAAGATTAATTCGCTGACTGTCGTACGTGTGATGAGCGAGTGTGGTGACAGCTGATGACGTGGTAGTGACGTGGTAGTGACGTGGTGGTGACGTGGTGGTGACGTGGTGGTGACGTGATGTGAGCCAACGCCACACGTCAACAACACAGGATTTCCATTCATGTACGCGTGTTTACCTGTCACCACTTTTCAATAGTTACATCTGGTCTCTCGCTCTTTCTATTACATTCCTCTCTCTTTTCATCATCACCATCTGCATACATCACGTTCTACCTCCTCCTCCTCCTCTTGTCGTGCTACGATATTATTCCTCAGTGAAGCTTGTAATTTTAAGTTAAAAATATATTAGGGAGATAATCTATGACTTCAGGCAAGTATTACTCTGCCACTGAGACGCTTCTTCATTCATAAGGTTATTAATATGAGAGAAAAAAAAAGAGAAAGAGAGAGAGAGAGTGATAGTATGCTTGGATCGACAGTGTCAGTGATCCTTCTCAATGATTTTTTCTTTCTTCTGTTCTCCAAAATGTGCTTCCCGCCTGCAGGATCGAACCGTTTCAAGGTCAACCATATTTTTTTCAACTTCAAAGGGACACAAAGGGACTGTCTATCCTTTCATCCTGTGGGCAACGCCATCAGACCCTTGACTTGATTATCATTTTTCGTTGACTTTTTCTTGGTGTTTTTTTTTTTTGTATCCTTTTTACTCAAATAAGAATAAAATGAGCCGTCAGCAGAAACCATGTAACTGAACACTCAATGAGCTCGTTGTTAATTAAGCATCGTTAGTCATCATTAACTAACACAATAGATGCTTCACATTCGCCTTATTTAAACACATTCCATACGTACAAGTGTCGTTAAGTGAATGAAATATATCTTTCAAGTATTACTAAAAATATTACTCATCATTTACAATATCAGAGAAACATTTATTCTCGTCCAAGTTACTTAAAATCTAGTTAAGTTGCATAAAAAACGAGATATGTGATGGTGTAACTTTAATAAAATACCCTAAACACACCTGGTAATGATATTCTGGCCTTCCAACAGGAGCAGCGGGACAGACAAGGTAGTGATTGTGGCGTCAGGTGTGGGAGGCGTCGAGACAGTTATTACACGGTGTTGTATGAAGCGAAATGAAAAGCTGTCACTCATTGATTTAAAGCTAATCAATACGTCTATGTGATTTCCATAATAATGATTAATAAGCGCGAAGATAAATTATACGTTTTGTATACAAGTTAATAATATGCAATTTATAACACACATTACGTTTTGATAGATGAGTCAATATATCCAGCGAACGATGATGAAAATTAGATCACAAAAAAAACAAAAAAAAACACACACGAACATTTACGAACATGTTCACATCATCACTAGGATAACACTATGGCACTACACACATAACTTAGGTGCCAGTGCCAGTAGGAGTGCCACATACTAAACACCTGACGTACCTTTATATAAACCCCACATGAAAAAAAATAATGAAAATCACGACAAGAGAGAAAGAGACAGAGAAAGAGAGACAGAGACAGAGTAGAGGTGTGGAGGAAAGGTCGAGTTTAGAGTTGAAGCTGGGAAGGTCAAGTGTGGAGGAGAGGCAAGACCATGATCAAAAGGCGTGTGAAGGGGTTGGAGGGTGCGGCGCCCCCCTTGAGTGGCAGGGTGCTCGGCATGCCTGAGTGGCCACAACAACGGTGAGGAGGGAGGGAGGGAGGGGAGGGAGGGGAGGGAGGGGAGGGAGGGAGGGAGGGTAGAGGGCCACGCTTAACATCAATTGCTTCCTTTTGACCTGAATACTAAGTGGCAGCAAGACACAAGCGGCTCCAGTCTGACCACCACCACTATAGACTTTAAAAAACCACAAGTACCAAGCTAGGTGTGTGTGTGTGTGTGTGTGTGTGTGTGTGTGTGTGTGTGTGTGTGTGTGTGTGTGTGTGTGTGTGTATGTCTGTGTATGTCTGTGTGTGTGTGTGTGTGTGTGTGTGTGTGTGTGTGTGTGTGTGTGTGTGTGTGTGTGTGTGTGTGTGTGTGTGTGTCTAAGCCTTTTCCCTCTTCCAGCTTCACCATAAGGAAGATTTAGGAGGGTTAGCAACTTAGGGAGTTACATAAAAAGACAGAAGAGAAATTGCCTTTGTACTGAAGCCTCCAACGTGACGAGATCCCTTACATAACAGCGAAGAGTTAGCCAGCCAGTACGTAATTAAGTAGTAGTAGTAGTAGTAGTAATAGTAGTAATAGTAGTAATAGTAGTAATAGTAGCCACAACAACATAAACTGCAGTAACACTTCTTTCATCTCATCAACAAGACCAACACTAACACTAA
>JAPQNM010000013.1:19231003-19248503 GCA_029783475.1 Metacarcinus magister
AGTAATAATATTAGTAAAAGTAGTAGTAGTAGTAGTAGTAGTAGTAGCAGTAGTAGTAGTAGTAGTAGTAGTAGTAGTAGTAGTAGTAGTAGCAGTAGTAGTAGTAGTAGTAGTAGTAGTAGTAGCAGTAGTAGTAAGAGTAATAGTAGCAGCGGCAACAACAGGTCGAGCGAGAATGTGGTTGTTGAAGGCTGGGAGGTAAACACATCTTACTAAATTTGACTTGCTATTGGATGAAGATTCTTCGATCGGATGTCAACATGTTACGTTACTGCCTGCCTGCGTCTTGCCTTTTTGAAACACACACACACACACACACACACACACACACACACACACACACACACACACACACACACACACACACACAGAAGAAAAGAATGCAAATAACAGAGTCTACGATGAATGGATACAAGCAGATCAAAGACACACCCATGAGAGCAGAGGTGATGGCAGGCACCAGGTGGGCTGACTGATGCAAGGGAGTGTTAGTACTACCGATGGACAGATATAGTTTGTTATAGTCTCCCCTGAAAGGAGCTCAAGACAGGAGTGACGTTTTCGTCCGATGAGCTGCAGCCTCAGTGAAGCCTTAGTGAAGCCGCCTCTTTTCTTGTCTCTGCTTTCATCAAGACAAGGAACAACAGAACCAAAGAAAAATGTATAGATGTATTTTTTTTTGGTTGTTGTTATCAATGACAGAATAGAAGTCCATGTGATACAAAGAAAATGTGATGTTTTTCTTTTCATGCACACACACACACACACACACACACACACACACACACACACACACACACACACACACACACACACACACACACACACACACACACACACACACACACACACACACACACACACACACACACACACACACACACACACACACACACACACACACACACACACACACACAGTAAAAATAGTATATGTTTGATGTGGGATATGATATAAGGAATGCATGGTTATATTAATTAAGAACTATATGACCTCTGTTTAATGATAATAATGATAATAATAATAATATAATAATAATAATAATAATAACAATAATAATAATAATAGCAATAATAATAGCAATAATAATAATAATAATAATAATAATAATAATAATAGTAATACTACTAATAATTATAAATTAAAAAAAAAATTATTGCAACAAGATAAAATACGAGGTGTTGAATGTGGAGCAAGGCAAGGTTTTAAAAAAGAACGAAATTCATTTATGACTTTTTACACAGATCAAACAGGAAGCGAGATAGGTAGTGTGTGTGTGTGTGTGTGTGTGTGTGTGTGCGTGTGCGTGTGTGTGCGTGTGCGTGTGCGTGTGTGTGTGTGTGTGTGTGTGCGTGTGTGTGTGTGTGTGTACGTACTACTAAGCATCTTACCAATAACAAGCTGACTTTACCTAAATAATAATATAAAAAAAAGTAAAAAGATAAAATATATAAATTTGCATAAAAAAAGAAAAGAAAAAAAAAGAGAGTTTGTGAAGTAGCGATGCATTCTAGTGTTTCCAGCTGTGCTTCCAGCTGTGCTTCCAGAGGCTTAAGGGAAAATGCCTTGAACTGATCCTCCAACATTTGTATCCAGGACCACACAAGTAAATGTTTGCAAAAGTGAGAAAAGGAGAGAAGGAAAAAAAAAATTTGGTGCAGTTCCACCTAAAAAGGAGACTCGCAGGAGATTTTCTTGGAATCTCATCCTAGATTTTTTTTTTTTCAATGTGATATTTGTAAATTAATACAATAATAAAAAATTAGTGAGGAAAGATGGAAATTTTGTGTAAAGAATTGAATGTTGCAACACGTAACTCTAATTATTATTAAAGGGTAAATGTGTTTGTTTACTACACATCATATGGTAAAAAAAATAATAAATAAATAAATAAATTGCAAAAGCACTATGGATATAAATAAAAATGTTCATTCCATCTTTTTTTTATACATAACGTACAGTATTTAAACATTTAAATAGTTTTTGTTATATTTACTTTTGCATCAATTTCCTACACACGCACACACACACGCACACGCACACGCACACGCACACGCACACACACACACACACACACACACACGAACAAACACACACACATACAAATCATATATTTTTTTTCGCAGCTAAGCAAACTATGACCTTATATATTACAACATTCATCTATAATTCACTAACACCAACTATATCATATTCGTACACGTATACAACTTCTATTAGATCTATAAAAATATATCGTATACTATTCACATTTACGTAACAAATCTTAATATCACTCTACTATATCACAATGTATTTTTTACCTATACAATATTCATTAGGTAGGCAAGCGTCATGGATAAACGTACAGAGACACAGTAGCAAGGATGATACAGCAGGGAGAAAAGAGAGACAGGACCAGCGAGGTGTATACAGTGTAATGACAACTCTCACTGGTACTGAGAGAAGAATTCTTGCACTTTTACACCATCTATGTTTGATGCACTAAACCAATTACCATACTGAAGCAAGGGATTCAAAGGTAGGTGTACAGGAGCTGCCTTGTGTAGGTTAACTGACCTTTTGCAACCTTCTTATTTTCCCTTGTTCTTATGTGTTAGTAGAGGAGTGGAACAAACTCAGTAAGCATGTAGTAAGTGCTGGGACAGTAGAGAAAAGGTTGGACATTTCAATGGATGAAGAAAACAGATGGTAAGTGTTAGGTGCACAGGAGCTGCTTTGTGAAGGTCAACTGGTCTTTTGCAGCCTCATGATTTTTTTATGTTCTTATATTCTTATGTTCTTTTGTTCATATAATCCACACATAGCTAGTCTTCGTCATGTTACTCAATACTTAAAGTGGAATGCTATTAACAATATCATATACATAGATTTCATTAGTATTTAAGTTTTAGAAATACGAAAAATTATCTACTTTCATGAATTTTTTGTATGAAACTATAATGCTTTGATAGTTATAGCAATATTTATAAAAAGAAAAGAACACGTTAATTTCGGTGAGTCAATACATATAATAGCAAACACGAGTCATATATTTTACCAAACACTATTAGGGAGTAAGTCAGCAACCAAAGAAACGAATAAAAAATATAACCCAACAAGTTAACAAACACACAAGATACACACAAAAAATGCACCCCAAAAATAGTTAAGAGTTTTATCGTCTTCCATTTGAGGGGAGACTAAAGTGGAGGAGTGTGTGTGTACGTACAGAAAAAAAACAGACAGACAGACAAACAGACAGACAGAGAGACAGACAGATGGAGAGACTGTGAGTAATGAGTAAGAGTAAGAAGAGGAACAGTGTAGTAGTGTTAGTAGTAAAAGGGTTAGGCGGGAGGGAGGAATAAGACGATATATATGTGTACAGATCGTAAAATAATTGGGGAGAAAAACGATTTACAAGTGTATAGATTGTTAAAAGAGTTTGAGAAAGACGATGTACAAGTGTATAGATCATAAAAAAGAGTTAGAGGCAAGTGATATAAGCGTTTAGATCATAAAAAGAGTTGGGAGAAACGATACATAAGTGAATAGATCGTAAAACTTCAAGGCTTTCACTAAAACACTTGCTCAATTATACGGTAAGTCTTTGTGCAACGGAGAGAAGGCGTGGCGCTATTGATTGAGGGCGAGGCGGTGGCAGTGATGGTGTATTTCTATCCCGACTGACAGACTGGTTGACTGACTGGTGGGTTGGTGGGTTGGTGGGTGGGTTAGTGGGTGGTTTGGTGGTTGGTTTGACATATTCCTTGGATGGGTGTGTGGGTGTGTGTGGCCTTTTAACTTCATGCAACGGTCAGCAGCTTAAACACAGTGAGTGACTGGCGAGGACGTGGAACACTTGGCCTACTGATGAAATGCCACCACAGTTTTCGACTTCCAAAAATGTATAAAGACACACGCACACGCACACGCACACGCACACGCACACGCACACACACACAGTTGGAAAGAAATGTACACGAAATAAAAAGTCATTGTTATTGCTAACAGGAAGCAGCCTTTGACACACTATTAATTACCAACAAGTCCTTGAGAGAACTAATGCAATTACGTGTGTGTGTGTGTGTGTGTGTGTGTGTGTGTGTGTGTGTGTGTGTGTGTGTGTGTGTGTGTGTGTGTGTGTGTGTGGGTGTGGGTGTGTGTGTGTGTGTGTAGGAGGTAAGGTAAGGTAGGTGTGGAGGCGTCCTTCCCTTACACAAGCTTCCACTCTAAATCCTGGACCATCAAGTTAGAGAGACTGGCTGACGACCCTATATTGAATCTTTCTTATTTGCATTTTTCTATTAGCAGTGAATCCTTCCACTCGCCGGCGTGGGCATGGAGGGAGGCTAAATAATATACCGTGTTTGTAGTAGTAGTAGTAGTAGTAGTAGTAGTAGTAGTAGTAGTAGTAGTAGTAGTAGTAGTAGTAACAACATCTGACGAAAAAATATTCAAAAAACGAATATTTCTTCACTCAATTTTTCTTTTTTTTTTTAGTTATACCTCAAATGATAAAAAAAAAAAAGAGATAAATATCATTATTCTCCACTTGGGTCTATTCCTTTTCATCTGATGCACCGCTGTAATCATTAGAGCATTGGAATAGTTTATGGTAAAAAAAATAATGTGTATGTTAATCCTCCCCCACGGTTACATCTGCATTCTAAAGACTTGCAATGATGCCGCTCATTTGGCGAAAAAAATAAAAAGCACAAAATCAACTTGGAAATCCGATCAGGCGCGTAAGTGTGACATTAAAAAGCACTCTAATGAAAATGACTACGTTCTTTTGTTTTGAGTATCTATAGTTAGCACCTTCATGTAATAGTTCAATAAAATGCTGGAAAAATACGATTATTAAAGTTATACCAAAAAAATAAAATGTCCCGGTTGTTGGTGTCGGAAGTATGGTTGTCAAGAGTATTTGTTGTTCAATCTGCGCTGAGCCTTAGATTGCAAAGTATAATCTCCTTACTTTCCACGTGAATTTTGTCGCTGATTATCCAGAAAAAAAACAACAACTACTATGAACTTTAGTATCTGTTCCTCCACACTGAACAAATGATTCTCAACATCATACATAGGAAAATAATGTTTTTTCTTTCTTTCTTTTTTTCTATTTCCGTCCGATACATAAGCCTGTGTTATTGTGTTCCATCTGTAAACATTGCGGAAAAAAATACTTAGTGGAAGAATTTTTATAAAGATAATGGTGGAATTCGGGGATAGATATGAAGCAAATGGGTTTATTAAGACACTAATAATGACGATTTAATAAAAGGACACGAATTCTTTTAAATGCGGACATCAAGTAAAAATTCGTACGTAACAAGAATTAATCATTTTCTAATTCCCCAATGACACATTTATTACATTCAACATTTTTACTTTAGTTTCCCACTCATCCAGGCCGACAGACAGTGGTACGGAGAGTCACAATGCAGAGACAGGATGGAGCCGCAGATGATCAATAGTAATCAATCATACACGTCAAGGAAAGACAGGAAGACGCTGGGATGTCTGCAAAGTCAATGGGAACAGCGATTAACCACAGACAGATTACAATCCATCTTTGCTTTAAGAATGAATATCCTTCTCTTCCCTTCCTTCACAAACCTTTTAAGAGCTTCAAACGGTAGGTCTAGTTTGAGATTTTCCTTTTTTTCGTGTGCTACTCCAGGCTATAAAAGGGAGGGGCGCTGCGTTTGGTAGTACTGCAGGATAAAACGCAGCCATTCACAGTGTATCTTTTAGCGCGAAAATATGCAGTCAGTTTGCATAATGGGTAAAGGTTTGGGATGGAGCCAGAATGGGGACGAGGGACGGAATGGGAGCAAGGGGAAGGGACTACAGTACCTATAACCTTTCCTGTCATACCCCCTTGCTTACCCAACACTCTACTTGCATCAACCTAACTGTATATTACTTTTATATTCGTATTCCTAGTAGAAGGGAGTAAGACAGCTATGATTAGTTAGTCTTCATGCGTTTACTTGTCCCAAAAAAAACTCATTATTCGTATCAATAGAATAAAAACTATATATTGAAGAATGGTATTAAGTAGAACATGTGCTGCACTTACAAGAATCCAAAGAAAATGTAGTAAAAGTTGATATGAAAACGATCAACATATAGACGAAATATGACCATGTATCCTTAGGGACGGTGCGTTAACTAGAAATATGTTCATAAATTAATGAATATCTTACCGTGAAACGCGATGCAGAAAAGATACCGAGTGACTTAAAAGGCGGAGGGAGGGAAGTTCAATATTAAGGCGGAATTTCCCTTGTGTCTGAGAGTAATCGCTTAGACAAGGAATGGTTGAGGAAAGTAGCTTTGGCAATATTTCTTTCGCAGCCAAAGTGGGGAGCGAGAGAGAAAGAGAGAGGAAGGAAGGGAGGAAGGTTTTCATTGTAGCTTGCGTTCATATAAGGGATAGGAAAAGTAGTTTATCAAGTAATTCTAATCAAACATACATCAATCACTTACTTCTCGAAACACAACGTAAAAGGGGTGTTTCAAAATCATAAATAACTAAAACCTTTTGAAACAGTTATTACATTTAGAGGAACAATCTTCTATTCAAAGGATTTCTGGCCTCGATGTAATGGAAGCCAACGAGGAAGAGGCGAGAAGTGAGCAGGAGAGAGGCGAGAAGAGGCCACTCCAAGAGGAAGAGGGCAAAGAGGAGAGAGTGGTGACCGCGTCCTCACTCTGATAAGTCACACAGCCATACTTGAACCACCACCTCCTCCTCCTCCTCCTCTTCCTCTTCCTCTTCCTCTTCCTCTTCCTCTTCCTCTTCCTCTTCCTCTTCCTCTTCCTCTTCCTCCTCCTCCTCCTCCTCCTCCTCGACCCGGGTCATATTAGTGTTATCACTCCGTAAATATGAACAACCAACGCCACTTAACGGTATAAAAGGAATAGAAGGATTTTGTTACTATATATTTTTTTGGTTTTTGAGGTTTTTTTTCCTATTTTCCAGATTTTGTATTGTATATATTTTTTTCTGCTATTGTTCAGATGTTGTTATTTAGTTAAGTGGTTATTCATTTGTTTAATTTAAGTATTGGTTAAGTTATCCTCATCATATTCTAAAAGGTTTTGTTCATATTTGCATCCTCATTTCCTTCATTTGTTTTTTCTTCAGTCCATTGTAACCCATTAATGATGATATAAATTACATCAGCAACATTTGATTATATTCCATCTATTACATTATTGATCGTCTAACTTAACCTAATATTTCATTCAATACCAGATGTCCTCTTTATTATCTTCCTCCTTCATCCTATTTATAACATTCACTTAACTTATCTCATTAAACATTACCAATAGCATGTTCTATAATACTTAACTAAACATCGTATATTTGCATCATCCCTATTTACTTCTATATCATCTCATTTCGTAAAGTTATTATAAACAAAACACAATCTAATTCTTTCTATCAGCATTCAATACCAACACACACACAGGCATTCTTCCATGACACATTTTCTTCCTATAAACAACATATACTTTCCGATCAACTGCTTTAGTGTCAACCGGAAAGCAAGTGTCTCTGGGAGTTCAGTATAGATAGCGTTAGGGATGCAGCAGTGTTTGTCTAACATATCGTACCGCAAAGCAGACCCGTCACTGAGATGTCGTGGCGTGCATAGACGACTGATATGTAGAGCAAATCAATGATGGAGGAAGAGAGAATGTGAAGGCAAATAACAGATAATATTGAAAAAGAGTACGATAGATATATTGAGCAAATGAATGATGAAGGAAGGGAGGAATAGACAATAGCAGATAATATTGAATAATCGCACTGCTAAAGCTACTGAATGCAGAAGTAAGGCAGTGAAAGGATTTGAAGAATTCTATTGAAAAACTGCACTCTTCAATAAGGGTGTTCCGCTATTCTATATGAAGGGATTAGAGTACATTACCAGAAGGACAATGGTAGGAAGTAAGTAGTTTTGGCTTTCACACAGATATCAGGGGAAGAAAGACCACAAAGATGATATATACATCCTTTTTTTTTCCTAGACGCTAGAATGAAGATTTATAGCGAATTAACCAATTATTCTTTGCCACACGTACCCATAAAAGGTTTCCTAAATAGTAGTAAAAAATGCATTGGTAAGACTAAATAAAATAGGAGTCTAAAAAGTACTATTATCATCCCACTAGCTAGTTATCAAATACTTACAAAGATTTCTCTACATTCCTTAATAAAAATTTTCAGCAAATGCATCAAAGAAAAATCAGCCACAAAGACATGCAAGGAGCCATTAATGCAAAAAATAAAGTAGATAATCGAGAGAAAAAGTACTGACTATAAATCTAGCTACTCAGGTTTAACTTTCATAGACTACAAAGTGTTTCTGGGCCTTGTAGGTCGTAGGAACAAGGATGAGAGGCTGAAGCACAGATCGGTAACCTGGTTTTTCATTGCTCAGTTGTTCACATCGTAATCTATAATCGACTGAAGTATATCAACAGAGAGTTCAGAATCGACATCAACATCGCGTGCGTGACTCTAATGCAAAAAACTTAAATGAAAGAGAAAATGAAAATGTGAATATATTAAGGAGTGAGTGAGTAAGTATGAAAATGTGGATATATTAAGGAGTGAGTGAGTGGATGGCCAACTTACTGCAATTATTGATGGCTATTTTTAACATGAAACGAGTTATTATCATATGCAATGGTCAATTAGGATTTCATAAACTCTATACGAAGCGAGTTCTAAGAGAGTTAGCAGCACAGTAAAAAGCCTTAAATTTAGTGTTGAATATTTTTTACGATATGATTGAGGTGTTTATAGGAAGGAAATCAATGGCAACCAGCAACGAGACGAGACGTGGGTGTATGTGTATGATTGAGGGAAGTATTCAATTGATTAAATGCGCCATACTAGTTTTTCTTCGCTGGTAAAAAAAAAATCAAAAGGTCATCTTAAGAAAACCTAACCATTTTTTTCGATAGGGCGTATCATACTCAAAGACATGTTTCTATTTCTTTTGAGCATAAAGTCACATAAACCGTCAATAAGAGGAGCTAAAAGACGACCTCCCAGCCATACAGTTACATCATGATCGCGCCTGTCATCGTATATCATCACCCGCCAAGTTAGAACGGACCGCAAACCTACTTCATCTGTCCTCCAGCTGTGATTTGTGGGCCGATGACATTAACTTGTTTACCCCAACGAAGAGCAGCAGCATCCCTGAACTTACCTAAGGATTCACTGATGCAGATGACGCGAAATAAAGTGAAAATTGTTTAAAGTACTCAATGGAATGTTTTGCTAAAGTTTTTCATGGTTAAGTTAAATGAAAATGTAATGCTTATGTACTTAATTTGCTGGTGATTATGTAGATTTTTTTTCAGTACAGGACAGCTAGAATAATAAAAAAAAAAATTTTCTCTTTGTTTGCTTGTCAACGTGAATGAAACCAAATTGATATGAGCAGACATTATTTCATTTTTCTATTTATCCTTTTAATCGACTATTTGTGAGTTTTCAAATATATAAAACATGTTATTGATACATTTACATTGACCTGACACCTATATAAACAATGCATATCAAATCATGAATGTCAATAACTATAAAAAAATAAATAAATAAATAAATTGAACACATTGATCAGCGTAACTATTCATGTCCTGATAACGCAATTCCAACTTTATATCAACAATCAATGACTTCGATTAATGTCCACGAATCTGTTCCTCTTCTTAGTAACAAACAATGTGAGTGAAAAACGAGATGCAATGAATTATAAGTAAGATTCCTTTGTCACCTTCACTTGAATCAATAAACATGTAAACAATACCAGTACAATTTGTTTTTTCTTTCCTACAAAAGACGCATTGCTTAGGATGAATATATATTATTAATACAAAAGAAAGTAGTATGAATGATTACAATGACTTGGGAATTTTTTGTTTAATAGAATGGAAATAGTAAACTCATTGTGGTTTTAGTCAAATGTTAAGGTTCAGTGATTTGGAATATTATATTATAAGCATTTCAGAAACATTATTGTAGTGGAAAGTATTGTAGCAAAGCCCGTTTGGGGAGTTATTAATTCTACATTCGTCTGACTGAAAATAGCTGATCCGGTTTAGCTGACATATTGGTAAATAGTTTAACTTTAAAATGCTTTAACAGATGTGAAATGTTACAAACTGTCCTGCGACTAACACTCAGTTTTGTCATTAATAATCATCACAAGTTAAATTGCGTTTCACTGTAAATATACACAATGTGGGTCTGTTTATCACACAATTTGATGGCAAGAATTTTGACACGAACACTCTGAGAGAAAATATAAATAACATATTGATTATAAAAAAGGAGAGAGATGGAGAGGGAAGCATTAAGATGAAGACAAAGTGGTACATAATACATAGTAACCTCAAAAGAATCCTTATATGTGTATTTGAAAACAAGCCATTCATATTAAATCCCTCATTGTGCATTATTGTATAACTCGCTTCTATACGCTATTTTACCCCATTGACAGCATTACAATCCTTACACACATGTGGTTCTGTTCAGTGGCAGCGGCACGAGCCTTTGAAAGTAAACCCACACACGCCATCACGGCCAGAACACACTCAAGGCACGAAGAAAGAAAGGTGTGTGTGTGTGTGTGTGTGTGTGTGTGTGTGTGTGTGTGTGTGTGTGTGTGTGTGTGTGTGTGTGTGTGTGTGTGTGTGTGTGTGTGTGTGTGTGTGTTTTTCATTATTCACTTACACTTTATTTATCATGTTTATCAATAACTATAATTTATCTTATATAAATGAGTATTTGACAAACATCTTTTTACAAACAATGCTTTTTTGGGGTGATTCCTTACTGGTTCTAAGACTCTAGCTATGTATGTATGTATATATGTATGTATATATGTATGTATATATGTATGTATGTATGTATGTATATATGTATGTATGTATGTGACTGTACCGCCAGATGTGATATAACAAGATCACATCACCCTTAATAAATATATCTATTCTGTACATACTTTTTCCATCCAATACATCAGTCATGAACACAGTTGAATGAATACTTTGATCGCAGGATGTTTCTAATTACAGGTGTAGTGAGGTTTGAATCAGATTATTGTTTGTTTTTGTGTGTGGGTTTGAACTGAACTCTGACAGGACAGTATTATTAAAGGTGGTAAGATTGTAAGGGTCAGCTCAAGGTGTTCTAATTCAAGTAGTTAGTGTAGAATGTTTTTATAGTTATATCAAACACCCTACATAGGAACCCTAGAGTCTATTGCTGTTTGTGTTCCTTTGTATTCCTTGTTTTCTTTTGTATTCTTCTCTTCCTTGCACTAAACATCCCAATAATGCTACGTGTCCCAAGAAGATATTTTTGTATTAAAGAAGTATAAAGGTTAACTTATTATATATATTCACTAATGGCATGAAATTATATAATATCTTTTAAAATTTCTAAGTAAGAATATGATTTCATGATATTTCTTTAACGTAGAATCTCGATATTTACTTAAAATATAAAACAAAAAATTAACTTGCGTGGTAGAGAACAATATAGAGATAGTTGCATTTATATAACATTTTTTATAAATTTCTAAGTAACGCTATGATTTCAGGATATTTTTTGAACGTAGAATTTCGATATCTACTTACTTATATATAAAAAAAAATACACTTGCATGGTAGAGAACAATATAGATATAAGTTTCAGTTCAGCTATTTCCTTCCTATAGCGGAAAGTATGTCTAACGCAAGTACTCCTCTGTACTGCCTCCGGAAATTACACTTCCTATCCTTTCTTTACGCTCACTAAGTTATATAGTCTAGTCGGCATCTGCCTTCCATTCAGGGCGGACGTACGGACGGCTGCTGCTGCATTCCGAAGCTCTTCAATAACCAAGGGAAAGGAGGAGAGAAGAAGAGGAGGAGGAGCGCCTCGTTCCACCCAACCTATCCTGCGAGGTCTGAGTATGAGGCTTTCACTGCAGTCACGTTTATAATAGTTATGTTGTCACGCTATATACCAATTAGTGTGTGTGTGTGTGTATGTGTGTGTGTGTGTGTGTGTGTGTGTGTGTGTGTGTGTGTGTGTGTGTGTGTGTGTGTGTGTGTGTGTGTGTGTGTGTGTGTGTGTGTGTGTGTGTCAATATTCTTTTCGATATGGGAAGCGATGCGTTTAACTTGCATGTGTTTCAGACTCAGTAAACACACACACACACACACACACACACACACACACACACACACACACACACACACACACACACACACACATACACACACACACACACACACACACACACACACACACAGTTCAGTTGATAATATAAACATAACTTTGGTTCCTGCGTGTGGCAAGGCGAGACTCACACTTCTCTTTCAATATATTATACAGTTCAGTAAATTAATTAATAGTTTCAGGTAATTTCGAACAATCTAAACTAAAATAAATTCTTAGACTAATATAAAAGTGAGGAAAATATAATAGTTTTAATGGTAAATTTAAGGTAATGGATAATATATTCTTATCGTAAGGTAAATATTTTGTATAAGGATGCAATGTGTGTGTGTGTGTGTGTGTGTGTGTGTGTGTGTGTGTGTGTGTGTGTGTGTGTGTGTGTGTGTGTGTGTGTGTGTGTGTGTGTGTGTGTGTGTGTGTGTGTGTGTGTGTGTGTGTGTGAGTGAGTGAGTGAGTGAGTGAGTGAGTGAGTGAGTGAGTGAGTGAGTGAGTGAGTGAGTGAGTGAGTGAGTGCGTGAGTGTGTGAGTTTGTTTGAATCCTTGCTTTTGCCTCACTACTCTACACAACACACTGGCTGGCTGGCTAGCAGGAGCATTACCATAACAATACACCAGCTGTAGTAAGGTGGTGAGAGTTGTTATGTGGTGGTGGTGGTGTGATGGTGATGGTTCTAACGTGACATTAAACTCGACGAGAAACTTATATCTATACTCATACTCATACTCATTCTCTCTCTCTGTCTCTGTCTCTGTCTCTGTCTCTGTGTCTCTGTGTCTCTCTCTCTCTCTCTCTCTCTCTCTCTCTCTCTCTCTCTCTCTCTCTCTCTCTCTCTCTCTCTCTCTCTCTCTCTCTCTCTCTCTCTCTCTCTCTCTCTCTCTCTCTCTCTCTCTCTCTCTGTTATAAAAATACCCAACGCAAATTGATTGATTCATTAATTGATGTCTAGACTCAACAACAACAACAACAACAACAACAACAACAAGCTCAAAAATAGAACAAATAAAATATTCAAATAACATTCATAAAAATTAAATAAAAAATAACACGCAAAAAAGAAACATGATTACAAATATAAAAAAAAAAATAATAAAATTTAGGGTAATATAATGTAGATTGAAATTTTACATCTTATGGAAAAACTGAGAATTCTGCATAAATTTTTTTACCATTTCATATCCTGGATGAGACATTTCTCCACAGCATCAGAAAGAGACGGAAATTTCCATCTCCTACCCCTCCTTTCTCCCCTCCTCCCCCAGACAGTGTGACGGGTATAGCCGCCCCCCCAAAAAAGACAGTGTGACATGAAAATCCCCCTTCCCAGACAGCGTGACAGGTATAGCTCCCCGCCCCCCTCCCAGACAGTGTGACAGATCCCCTAAAGTGACTGTCTAACCCTAAATATTGTACAGTCAGGGCACAACATGGAGTAGTAATATTTCTTCTATATTTGTAATAGATAATAAAATAAAGGTAGCGAAAAGTATAAATTCTGAAGCATGAAGACCTACTCACCTACTTACCTACTTACCTACTTATGATTATGACTTAGATGTGAAATGTTGAAACTAACACATACGTACGTTATTGGAAAGCAAATTAAAAACAAAAAAACATAATTAAGAAGGCAATGCAAGGACTAACAAACTAAACTAAATAACTAACTAACTAACTACCATAGGAATATATCACAACATGAAAACAAATCAAAATAAACAAACATATTGAAATTGAAATACTACTTGAGCCTAATAGAAAATAAAGTTCAGTAAGACGTATCTGTGAAAACAAAAATATGATAGAGAACAAAGAGGTGAATGACTGTACCCTATTACGTAACCTGAGCCAAAGAGAGAGAGAGAGAGAGAGAGAGAGAGAGAGAGAGAGAGAGAGAGAGAGAGAGAGAGAGAGAGAGAGAGAGAGAGAGAGAGAGAGAGAGAGAGAGAGAGAGAGAGAGAGAGAGAGAGAAACACGAGGCGAAAAGGTGAAATGTATATGTATAGTTTTTTTTTCTATCCTGTGTAACTTTGAAGAGAGGCATCATGCAGTGACAAAAAAAGAAGGAGGAGGAGGAGGAGGAGGAGGAGGAGGAGGAGGAGGAGGAGGAGGAGGAGAGGAGGAGGAGGAGGAGGAGGAGGAGGAGGAGGAGGAGGAGGAGGAGGAAGAGGAGGAGGAGGAGGAGGAGGAGGAGGAGGAGGAGGAGGAAGAGGAGGAGGAGGAGGAGGGAGGGAGGGTAAGGTTCAGTAGTGGACTTCTAATGGATACAGATAATGTTGCTTGTTGATGATGATGATGATGATGATATAATGCATCAAATTAAACACGTTGTAAATTAAACTGTTGATAATGATGGTGATGGTAATGGTGATGGTATAATTAAATAAATCAAATATATTATAAATTAAACTATTGAGGTTTTTACAAAGTTTATATACAACAAAATCTGCAGTTGCCACACACACTCACTTCTGCGTTTGTAACATTATCATTCTTTCTTTTTTTTTATAATCTCTACATTACTTCTGAAACCAACACAATTTATATTTTATCTTGTTCCCAATTTGTGTAAAAAAAAAGTATATAGATAAATAAAAATAATAATTCCTTCCAATCCCACAACACTTTTTTTTTTTTCTGCTGCCCATTTTTTAACTTTTGAAATGATATTGATACAAATAAGCTAAATAAAAAATTTAAAAATAGTCATCTTTCATATTTTCTCTAATACACTTTGGTCTATTCTATTTTTCTTCCCATTTTTAACTTTTGGAAATAATAATAATAATAATGATAATAATAATAATAATAATAATAACAATAATAACAATAATCTATCATATTTTCTCTTATCAACATTGGTTCATTCCATTTCCTCCTATATATACACTTTAGTCCGTTCCATTTCGTATGATATTCCATTGAGCGTCACAAACCTCTTGATCTCTCTCTTTGATATCACTGCCAATACCTATCCTCTATCTTATTACATTTTTTTCGTCCTCGCTCCACCTTCTCCTTTGTGAATCTGTAATCTTGTTTCACTCCTATTCTCCTTTGAACTCTTTTTCTGTCTGATTCGGTTTGCCGGTCAATGTCTGTCTGTCTGGCTATCTATCCCTCTTCTTCTCCCCCTCTCTCCCTCTCTCCCCTCTCTTTTCCGTATTCTTTCATATTTCACAGAAGTGCTTTAACAAATTTCACTATAAATCCAAATCGATGTAATTCAACACTCTCTCGTTCTTTCTCTCCCTCCCTCCCTCCTCCCCGATTCCTTCCTTCCTGCATGCGGTGTAAATTGCTTTTCTAGAACTTTTACTTCTATCACTTATTGGTTTCCACACACTCCATCCCTCCCTCCCTCCCTCCCTCCCTCTCTCTCTCTCTCCTTCTCTTTCTCTTTCTCTCACTTAGTCTTAGTTGAGTCGAGTTGAGTTGTGTTGCTGTTTTCTTGTCGTTCCTGATTCATCCATTTCCCCAAGACACAAAGGAAGGGATGGAAGAGAGAGAGAGAGAGAGAGAGAGAGAGAGAGAGAGAGAGAGAGAGAGAGAGAGAGAGAGAGAGAGAGAGAGAGAGAGAGAGAGAGAGAGAGAGTCTTTTTGGTCACTAATATTATCGTGTTCAGTTTTAATATCCTCTTTGTCCTTAGATTTGAGTAATGAATCTCTCTCTCTCTCTCTCTCTCTCTCTCTCTCTCTCTCTCTCTCTCTCTCTCTCTCTCTCTCTCTCTCTCTCTCTCTCTCTCTCTCTCTCTCTCTCTCTCTCTCTCTCTCTCTCTCTCTCTCTCTCTCTATCAATCCATACATTTATCTATCTATCTACCTATCTTCTTTACTGCCTCCTCCTCTTTCTCTATCTATCTATCCATATATCTATCTAGCTATCTATTTTACTCTCTTCCTCTTCTCTGTTCCTCGTCTATGGCACCACTATCACTACAACATCCAAGCAAGACAAGATCATCATACACTGTAAACTCCAACACTTTATGACTTTAGTAAAACACGCGTGGATGCTTTAGTTTCTTCTTCTTCGTAAGCGTCTTTAAAGTCAGTCCACACGGCGCACTTCCACCTCCATCCCAGATTCACTTCACTTCACTTCACTCCAAGTCGATAGTATTGCTGGCTTCGCTTCGACAGACACCGCATGAGCTGCTGCTTCTGCTGCTGCTGCTGAGTCGATGCCGGAGAAAGAGAGAGAGGAAGATATAGAGAGAGTAAAAGAAAGATATAGAAAACAAAAGAGCTGTAGTAAGCATTTCGTAGACTATATATATGAAGTGTTGTAAGTAAAAAAAATAATAATAAATAAAAAAATGAGATACTGTAAAGAATAAAATCTAGAAAGGTGTTCAGAAAGAAAGAAAAGAGTTAGAGATAGAGAAAAAAAAGAGACTAGAATAAATAGAAAAACAAGGGGGGGGGGAGGGACAGACAAAAAAAATTAAAATAAAAAAAATATTGTTGAGAGAGAAAAAAAAACAGAAAGGTGTTAAGAAAAGAAAGAAAACAAGTTAGAGTAAAAATAGACAGACTAAAAAAGACAGAAAGACAAAGACAAGGGAGGGGAGGGGATGGCAGACAGGCAAGCCGACATATCCTGTATAGAATTGCGTCATATATTTTAGTCATTATTAACTCTTAACTCTGTATACATAGGTTAGGTTAGGTTAGGTTAGGTTAGGTTAGGTTAGGTTAGGTTAGGTTAGGTTAGGTTAGGTTAGGTTAGGTTAGGTTAGGTTAGGTTAGGTTAGGTTAGGTTAGGTTAGGTTAGGTCCGGAATTATTTGCATTTATCTCTATTTTGTTTTCTTACTCATTATTGTTGTTCCTTTGTACCAATCACGTTTTTTTTGTCTCTCTCTCTCTCTCTCTCTCTCTCTCTCTCTCTCTCTCTCTCTCTCTCTCTCTCTCTCTCTCTCTCTCTCTCTCTCTCTCTCTCTCTCTCTCTCTCTCTCTCTCTCTCTCTCTCTCTCTCTCTCTCTCTCTCTCTCTCTCTTTCTCTCTGAATAAACAGCTAAATAAGTGAGAGAAAGAGAGAGAGAGACAGACAGACAAAGAGAGATAGAGAGGGGAACAGACGGACAGACACACAGACTGACACAGACAGACAGACACAGACAGACAGACAAAGAGGCACGCAGGCAGATATGAATAGAAAATGAGAACTGTCTGTCAATCTGATCATTCTTGATATATATACAACCTTGTGAGAATCATGCAGAAAAGAAGAGAAAGAAAGAAGAGAAAGAA
>JAPQNM010000013.1:19253503-19261003 GCA_029783475.1 Metacarcinus magister
CTACAGCCGACTAGCTCCCTTTGTTCAGTGCGCGTTGGGATTTTCTCTTTCCAATTCCCTCGAGGAAACCCACTGGCGGTATCTCTCGAGGTGGGTCTTGCCATATACAATAAAGCACAAAGGAAGAACAAACAGCAGCATCAGCCCTCCTAGAAATCCTGTATATATGGAATTAGCTAAGATCTTACACCTAAATACCTTTCCTAACAAACCCTCACTTTATTTCACCTTAATTTCGGTACTAACACTAAAATTGTAAGAACTTATGCAGCCTCAGTAGCAGCCGAGAGTAACATATTAAAATGGAAAGGGGAATGAAAATTAGTAGAAGCAAATCTCACTCACTCATTCACTCACTCACTCACTAATACATATACGTGAATAATATAAATAGAAAGGGGTCGCGGTACGGTGCATGGGTGCGTCTGAAAGATGTAGAGGTGGTGGTGAAGAAGATGGATGAGTTTGAATACTAAGGATCAAATATTCTAGGTAATGTAGAGTGCGATGGAAAAGGTGGAGAAGGTGGAGGAGGTGGAGGAGGTGGTAAAGGTGGTAAAGGTGGAAAGGTGGAGAGGTAGTGAGGTGAAGAAGAGAGTGCCGCCAGGATGGAGTGGATTGGAGAAAGGTAACAGAGATAATTCAATGAGGAAAGAATATCAGGATGCATCAAAGAAAAATTTTACAAGAGAGTAATGAAATCAGTCAGCTTGGAGTCTGTCGCAATGACAAAAAAATAGTAATAATAAAAAATATAGAAAAAATAAGAAAACAGTGGGTGATGTTAGAGGTATAAAGGCGATATGATAAAAAATAAAAATAAGACTTAGAGATGATGTGGTTTTCCTTTGAGTATGATGAAGATAAACAGCATTAGGAACGAGTATATTAGAGAGACAACACAGGCAGGTAGGTAGGTAGGTAGGTAGGTAGGTAGGTAGGTAGGTAGGTAGGTAGGTAGGTAGGTAGTAAGGTAGGATGGTAAATAAGTAAGGACAGTTTAGGAGACAGTGAGAGTCAAAGATTAAGATGGAGTGAGATTGATGCGACGAGAGATATATAAGCTTCCTAAAACGTTGTCTACGAACTTAGGGATTCTTAGCGTTCATCTTGCTGGAAACGTTTGGGGTTCATTATAAAGATGTGATGGTTATATTTTAGAAGGAATAAGGTATATATTACACTACATTAGCTTATGGTGTCTTAGCGGGTGACATGTTCAGTTTGATTTCTCATATTGTGTCTGTGTAGTATAAGATTTTTTTTGTTCAGTGATTATTCATTCATCATTTTTATCAATATAGATGACTTAAACAAGGATTATCTATCTATCTATCTATCTCTATCTTTTTCTCAATCAATTGTATAAGTATTTGAATATTAAAAAATGAAAGGCAAGAAATAGATTCCCAAATTAGTTTTTTTTTGGTTAAAGTTTTATAATCAAGTCATCAACAAACTATTAACGATTTAGTTGTGAAGGAATAAAATAGGAAAATAAAAAAAAGAAAGGAAGCTATGTGACTGTCATTCCTTTGATCGTAACATTTTTGGAAAACGGTCATTTTCTGGGGGTAATTTCGATAAAAAAAATATATATAAATAAATAAACAAGGCATGAAACTTCACTACCTACATGCGCTCGCTGTTTTGTTTTTCTCTTTTCCTCTTTTTTTTCCTTCCATTTTTTGCACTAGTGAATGTGTTTAATAGTCCATGTTGGCGTACAGACAGACAGACAGAGACAGACAGACAAACAGACAGACAAACAGACAGACAGACAGACACACAGACACTCACTCACTCACTCTACAAAATGTTCTGGTGAGCAAAATCGAACAGTTTTTTATATGTATTTTTCCTTTCCGTAAGTGATGTAGTTAATAGTTAATAATCACGTACTCTTCCTGGCAACTATAACGGGAATTCAGACAATACATTCCCGGTAACTTTGATGAGATTTAAACAATATATTATAGACGAAAAAATATTACATCTCAAAGGCTTTTTTTCCGCTTCTGTTCACCTGTTTGCAATGCGTATGATGGTATGGTGATTTCTGGGATAAAAAAAAGAAGAAAGTTGCATAAATAGGGGTAGCATTCAGCATTATTCAGCATTTTTCAGGATGTTCAGTATATGCATAAAGATGAGATGCGCTGAAAGCAGATGAAACCTAACCGTTTGGCGGCTTTTTATGTTTTTTTTTTTTTTCTTTTAGAATCTCTCTCCCTTTCATGAATTTTGTATAGGATGGTTATTATTCCTCTCACTTCCAGCCACATCACGTCACTTCAAAAAGGCTTTATCTTCCTCCACTAGCAACATTATATTATTTATTTTGTGTGTGTTTGTGTGGAGATATTAAACAACATTTTTCTTTAATATCTGCGGATTAGTATATAGTGTAGAGAAAATTATGTATATGACAGTAAAATAAATACAAATCAAAGGAATTAGGGCAAACATAAGTATAAATTAAAGAAGAAAATGTTTATAGAGCAACATACTAAAGTGTAACTATTTTATATATTTCACATATTGCAATGAACAAAATCCAATCATATGATATTTTATTCCGTAATCAGAAACACTTTTTTTCACTTTTTTTCGGCACCAAAACCTTATCTATATTGAAAATCTCATCTATACATTTCGAACTTAATAACTACTCGTATGATAACTAACGAATGATGAATATTTGATAATTATAATAGACAAAGCAAATATTTCGATTTTTTTTTCTTATCGATTTCCACGTGTATCAAAATTTTAAATAACAAAACAAAAAAATACTAAAGGAAAACTAATAAATACCACAGATAATTACGACTCCATTAATACTGAAAGACATAAAAACAGACTACAACACTACAACCAAACCAAAGTCAACCTAAAAAATCATAAGATAAATACATTACACATATACACCACAACTCCCTTCTGTGGGGATTAATATTACATGAGAAGAAGTGAATCTGCGAAACTTTACAAGAACAAACTTTTCCGTGGATGTGAGAAGTCAGAGCGTGAAGAAATGACAAAAGGTCTCTCTGAAGAAACTATACCAAGTCACACCCAGACCAAGGAGGCGGAGGCTATTGTTATGAGAATAGCAGCGCAAATAAGGAGGATATATACAAAACTTTATATAAATGAGGAAAATAGAAGCACAATATGGTAGCTTTCTAGTGCTTTGGTATACTGGGAAAGCGAAATGAAATGGGAAGGCAAGGGAGTGAGGGAGTGAACACCAAGGACTTCCATCAAACCTTGTGTGTGTGAAGGTGTTAATTAGGAACTGCTATGCTTTGAAATGTTCCCGCCAAACTACATACACTATCTGGATTCATTTCAACTTTGGATATGGTAGTGATGTAGCTTTTGATTATTATTATACTATATACTCCTTTTGGGTTTCATGTATTATGTTATGTCATGTTATTATTTAAGTTATGGTAAGTGTTAGTTAGGTGCACAGGAGCTGCCTTGTGTAGGTCAACGAACCTTTTGCAGCCTCCTTACTTTCTTATATTCTTATGTTCTTATGTATAAACACTATAATAATTGAATGTAAAAAAATATTCTGGTAAGTTTTATACCAGTTATGGAATTATTCTTTTTAATAATAATAAGTACTTGGTTTCTTAATGGTTTTCTAGATTATACTTCTCTTGGTTTCATGTATCATATAAACACTATAATAATTAATTAAGTATAAACAAAAATATATTCTGGTAAGATTAATACCAGTTAAGGAATTATTATTTGTCTTAATAATAACTACTTGGTACTTAAATGACTTTCAAGAACTATAACCATGTACAATTATGACGAATGACAATAACAAGCTATCATAATGTGTATATAATCGATTAATTTCGCAAATAATAAGTCTGTATACAACGTGCTAAGTTAAGACATGTAAGATAACATTTACCGTCACTGAGGTTATAGGCGGTTCAGTCTTACTCACACAGACAACAACAACTTTCAAGCTTAATAGTTGACAATTACTCTTCGTTAAGCTCGCCTGGTGATGTAAGAGCAAAACGTGAATAGAATCCTAACATTCCCAACACAACACGACACCCATTTCTAAGTCAAACCAGATAATGCATGTAGTATTAGTGGTTTAAACTGCTCTTTACCCCCGAAAAAATAGTTACAAACACTATACCGATAATTAATAAATAAATAAAATATTACTCAAGCCTAAACTAATAATAATTCACCATCTAAGACAAGTATAGCAAAGTGTCACTATATAATCATAACATTTACTCACCCAAAACCATCAGCCTAAGATAACAAAGCCAAGGTTACTACTATGTATTTATTAGCAGGAGAAGGCAGGAGCAGATGACACCTTATGTATTTATGGAGGTCAGTGATGGAGTCAAATTATATAGGTTGTGGGGAGCCATTATGACACAGTCTAATGATACGGACAGAGAAACTCCATTATCACCCGAGAGAGAGAGAGAGAGAGAGAGAGAGAGAGAGAGAGAGAGAGAGAGAGAGAGAGAGAGAGAGAGAGAGAGAGAGAGAGAGAGAGAGAGAGAGAGATAGGTTTAATATGTATAGCATTGGAAAGTCCTAGATTACATAGCAGCAGCTCAATATTACTTATTTCATGCCTGTATGTGTGTGTGTGTGTGTGTGTGTGTGTGTGTGTGTGTGTGTGTGTGTGTGTGTGTGTGTGTGTGTGTGTGTGTGACAAGAGAGAAAACAAAATATCCTATCCATACACATACATAAACATGGTATTGTCGTTTTCAATTCCATAAACTATTTCTTTCCCTGGAATTGAAGTGTTCCATTAACCTGTCCTTGAAGAATGAGTAGTGAGTTGGGTTACATTATAAACTTCAATAACAATAACTAGAGCATTCTGAAGAGAAAAAAAAAAGCTCTGATATGGATTGAAAACTAGAGAGAAAAATTTGAAGAAAAATGAAGAAAAATAAAAAAATAAAATTGTAGACTGCTTCGTACATTCACACAAAAAAAACGAAATCGCTTGTAGAATCAATAAAAATGCTATTATCATTATTCTAAATCTCAACTACTACACCACATTATTATTTTTTATACACCAAAAACACTAAACAACGTATCACTATTTCATCATCTATACTCTGACAGCTACACTATATCCTTTCACTTTGGTTCTCAACGCCAATGTGATCCAGTAAATATGGATTATTATCGACGTGGGGGCCGCTGGAGCCTTGCATATCCTTATTTCATACTGCTTCTTGGTCTTCGCAACACGCTAAGGCATTCTATAAGGCGCCCCAGAGACTAGAGGAAAGCAAAACCAATTCACCTTGAAGGGAGAGATGCATGAGGATGAATGGGCCTCGTGACACCACTGCCTCCTAGCGTGAAAAGGATCAATCAATGCCTCGCTGCACTCTATTTTGATAACATAACTACTATAGGATCGAAAGGTATGTTTGTTTCTCTTATACATAATGTTGTTTTTTACCATAAGCTGTTGTATTAACTTCTGTGTCTTTCAGATGTTTGTGTTTTTGTACAATTATATTATCTCGTTTCAGTATTAGCAATTTCATTTTTTCATTGTTCTTTTATGTACGAGAAAAATCATCACAACCAACCTATGACATTATGGTATTTGCTGTTGCTGAATTGAACCCAAAAATTTACAAACTATGAAAAAATACAAAATGAGACCAAAATGTTACGATTCTCATCATTATCATTATCACTGTCATCATTATTAGTCATCATCATCATCATCATTAACAGCAGCATCAGTTGCACCATCACAGGATAATATAACTTTCCCGTCCTTTTTTTTGTCTCGTCACTCACAGCTCGAAAAGTTTCCTGTTGTAATTAGTTATTAATTAACAAGTCATTTTTACACATAGGATACACATTACTGAACAGACAGACGCGTGACAAAAACTTTCCACACTGAATAATGAGGACAAGGCAGGCAGCCAACACACACACACACACACACACACACACACACACACACACACACACACACACACACACACACACACACACACACACACACACACACACCAATAACAGGGGACGTAGAAAGAATATTAGTGTAAGTCCACTACATGAAAAAATAATAATAGTAAAAACAAGAATTAGGAATAGAAATGGAATACTTTTACCAAACAAAAGTATTATGGAAACTAATCTCCCACTATCACTCACTACCATATGATGCAGAAACCTGGAAACATTACAAAAGTCCTGGAACGAACATTTCAGAGCCAAAAAGGGAAGAGAATAATGTTTGGCATAATAAACAAGGAGAAACAGGAAGAAAGAGAGAGAGAGGAAGCATCATGGATTAGGAAGCAGACTAAAGTTGAGACATCTTGACCACAATTAAAGTAAAAAATCATGAGAGCAAGACATGACAAGCCCCTGAGAGCAGAATGGAGTCCAAGGAATGATAAAAAAAGGAAGGAAGGGCTGACGGGGAACAAGATGGAGAGATAGGATAAGAAGTAAGATAAGAGTAGGATAAGAAGTAAAATAAGAGTAAATAGACAACCAAAAGAGATGAGGAGAGAAGGTTGGGAAGTCTCAATCTTGCATTAGTGTTGACATTTTACGTTAATAATATATGTCTTAGAAAAGTCACCCCCCCCCCTCAAACCTCTCCTCACTTCTAAGATACTCGAAAATGCATAATTAACTCGTGAACTTTATAAAAAAAAAAACAGACACTTCAAAAGCCAAACTGTTTTTATCCATTTCGAAACTCTTCAACCCCTTTCTATATATATTTTTTTTGTATAAGGTAACTGTAATTAGTTTATTTTTTTGGTATATCCCATTTAAGTCCTTTTAAGCCATTTTTTGTCTTTCCCTGTACAAAGAAAGAGAGAAGAAAAACTAAAAAAATAAAATAAAAAAGTCTAACCCCACCATAACGAATTCATCCACAGAAACATGTACTGCCTCTACCTCTCTCTCCCTCCATACATATATATAATAATAATGTGACAAATAACAAGAAAAATGACTCGTATTTCATGACCCACCACATTAAATATGCCAGACAGGCTTACCACCATTTCCTTACCGTCTAACTAATCTTTCAATGCCACTCCAGTTGAGTTATTCCGTCTGATACGAAGGTGAATAAAATAGGTCTACTATGCTATCATACATGTTATAAATTATAGATACGTGGAAGACTGTACAATGTGTGTGTTTGTATATGTGTGTGTGAGTCTGTGGAAGGAAAGAAAGAAAGCGAGAGAGATAGAGAGAGAGGGAAAGAGAGAGAAGAGAGGGTAGTAAAACGTTAGGAAATTATATAATCGATAAAGAGGATTACACCAAGGTTTAAATCCGCGTTTATGTTCCGGATAAGAGCAAATTCTTGAAAACCACATCATTCAACTCACCTTTAACACGAACCTCACGAACACTAACCCGGCGTGAGGCAGGGAGTTCTTCCATGCATTGAGAGAATCACCTACAGCTTCC
>JAPQNM010000013.1:19263503-19268503 GCA_029783475.1 Metacarcinus magister
CCTTCCTTCCTTTTCCATTGTGTTGGTTCAATGTAGTGAAAAAGTGTTCCCTGGTTCTAAGGAAATGTGGGTCTTAGGTAATGTTAATGTTTTTCTATTTCGGGGATTGTATGTGTGTGTTGTTGTTGTTGTTGTGAATTGTTTGTTGCCATTAGTGTTATTATATGTGATTATTGTTATTATTATTATTATTATATTAATACTATCAATACCACCATTACTATTTTCAGTATCATTGCCATTTTCAGCATTACCATCATTATCAACATTATTATTACTAAATTATCATTATCATTACTATTATTACACACACACGCACACGCACACGCACAGTTGGACTTACATGATTATTCAGCATGATCATTTAAAAATCAGTCACAAAAATCTTTCAATAACAATTTCTACATTCAAACAATTTCTTTGAATCTTGCACACTTGTAATACACTCCCGTTAATTCATTATCAATTGAAATCATTTCTCGTACTATCAAGATCTGACGCATTATGAGCTCAAAAACACTATGGGAAACACATTTATTCAATACAGCATATTGGATTATTACGATAATCTTCTCTAGCTTAACTCGTTCCCAAAATGTAAAGTAACTCCATAGCAACTGTTATTTGAGAGGAATATCTATAAAACTATCAAATATTCTTATGTTCAAACACTCAATATTACGAGGATGAACATAAGAACATAAGGAAATAAGGAGGCTGCAAGAGGCTAGTTGACCTACACAAGGCAGCTCCTGTGACATAACAATAAGAAGGTAATCATCAACTACTACGTCTTCCTGGAAATTGTTAAACCATTACCATCCATCACAATAACAATGTCTGTTAATGTTCCGTATTGAAGATTAAACGAATAATTACTTAACAAAGAGACGGTTTTTATATCATTAACGTGTATTTAAAAATCTATTATTATTTAGGCATTCTATAATATGTGATGAGATACGTAATTAAGTCATGTCTCACTCCAGTAATGAGCAACTTGATGTGTTTCAGTAATTATAAAACTGGGATGGATTCCGTATTATAATTCAGCTTTGTAATGACAGTGACAATGACGCCCGGAGGAGAGACGACAAATTAGAAAAGTATTCATGGGTAGCAATCGTAATAACATCCCCCCTCCCACACACACACACACACACACACACACACACACACACACACACATACACACACACACACACACAGATATACACTGCACAATTCTTTCATTCATTCATTCATTTTCTTTTCCTTCTTTTTTGACGTTGAGGCGTAAACTCATTTCCTTTCATTAAGTTCTAACACACACACACACACACACACACACACTCACACACACACACTCACACTCACACACACACACACACACACACACACACACACACACACACACTCACACA
Source organism: Metacarcinus magister (assembly GCA_029783475.1). Lineage (NCBI taxonomy): Eukaryota > Metazoa > Arthropoda > Malacostraca > Decapoda > Cancridae > Metacarcinus > Metacarcinus magister. The sequence continues at coordinate 19,264,907 of JAPQNM010000013.1, forward strand.
CACACAATGGGAAGCTAAAACCAGGTTCACTTCCCTTACAATTCAGTTGTAAATAAATACTTACGAAGCTCCGGATGTCTCAATTAACGACTCACTCTACCAATTAACGTATCTTCCTGCTCTCTCTCTCTCTCTCTCTCTCTCTCTCTCTCTCTCTCTCTCTCTCTCTCTCTCTCTCTCTCTCTCTCTCTCTCTCTCTCTCTCTCTCTCTCTCTCTATCAGTAGCCGGTAGCCAGCTCACAGTCTTAGTAGTAACAGTAAGTCATTGCATTCATACATACTACTACGTCTTTACTGCCCGGGACATACTTGGCCACCGTTACGAGGCTCCACCTCTCTAGGTTATTGTTACAAGGCCACGCGTGACTTCGAAGCCTCACGTAAGGATTCGAAGCCGTTCCACCCGTATTCAGTGATCGAGTGGGTAGTTCCAACACCATTTAGCTTCCAGTATAGTGTTTTCTATTAGACTATTTCTTTGTTCTGGTAGTTACGTGATGAGGTGTAATTATATGTTTAGTTTGACATTTCTTTGTCGTTTTATAATTATTAAGTGTCCGTATGTAATTCTTAACTAAAATGAGAATTATCTAAGATTATATCAAACACGTGTTAAGGACTTTTATTAAGGATAAGTATAATCTATAACAAAAAAATTGGAAATCCTTCGTTTAATAAAAGTTAAGATGTAAGATAAGAATGATGGTCTTGACGTCACATGAATTATCAATAACAATCAATACATTTCAGGATCGTATTGAGATGAGGAGAATATACAAATTATCTACTCTCGCTTCTTTGTGTTCAGCGTTGAAAGTGACTTGGAGCGGTGAATGATTCCAACGCGGCCGCTAATCACGGACCCAAAACGAAGACTTCTATCGATAAAAACCTCATTCATTCGTATTATCGTCATTCCCGCTGTCTTACTTAAACCATAAACCGTGACTTTACGACAACGAGCAACGCTGCCGCACTCTAGGCCCGGGAGCTTAGTAAAATAAGATTAAGTCAAGTTCAGGCGAGGTTGGGTTATAACATATTAAGACTGGATTGGATTCATTAGATCTCAAGTACCATTAGTTAAGGTGCATGTCAAGATATGTACAATTAGACTGCAAAATTTATATACACCCACACACGCATATACATACACACATACACACACACACACACACACACACACACACACACACACACACACACACACACACACACACACACACATTATACATATCTCTCTCTCTCTCTCTCTCTCTCTCTCTCTCTCTCTCTCTCTCTCTCTCTCTCTCTCTCTCTCTCTCTCTCTCTCTCTCTCTCTCTCTCTCGTGTGGGCGTGGGAAAGGCTGCCCTAACAACCAAATATCGCTGAAGAATAAGTGCACCCCAATTACCGCCACTAATTCACTGTAATGTGAACACAACACTATTTTTACCAACGAAAACATGATCCATAAATAAACTGGATTTATTATCACACACAGAACAAGGTAGATTATACGTACTGGCAGCAACAACATCTAATTTCGTGTAATAATAATAGAATGAGAAATATAGAGACCTTGCATATTCGGTCTAAAATCTCTATTACTGAGAGACAAATGGCCACCCCAATAATATTTTAACTAAATTTTATCAACATTCACCCCAACCTCATACTATTTTAAAGGAATAAGGTTAACACTCACCCCATCTTGACTGTCCTGTACCGTGCTTGGATTCAGTTGAGTTGAAGATTCGAAGCTTCTCACACACGTACGGTGAACCAATATGTGATAACAGTGAGCGTCTGCGGGTACATGGTCACCGTTATGTTACCTAGTAGCTACACATGCATTCACCGTAGGTCAGTATGGTAGGTTGGTTGCTAGGTTCACAGTAAGTAACACGGATCAAATTTCAATATTTTCTGATCATAAACATTCAAAGTTTATATTAATGTTTTTTTCTTCTTCGTATATGATCGTCAGTTAGTCCACGAGAGAATGAGAATAAAAATGAGGATAAAAATGCATTATTATTAATATTCACACGTGATCAGCAATACATGTTCTTCATACTTAACCTCAAATACCACGTTATAGATACAATGAGGAATGTATGGAAAACAGGGCTAAACAACTGTAACTGTAATTGTAACTGTGCGCAACAAACACAACACTAGACAAGCTTGCCGTGGGAGGGCGGGCGGCAGACTAATGCGTGTGGCGCTGCACCCCCAACCCGGAGCTTCTCGCAGGCGCACTGAGGTCTCCGCGCGTGAGGGTGCGGGAGGGGCTAGGAGGGTGTAAGGAGAGGGGGGAACAGGGATGAGCCGACCAGAGTATACAAACATGAACTGTCAGGATGCGGTTGGCTTTTTTTTTATCTATCTATTTTTTTACTTTTTGTTTTGGTATTTGTTTTTCATCGCTGTTCCGTTTTGGATGTATGTGTGCTTGTCTCTTTCTCCCTCTCCTCCTCCTCTACTTCCTCCTCCCCCTCCTTCTCCTTCTCCTTCTCCTTCTCCTTCTCCTCCTCCTCCTCCTCCTCCTCCTCCTCCTCCTCCTCCTCCTCCACGCGACACACTCAAGGTAATGGGAAGGTGTTCTTTTGATACCAAAGGATGTGTGCCCTTCTAACTAAGACGTTTTTATGGTGTATCTTTTTTCGACTTTTTTTTTCCCTTAATTAGAAAGTAGTGTGACGTCTGGGGTGATGGTCCTTGGCGCGCCCTGTGGTCCTCGTGAGAAGACCTCAGTCAGTCCTCTTTCCCGCCCGCCCGCCCGCCCACACGATCCCTGACTCACTCCAAAACACTTTTGTGCCCGGCTCTATACGCATTTTAATGTATATTTCTGGGTAAATCTCGTTAAGAAGTGTTGGCGGAGGTCTTTTATTAATGTGCTCTTTCACTACACTTTGGAGAGAGGAGAAAGACTGAGAGGTAATAGTAGTGGTGGTGGTAGCAGTAGTAGTAGTAGAGTAGTAGTAGTAGTAGTAGTAGTAGTAGTAGTAGTAGTAGTAGTAGTAGTAGTAGAAGTAGTAGTAATGGTAGTAGTGCTTGCCTTGTAACCTTGAATTCTACTTTGTCTCTCGTCATCTCTATGCTCCATTCCACTAACTGTATTTTTCATTATAACAAGATAAAAATAAGACTAATTCAGACAATGCAATAATGAGATTCAACTTAACCACAAACAAACGCGAAAATATAAATGAATTGATGGATAAAGGAACAGCTCTTTGTCTCGTTCAATCCAGATTTTTTTTTATGGACAAATATTACATCACTTCTTATCTTTCTTTTTCTTCTGGTTTTATTTGAATTTGGAACACCTCTGACGGTACTTTCTTATTTTGATACATGATGCATTCCTACATTAGAAAATAGATATAATACATTTACATACGCGTAAGAAACCTCAATCTTAAAGCAAACTAAAAATACTCGATGTGACAGTTTGATTAATGTAAATGTTGTTTTCATCCGAATATAAATGTGTTTTTGTTTTTGAAATCATAATGTAGAACTTAATAACAAAGCTAAGTCCATCCCTAAATCTGTGAAAGCTGGGAATTATAACTGAGTCCTGTCCTCTAGAGATTTGTAATAGT
>JAPQNM010000013.1:19273503-19278503 GCA_029783475.1 Metacarcinus magister
CCTTTCTTTTTTCAACTACTGACTGACTGACTGAGCTTTAGGAAAACTAGTCTAATTTAACATATTACCTAAATTATCTTAAACATCTATGAAAGGTTAATTTTTACTGTTAGTATCGAGTGGTTATTAATATGTACTGGTAGTGGTGGTAGTGTTAGGAGGTGCTTTGCCCTGCCTTGCTAACTGCTCTTCAAAGTTTAGGATATAACTATATGGAACACTTCTAATAATAACAGCTTCCTAAATATTAGTTTCATGGTTACGTTTATAGTATTATTAATGTTTTTTTTCTATTTAATTCCTAACACACCAAAGAGTTATTATCACTAGTGTTGTTGTTAGTGACGTATTCCTTTGTTAGTAAGTTAGTTAGTTAGTTAGTTAGTTAGTTAGTTAATTAGTGTTTAATCTCACTAGTATCCCTCCCTCTCTCTCTCTTTTTTCCCTCGTTATGTCACTGTCTCTCTTTTCTGTTCTCTCTCTATGTCCCTGTCTCTTTCTCTTTTTTGTTCCCGCTCTCTATCACTGTCTCTCTCTTTCTCTTTCTCGTTTTTCTGTCTCTCTCTCTAACTCTCTCTCTCTCTAACTCTCTCTCCCCTGCTCATTATCCCAGTTCTTATTAGGAAGCCATTTCTTTCCTTTTACGGGGTCAGATTGCAAGCCAGACTCTAGCCAAGCATATCACAGTTCAACTCACTGCGGGGTAATGGGTGGGGTGACACGAGACCAGCTGGGAATCACTGGCTCTCCAACTCTCTAGGTTATATTGTTAGCATACATTGGTGACTTTTCAGCGTCCGACTCTGTGTAATGTTAGTTGTAGATATTAGACAATGTAATGTGTGTTTGGTGGGTGTGTGGTGTGTGTTATGACTGATGTGAAATGAGTTTATTTATGTTTTTTCTCTCGTTAATCATTGTTGGGTTAAGTGTAGTATGTGTAAGTGTGTATATGTTAAGTGCACTATATATTACGTACATGAAATAAGTTAAAGTTAAACGTTCCCCTAACTGATATACCATGGCAATTATATTTTCTTTTTAAATATCACTAAGAACAATAATTATAGTCGTGTGTGTGTGTGTGTGTGTGTGTGTGTGTGTGTGTGTGTGTGTGTGTGTGTGTGTGTGTGTGTGTGTGTGTGTGTTGTAACAGTATAGAGTACGTACATGTGCAAGCCTTTAGTATTAATATAATGTAATAATGTATAGAAATAACTTTAATAGACCTTTTTTCAGGTAATGTTAATTATATCATTGCACCATTTAAGCCCCAAATACAATCATAACTGTAATATTGGACCCAAAAAAAAATAATATCACATTGAGGCTGTTTACTTTCAAATTACTACGCTAATTAAGTCAATATTATGCTATTAGTGATACTATTCAACGTGTGTGTATAACGAAAATGTAAGAAAATCAGGAGTATTGACCAAATTTCGTTTTCGTTTAAGTTTGTTAATAGATTCAATGTGTGTGTGTGTGTGTGTGTGTGTGTGTGTGTGTGTGTGTGTGTGTGTGTGTGTGTGTGTGTGTGTGTGTGTGTGTGTGTGTGTGTGTATAATAGACGACTAAGGAAACCAATAATATTCACCAAATGCAGTTTTCGTCTCATTTCACTAATAAACAACTATTTTTTGTTATCAAGTGAGGTAGTTTCAGGCTTATAAAAGTACTGAATAGACACACTAACGATTAATACCAAGAAAAAACATAAGAAAATTACAGAATAGCTCATTAGTACTAGAATTTCAGAGGAAGAAAAAAACTTATATTGATTTCTTGCAAGTTTTTACGTCACAAATAAAGAGGAATAATTTTCATCACAGTTACCCCGAAAAAATATAAAGGGAAGACTATTTCAATTTACTCTTAAGCACGGAAGATCGAGATAAAACCTGGAAGCAATTATGCAACACAGCGACAAGAGGCACAGGGTCGACCATGGAATAAATAAATGAGGAAAAATGATCACTGGAAAACTGGAATAGGAGAAGATAATATATAAATCCACATCATCAATTATTTCTCACTTAGTCTTTATTAAACTTACATACCGCATTAGATAGAAAGAAAACAGTTTAAATAATGTTACAAATTTGTTTTCCCTGAAGGAGGAGGAAAGAATAATAGTGTGAGAGTAGAGAGATCAATCGTTGGTTCTGGAAGTGTCCTAATACTTTACACTTTAAATTTACCAAACCTTTAAGAGAGAAGAGAGATTGATGAGGGTCGGGATTTTTCAGATCATTCCAATAGGAGAGACGTAGTAAAGAAGGTTTTAGGAAAAATCGAATAAGGAATAGGAAAATGAATTGCATGTGTGTGTGTGTGTGTGTGTGTGTGTGTGTGTGTGTGTGTGTGTGTGTGTGTGTGTGTGTGTGTGTGTGTGTGTGTGTGTGTGTCACTAAACATCATATTATGAAAGGGTCTGAAAAAAAAAATGTTTCCTATAGCTAGACGAAAGAAAGGAAGTAAGTTTTGAAGCATTGAGAATTATGAGAATCCTTTTATGATATCAAAAGGAGAAAGAAAGACGTTTCAGTCTATAAGAATTTCCAAGAACGCGTTGAGAGGGTCGCGTGTCAAAGAATGTGGAAGGATCTCGGAAGAACGATTTCTACAATAAGTAAGACGAAGCTACGGTATACATAGGCCAAGTATAAGCTGTGTGTGTGTGTGTGTGTGTGTGTGTGTGTGTGTGTGTGTGTGTGTGTGTGTGTGTGTGTGTGTGTGTGTGTGTGTGTGTGTGTGTGTGGGGTTGATTTGCCTTAGTCAGAATTCCAGGGATGTGTCTGGCTAAGTGACTACCACCACCGAGCTTCAATTCAATTGTGAATAAACCAGTTATGTGGTGTTGTAGTTAAAGTTGGCAGGACGGTGTAGTGGCTCTGTGTGGGTACTGTGTGTGGGGACTCTGTGTGTGGGACTCTGTGTGGGAACTCTGTGTTGGGACTCTATGTGGGGACTCTGTGGTAGACTGATTGACTCTATGGTGGGTTCTATATCTCCATGTTAGTTCTCGTGTGATAGAATACATGGGTAAGGCTTTGAGGGTGGTGCCAGAGTATAGTCTAGATACTTTGTTAGGTTTCAACGTTGCCTTATGAAAAGTTTTGATGTTTGGTGAATATTATATAACTTTTTTTTCTTCTCCTCAGTCATTATATATTAGTTACAAGTATGATACTGAACGTTGCTTTATGGAAGTTTTGATGTATGGTAAATATTTAAGAACTGTTTTTTTTCTACCTAGTCGTTATATATTAGTTACATGTACGAGACAATGTTGTTATATATAAAAAGAAAATGTTACTATGGTCAGTGTTTCTGTTTTCCTGACATATATATTTATTCTGTTTTTATGTTAAGGAAGAAGTGAAGATGGAAGGATAAAGTGGCCGCCTTCTTTTTTTTTATATGGCACATTATTGTTTCATTCAATTTACGATATCAATAGAAAAATCATAATGCGTTAAGACAAATAGTGTTCGCAACGCTATCTTCATTTACTTCTTCAATAACAAATTAAAAGATAATGTTTCATATATCAATTTTGACTTACATAATCATCACCTTTCTGCAAACGTTACTAATTATTTCACTGACGAAGTAAAAAAAATAATTGTACAGCTTCTCACTAAGATATATTTAGCGACAAATAAATCAAAAACTACTATTCTTCTGGTTTAGATTATAATGAAAAAAACGTAAAAGGGTCCAAGTCTTCCTAGCGGCTAACTACTGCACTATGTAAGCAGTGGAAGTACTTTTTACTTACCTTGGACTATAACAAAGAATACGTAACAGTCTCCAAGTCTCCCAGCGGCCAGAGACTGCATGCACTATTTAAGCCACCTTATAATGCTGGTCCGAGAGTATCACACGGGAATATTGAACTACTTTTAGGAGTCATTCTAGGATGTTAAAATGTCACGTAGAGCTCTTGTAAGCATGCATGATGACAGTTCAACCTTATTATGATGTCTGAACTACTGACAACCTGGGATTTTAGACTTCAATATCTGTAAAATCGAGAACCAGTTATATATCTCTTTTTTTTTATTCATGATCTCTCTCTCTCTCTCTCTCTCTCTCTCTCTCTCTCTCTCTCTCTCTCTCTCTCTCTCTCTCTCTCTCTCTCTCTCTCTCTCTCTCTCTCTCTCTCTGACTCCATGAAAATAACTCCTTCACCTTTAATTTCTGGATAAATCTCTCAATAGTCTCGTCAATAACATACTTGCTGGTGCTCAGAGACAGCCTGTATTACCATCCTTCCTTCCTTCCTTCCTTCCTTCCTTCCTTCCTTCCTTCCTTCCTTCCTTCCTGTCCTTCCTCCCGTATTACTGTTGACAATACTGAATCACTTCTATTGTATCCTCCTTTCGACCTAACATTCATACCCTGGTTTTATAATACTCATATGTTAGTCAATGCGATCTTGTTCCTCCGTCTTCCTTCCTTCCTCCCTCCAGTGTGTGTTCAATGCATTATGTTACAGTGTATATCTTTTTTTTTTCTCTCTCACTGACTTCCTTGCATGTTTCCTGTTGCTTCTTGAGTTGTCTATATCGTTCCTACAGCAATGGAATCATGAAGAAGTTATTGTATAAAATGGTATTCACGTATGTTTAAACAAGGTTGGGTTTGTTTTAATGTATATAGGTTAGGTTAAGTTAGGTTAGGTTAGATTAGGTTTGGTTTGGTTAGGTTAGGTTAGGTTAATGTATACATTAATTCATTTATCTATCTATCTAGCTATGTATATATAAATTACTATTAACACCATTCATCTACGTGACAAATACTTTGAATTGAAAGCTGCAAAAAAAAAACTGCTTCAATAACAATTATTTTCCAACGTTTATTATTAAATCCGCACTAGCTTAAGGCTCTTGACTTTTATCCTGACTCTTTGACCTTCAACTCCCACCCACTCACTCTCTCACTCTCTCTCTCTCTCTCTCTCTCTCTCTCTCTCTCTCTCTCTCTCTCTC
>JAPQNM010000013.1:19283503-19298503 GCA_029783475.1 Metacarcinus magister
TTATTTTCTGTTGTGAATGTGGTTACAAAGACAGCTACATAGTGAGTGTCTTTGCTTATATAGACAATCAAAACAATAAGTTATAATTATATTTGTGTATCCTTATTTTCTTTATCTTTTTTTAAGGAAATGCCTAAAACTCTATCAAACTCGTGTCATTTAACTTAACCACAAAGACAGAAACTGGAGCAAGGTAGAAAACGAAACACAGACTTCAAGAGCAACAAGGTATATAGGAAATGCGGTCTTCCTCAATTTATCTAGTGATCTGGAAAAGTAATCAAGGGAAGAGGAGACTTTATTGAACTAGCTGGAAGGAAACCTCATTCTACTACCAAATGGAAACTTATGAAAGACTGCAGTGTATCGCATTGCCACAAAATAAAAAAGAAAACTAGATAAATATATGACTTTAACTAAGAAACCATAACGTACATTCACTGTTACTCATAAACAAAATATCATCATACAAACATACTCATATATATATTGTGTGTTACAAATGGTAAGGTCAAAAATAAAAATAGAAATAAATAAATATATGACTTTAACTTAGAAACCATACCGTACATTCACTGTTACCTATAAATAAAATATCATGCAAAACATATTCATATATATATATATATATATATTGTGTGTTGCGACTAAGGTTTTAAAACGTCAAAGGTTGATGGTGGTGCTTGAGGCGTGTTGATGTTATGTGAACACACGACACACCTCACCACGTCACTCACTGTTCATCTGTGTTTGTGTTATATTTGTTGATTCATTATATTGTAACTTCACGTGGTGTCAGCGGGGGAAGACTAGGATATATATTAGTTAATTTACAAAAAAAAATTACTCAAAGGATACGAATACATAAAAAACAACAGAATTGATCATAATTTGTTTCCTTAACTACAAAGAAATGCAAATTGAATGTAAGTCAATAACCATAATTTCTAAACACGTACATACAAAGTTAATCTAAAGTTAAAAAGCATACAGCCTATATAACCCTAAACAATAACCTTTGGAATACTTTAATAATTATAACTAACATATTTAGTGAGAAATCAGCAAGGTCAGGTAAAATTCTGTACCAAACCTAACCTAACCTAACCTAACTTTGCCTAACCTAACCTAACAATCTAAACTCCTGACATAAAACTTAGCACTACGCAGGAATCAATGCACAACACACGGTATAACAGGTAATGGGAGGTTATCATATAATATCACATAACACAGTGTGGGAGGTTATTCTAAAAACGTTTGCTGTTGTAGGTACTAGACTGCAGTTCCTCCCTCCCACAGCCTCTATTACAGCTCATGATAGCCTGGTAGAAGCACATTACCCACTAATGACACCGTTTATAACTTAAATGATACTCCTGTTTACCTCGCTACTCCTCCAGCATTCCTCTCAAGCGGAAAATCTATATTTATCTTGATGCGTTCAGTCGAAAATATATAAAAAGTAGAAGATATTAAAAACATAAAAGGAAATCATAAGCTAAAACAAAACATACTAAAAACAGTTATCTATATTCTTTTTATGGTGGTGGTGGAAGGTAATAAACTTTACTGCCGCTGCTGCACCATAGAGACAAAGGAAGGAAGGAAGGAGAGTCAATGTTAGGTTCAGTACGTATATTATATAGGAACAAGATGGTAGGTAGCTATACTTTTACCCCCCAAGTAAACCACACACACACACACACACACACACACACACACACACACACACACACGAGTAACCTAGCAAGTTTTCATTCACACCTACCCGACCGTTACTAATTGAAACGCCTCCTCTTTGACAAACACTGAATTTTCTTAGTCTCAAAAAAATTAAAAATAATAAAAAAGAAAAAAAGAAGAGATAGCCCAATTATTATTTACAGATTTATGAATAACTATCAGAAGAATGTTATACTCTCAAGGATACAAGCTAAAATCATAACCATATTGAACTTACAATTGATTTACGAAAGCAGTAGTAGTAGTAGTCGTAACCAAAAAGTTATAAGAAGTATATAAGAAAAGAAAAAAATACTATAGAGCAGCTGGTTTACAATGGGCGGAGTGTAGTTTGTTAGTCTGGTCGACGTAAACAAGAAGAGAGGGAGGGAGGGAGGAAGGGAGAGGGAGGGAGGGAGAGAGGGAGGGAGGAAAGGAGGGAGGGAGGGAGACTAGGGAACTGAGCTGCCTTCCAGTGGTGGTCCATTCTCGTTGTGAGGCAATCAGTTGTCCTTGAGCAATCAGCGAGGGCAGACGTAGCAAAGAGAAGACTGCCCTTGAGACTAGGGAATGGGCTCTAGGCTTTAAGTTACAACATAAAAACAAAAAATAAGGAGGCTGCAAAAGACTAGTTGACCTACACTTCTCTAACTTAGTCTAATAGTTACGTAAGGTAGTTAGTTAGTCATCTCTTGTACAGTTTTATACCTTGCAGTAATAACCTAACTAATGCTTTGGTACACATGATAATATAATAACTCTACTGTAAGATATATTAATAACTATGAACTCTTGGCTACAACTTAAGGGATGAATGTAACTCTGGGTGTGTCCTGCTGTGCTTCTGGCCTGAGTAAGTAAATTTGCAGCAAGAGAGAGTTCAGTTCAGTTCAAGGAGGACAACTTAATCTACGCTAAATAACGGGCAAGAGGCAGTCCATCTTAGCCTCCGTAAAGCCTATTGGCGCCAATGGTTTGTAATGTAGGAAAAAAAGAAGTAAAGAAAATAACTATGTATATAATTATTGTTCCTACAAATAATAATAATAATGTTTGATTAAGTTTGATTAAGAAAACACCAAGCGTGGGGGTAACTTTACTTTACGTTTTATCAATTTTATTTTTCTTACCTACATGAAAAGATAAAATAAAAAATAAAAATAAGAGAGAGAGAGAACAAAAAAATAAATAAAAAGTTCGTCTGCTAGAAATGATGAGGGAGAGAGAGAGAGAGAGAGAGAGAGAGAGAGAGAGAGAGAGAGAGAGAGAGAGAGAGAGAGAGAGAGAGAGAGAGAGAGAGAGAGAGAGAGAGAGAGAGAGAGAGAGAGAGAGAGAGAGAGAGAGAGGAGCAGATTACGGGTGGCGCTGTGGCCTGGCAGCAAAAAAGAAAAAGAAAAAAGAAAAAAAATGTCGGAAGGAAGAAATTTGGCACCATCTTCAAGGAACACCAAGTTACATTTTTTTGAAGTATAAGGACTTTTAATATTAACTTTCACCGGAATATCTGATTGGTTCTCCGTGTCTCAGGTAGGCTGATTACAACTTTGGGGAAGGAGGTTTAAAATAGATCTTCGAATTGACGAAAAGCTGACGTTAGGGTAAGAAGGAGGGAAGGAAGAGTCTGATTTAATACACAAATCCTCTTATAGAAAGCTTCAGATCAATAATAAAGTTGTTTCTTAGTAAGGTTTGAGGATGAGATCAAAGAAGAATAAAAAAAAAAGACTTTCGTACTGTATCAAGGAAATTATACGGATGAAAATGAGTGAAATATCTATCACACATTTTTTTTTCTACAACACAAACCGTTGGCATTAATAGGCTTTATGGAGGCTAAGAAGGACTGCTTCTTGCCCGTTATTTGGCGTAGGTTTAGATTCACTATAAATATACATAAAAACTAGTTAGATAATGAATAAATAAACCTTTAATTAAGATCCCCAGACAACCTATATAAGGAGTCTCTACACGTACAGCACACAACACGGAAACTCCCCCCAAGTCTCTGCTAAAGTTGAGTCCATGGATGGTGAAACTTTACTAAGGAAACTCAACAGAGCTACGTTCTAAATAAAATGAAGCAGGCAGCTGGAGGAAGTTTTTTCGTTTGGTTATTCAATTAATTCACGTAGTTTCTGGGAACCTTTGAACTACTTAACCTAACCTGTTGTTTTGGTCTCTTTTTAGTGTTGTTGTTGTTGTATTTAGGTTCGTGGATACAAACTCAATAAGGTTTAAGGTTTCGCTTGACGTAGTACCTTTTGGGTCGTGTCCAGTACTTTCCAAATACTTTTTGAATCACTCTTTCTTTGATAGGGAACCGGCAATCGCAAGTAGACTTTTTTTATATAACTTTTTTTATTGCCATTGTTCGGTTCTCCAATAGCATAAATAAAAATAAAAAAACGTTACCTTCTGAGTCGTTTGGAGTGATAATGAAAGCACTATCACCTGTTTATCTCTTCCTCTGCCTTAGTCTTGTCTACACACATAAGAACATAAGACAATAAGGAGGCTGCGAGGGGCCAGGTGATCTACTTAACGCATCTCCTTACCAGGGATCTCATTAACAACTGATGCTTGAGGACACCAGTGTAAACAACGCCGTGTAGTGTAAGGTTAGGTTAAGGGTTAGGTTAGGTTAGGTTAAGGGGGAGAGAGAAGCTTATTTCCATTAAAAAAAAAGAATATTAATAAAATAGATTATAAAAAAATATAAATAGATTCAGAATAAAGTAAATATTGATAGTTCATAACAAGAGAGGAAGTTTTTTTTTTATCTGGCTACACGTCACGTCGCTGAAATCACATCTAATTCTCTGGAGTTTATTCACCTCGACGCTAATAACGACAGCAAACAAAAGGATATAAGCTACAAAAGCTCTATTCGTTTCCCGGCGCTTCTCTCTCTCTCTCTCTCTCTCTCTCTCTCTCTCTCTCTCTCTCTCTCTCTCTCTCTCTCTCTCTCTCTCTCTCTCTCTCTCTCTCTCTCTCTCTCTCTCTCTCTCGGTTGTATGCTGTATAACTTATGTAACTTAAGACTAAACGATGTGTTGATGCTACTGTTCAAATCGGATAAACCAGGAGAAATTTACTATCCTAAGCATATTATTCAATGTATAGATTGAAAAATCATAAATTATTAGATCACAGTTAATACAAGAAACTTTTTGCATTATCACGGTGAATGGGTTAACCAACCCAACCAATAACCGGCAAACACACCGCCTATAAATTTTGTTTGCCTCGAGAAAGAAGATTTACCAAACCTAATTGTTGTCTGATGTTTCTGCTTAGTCAAAAAAGAAGAAAAAAGAACTTTAACTTACTGAATTTCTCTTTCCAGGGGAGGGAGGAAGGAAATAAACATTCCCAGCTGTGTAAATGGATGTTGAAGTAGAGGTGTCAGATTGAAGGGTTGCAAGTTCTCTGAGCTGTACCTGTTGGGTGAAAAATAGTCCAACTTGAATTTTTTAACATTTATTGAACTATGTATTTATATGATAGGATTGGATTTTTTCATATATGCTTTTATGTATAGAATAAAGGGTTGTATACTTATAACGATAAAAATATATATAGTAGTTCATTATTTGATGAAATGTAGAAAGACTTATTGTATTACCTAAGTGTTTGTTATGCTAAAAAAAAAAATATTCAGCTGCGTTTGAAATAGATTTCCATTTCATGTAATTATTATGAAGTATATAAGGATAGAAAGAGATCAAAATATCAATAATGATTAAATAACTACATTACTACTAGATATGTCACGACACATACACACACACACACACACACACACACACACACACACACACACACACACACACACACACACACACACACACACACACACACACAAAGCAAACCAGAAGATGAAATTAAGAGATAAACTTACTTAATAAAAACCAACAAAAGAAAGGCATTTGATCCTTGGAAAAATTAAGGGAACATCAACAAATATTTGAATTTCAACAGGGGTAAATGGGAATAGCCAGGAATCACCTATTTGTCCCTATAAGTGCATGGATAAAAATGAAAATATACCATTCAATAACGATGAATTACCAGAAATAACACACATCAATACATGCTTTCTGTATCTTGGGTAAGGTAATGCTATGAATTCCAAAAAAAAAGTATTTAGCATAATGTAACCAACTGAAAGAAGAAAGAAGAAAGGAAAAGCATTTAAAGTGGATGGCGTGGAGGAAGGTAGTGGTGGTGGTAGTAGTGGTGGTGGTGGTGGTGGTGGTGCTGCTGCAATGACTGACCTAATTATTAATGATGCAGGTGTTATGACGGACAAGCTTCCCAAAACTCCATTAGGTTAGTTTAGGTAAGGTTAGGTTACAAAACTCCACATGTTCAACATCAACAACACCGTGGGAGGGAGTATGGGGTAAGAGTCGAGTGTAGATGTTCAATTCCCTCCTCTGACGGCACCATATATTCACACATTCACTTGTTTGCATTAGTAACGAGTCAGTATAATGGTAATCAATGTCAGCTAACACGGGAGACTGTGATGTTGCAAGTAATGGAGAGATTGTCGAATTAACCAGACATAAGTTTTAGTATGTCACTGACTAACCGCTTGTAACGACGAAAAAGAGAGAGAGAGAGAGAGAGAGAGAGAGAGAGAGAGAGAGAGAGAGAGAGAGAGAGAGAGAGAGAGAGAGAGAGAGAGAGAGAGAGAGAGCAATTTTTCAATAACACTTATAAAAACAAGTCTTCACATTGAAACATTTTGATCTGTATCTCATTGTAAGAACCCCCTTTTTTTTTTTTCTTACATTTTGAGCAAATTCCGACATGAAATAAAAGGAAAAAAATATATGATACCTAGTAAAGTGTGAAAAAGCAAAGTTCTTACTTAATTCTGCACTCTATTATTTCACAAACTCAACTATCATTTTTATATATAACATTTTTTCCAGTAGATTTCTGTTAACACATTTCAATAGTCATGTCATGTATGTATCAACTGCTTCCGTGTATCAGTTAAAAATAAAAAAATATATAAAAATTCTTTCCACCATACCACAAAGAAAAACACGAACGATTTACAGTTTTTCCAGAATTTCGTCTGGTGTTGATACTTCAGCAGGAATGGCAAGCCTCCCGCGATCCAGGAATGCTTTAACCTCGGGAAACTGGAAGGAAGTGATGATGACTGTATAGGAAAAATGTAAGCGTGGTAGCAAAAAAGGAGTTACAGGAAGAGGATGAAAAAGAAAATGTTCGGTGATAAGTTACAAAAAAAAAAGATGAAAGCAGCAGGAAGAACTGAGGCGAAAAATTTAGGTAAGAT
Source organism: Metacarcinus magister (assembly GCA_029783475.1). NCBI lineage: Eukaryota > Metazoa > Arthropoda > Malacostraca > Decapoda > Cancridae > Metacarcinus > Metacarcinus magister. The sequence continues at coordinate 19,290,546 of JAPQNM010000013.1, forward strand.
AATGGGCTTTTACCGTCTCGATCTTTGGCCGCATGCATATATCAGCGGCGGGTCACGGGAGTTTCCACACTTGAAGACACTTGAAACAGCACATTATTGCCTTAATTGCCGACCCTCCCTTCCCTCCGAGCGTGAGAATAATAAGTGTGAGGGAAATGTACAGTGAAGTAGAAATGTTTAGAATAGTATATATAAACGTGAAAGTTGAAAAGAAAAGATGATAGTAATGCAATAATAACATACATACACACACACAGACACACACATACAAAAAAAAACACTGATGCAATATTCCTGATGAATGCATATTTCCCCTTTAACAATATTCTTCCACCATTTAAATATTTCCTAATAACTACACAATTCACCTAATATTTTCCCTACTAGACAAGCAATAGATACACCTTTACATAGCCATTGATCAATAGTCTCATTACGCACACCTCCACCCTTCCCTGCGCCAACGTCCTTCCTCAGGGCATCACAGAGGTAGCTCAACGCAGAATGTTGGCAGAACTTGTTATCAGTGAACGAGAAGAGAAGAAGAGTCTGCCACACGCTGCCAATCAGAGAGAGTTAAACTGAAACTGAGGTGGTAATCCATGTAGTTTGGTTAACATTACTTTGCTTCTTCCTGCACAACGAGAACTTAATATCCCATCGCTCCGAGAAGCAAGCCAGAGTCTCGGAAGTAATTTATGAGTCTCCCGCAGCGGCTCCCCGGCAGAGGTGGTGGCGGCGTGTGGCATCGAGTTGGCAGAGAGAGAGAGCACTAGCTGGCCGGATCAATAGATGGCGCGCGAGCCTTGTACACCTTCAGACAAGGCCCCTTTATGTGTGTGTGTTTTATCATTTATTGCTGTGTCCGAATATATAGATGAATAGATAGATAGATAGAGAGATGGTTAATATTTCCTTATTATTCCTCAATCACTGTGAACTTATATCAATATTTATTCTCACCTTCATTTTTTTCCCTCACTATCCACTTGCTATTTCCATCCACTCAGGAAAGGCCAAATTATACCTACCCGCCCCCCTTCCCCTACCTTACCCCTCACCCCTCACCGCACCCTAACTACCATCATCACCATTGTATGTAGTTACCTCTCACACCCTAACACACCTTCCCTAACACATACTTTTTTTTCCTGCTATCCTCAAGCAGGTGACCCTTTCTATGTTTTATTTTCCTTGCTTTTTTTTTCCCCACTCCTTTGACTTTTGTTTTCCTGGTTGTTAAGTTTGTTTCCTCAATATTTATTTTATAGTAGTGTACTGAAACTTTCCTTCTTTCCTCCAAACTTACTTTGCATATTTAACCTAACCTAGCAAAACTTACTTTACATAGATACCTAACCTAACCTAACCTAAATTAACCTTACCTAACTCACTTTACATACCTAACATAACCTAACCTAAACTAACATAACATAACATAACATAACATAACGTAACCAAACCTAACTCATTTTACATACCTATCCTATCGGTATTCTCTAACCACATATGGGGAAAAAAATCGTGTCTAAACCACTTATTTATATCCTTCCTTATATTATGTTGGTAAATTACACTATTATATATTATTCAAGAAACAGTGGATGATGTCGCAGCCTTAGGAGAGAAAATCGATGTGTGGATATATTTTTGAAGTCCAGAGAAGACAGAGATGAGTGTCATGGCTGTTGGATATATGGCGTGTGTCTCTGTTTTAACCTTATTGTTCTGTATGTCTGAGAGAGAGAGAGAGAGAGAGAGAGAGAGAGAGAGAGAGAGAGAGAGAGAGAGAGAGAGAGAGAGAGAGAGAGAGAGAGAGAGATACAGACAGACAGACATTACCATACAACCTACATTACTAATATCCTTATAATTATGAAAACTAATCCAAACTGCATTCATAAAAAGCATATAAAACGCAAAGCACTTTATATATTTTTACATGTGAGTCAACTAACTGGAAAAGATGTGTTAGGTTAGGTTAGGTTAGGTTAGGTTCAAACAATATGGTACAAAGGCTTGACTAATAGGTAAATGCAGTGAATATAAAGAAAAAAATATAGAGTAGAAAACATCAGTTGTATTAAGTTTTCACATAGCCGGTGCAGTATGTGTTTTGAATGCATGTAATACTCGCTTTCATGTTTTCTTTTTCCCAATGGTTTCTACTACATTCTCCTTTTTTTTTTTTTGGGTGGGGGGAGGTTATGCATTCAATTATTCATCTCTGTTTCTTCCCTTGACTTCTACGTTTGACTGTGTTTTTTTTAGAATCGGATTTTTTTCTATAATATAACTACGTAGTGTATTCACGCATGGCGTTCTTCATTTGTTGTTGTGACTAAACTTTTCAATTTCCTTCCATCATTCAATTATTTATTCCTATATTACTCAATTATTTTTTACTATAGGAAGTCAAAATATAATGTCAACAAGTATATTATTATTCTGTTCAAGTCTCCTCGTTCCTTCGGCAAACTTAGAGAAGAAGTTATCAAGTATTAAGTTTTCCAAGAACAGAACATTCCAAGACAACAACAAGCTCACAACATTCCCGTCAAGGTTATAAACTCAATTCTGTTTCTTCAAGACTTACAAGAGTTACACATTCGCGTTAGTACGTCAGGAAGTAATAGGAGCAGTAATTACTAATGCTCTATGTTACGAAATCCAATTAACATGTGTAATTCCTACTTCAGTGAAATTAATGTATTCGACATTAGTAATTAGCTGATTGTCCTTGTGATTTTGTGATTAGTTCTATTCACCTTGTTCGGTTCGGTTTGCTTTAGTTTACGATACAGTGTTGGGTTTATATATCATTATTATTTCTATCATTATTATTATCATTATTATTATTAGTAGTAGTAGTAGTAGTGTTATTATTATTATTATTTTTACCCCAGTTGCCTTCGTTATTAGTTGACTACGTTTGATTTCTTACGATTTCCACGGAGGAGACAGAGGAATGAAACGTAAGCTCTTAATAAATAAAATAAATAATGCGAAGTCATTATAGAAACGATAAATTAACATAAAAGTAATGAATAACCTAAAGAATTAATGTTTTAATTCTTTTTATATTACACTTTGATGTTTTCTCTCTCCACTTCAGTATATTTGTTCTCCATTACCACTGTTTTTCGTGTTTTTTCTCCCAGTATATCTTTTCTCTTATTTTTTTTTTTTTATGTGCACAGTGAGGTAGTATCATTGCGTTCGGTGGCCTCAAGTTGGTCTGAAAGTTTTTGATCACACTCACAAAAAAGAAATCCAATAATGAAAGAAAGGATGGGACGGTAACGGCACCAAATATTCCCTTCACACGCCATTTCCTTTTCTTACGTATTCCAAACAGTTACACTTGCTGTCATTATGCTATAAAATACACATACTTTTCCTCTAGTATATGTATGTTACTTACGCTATCTTGAATTTTAAGTTTGTCTCGGTTTTACAAGTATTTTATTGACATATTTCCTTTTTTCCGTAAATTAATAGTTTCTTTCATTCATACTTTCTCCTTTAAAAACTTGGATAACGTTATTTATATTCTTACCTACATACAGTGTTTTAAAAAGCACACTCGTCTCTCACATAACGTATGTATATATAAGGCAATATGTTATAAGGTTTACAAGGACAGTTAACGTTATATCTATGTTTCATTCCCTCGCTTTTAATATTGTAGGATACGCCCACCATGTCAGAGTCAGTCAGGTTGTGTCCCAGCAAAACATAACACCAGAAAAGTTATAGTCAGTTGCCGCTCAAACAGTGTCAGGAAACATGTCATGGCAACGCACAATATCTACGAGATTTAAGGGAATAATATCACCAATTTTAAAAGACATACAAATAGTGATAGTTTAGTAAAGGTATCACTGGTATTGATTAAGTGACATCCATCTTTAACTAGCAATCTAACATATATAACCATTTAAGTTCTATGAATTAAGAGTTTACTTACTGTTACACTATATATTGCTAGCCAGTTAGTGAGAAAAACTTACTTATTTATTATGTTGGTGTTATATCCTCGAGTTGTTACATAAAATATTAGTGTTCACAATTGCTGTTATTTCGTCATACTGTTTCGTCAGTGCTGGATATTGAAAACTGTTTATGTAGTAAGAGTTTCCACACATTTTTCTTGCATCATTAAGTGAATTGGTAAGCGAGTTACATTTATTTCCACTCGTCAGTTGTTGGGAAAAGTGGATTCTTTGCATCAGCATTTACTATATTTTTCTCCAAGGAATTGTCGCTGAATTGCTTGGCTTCGGGCACATTCAGAATCCATTTGATTTGATATTCTTTTTATGCAGAACTGGAGAAAATGGTGGATTCCTTTACTTTTTATATATATATATATATATATATATATATATATATATACATTCAATATAAACGTACATACACGTACAAAACATGATATCGCATCTGCCACTCTGACACTAAAACCATTATTGATTTGGGTGAATAGTTGCATAAGATGTATCAAAAAATTACAAATATACATACATACATACATATATGAATACATTAAATGCATACATACAAACACGTATAGTAACACTTGCGCAGACAGTAACACAGAGAGACAAGGACAATCACTGACAAAATTTACACAGACAAACAAATCCATAAAAGAGACATATACACAGACATACAAACAGAAGTTCATATAAACCCAAGTCAGTGTATTTCCAGAAAGATAAAAAGACAACAGAAATAAAACGGAAAATAATACCTAAATTAAGCAAAAATCTACAGCTTTGGAAGTCTATGAGGAATTATATAAAATACTCACTAACATCAACAGAGAAAGTCACACACACAACAAAGTAAGTCTAATTATAGAAGAAAAAATTAAAAGTGCGCAACAAAAGTTTAACACTAAGTACAAACCAACATTATTAACACTGAAGGTGGAGGAGTTGTCTTGATTACTTCACAAACATAAACACAAAACTCAAAACCAAGGGCATGGAAAAAACCAAAAAAAAACATAATTTAGTAAATACATATGTGAAAACTAACTAAATAACTCGAAAATAACTTACAAAAACACCTCAAGAGAACAATGGAGAGGTCATAACAATACCAATACATAACTGACCTCTCGAAGGACATACATAACAAGTGAAGATTTATTTTTCAACCCATAACCATCGACTAGCAGAGAAACCGAACAAGGAGGGAAGGAAGGAAGGCTGAAGGTTAGGTTAGGTTAGGTTAGGGAAGACTAGACTGTGTGGAGGCGACCTGATGAATTTCTTTAAGTAGTGATAAATAAGAAAACTCATCTTCCTACAATGAAAGTGTCGTGCAGCTGAGAGTAAGCTGGGAAGAACAGCAGCTGTCCTTACATAAATTCTAGTAAAGGTTGTTTGTTTGTCTCCAGAAAACATGGTTACCGCATCTCTCTACCTTAAGAAAACATTGCTTCTCTTTCACACGAGAACTCTTGTCAATATGAATGCTCTTAAGAAACTGCTACCATGACTACTAAAAAAGAATATACTGGAGATAGAAGATATTATATATGTGTATGTATATGTATGAGTGTAAGCTATGTATGTATGTGTATCTGTGGTTGTGTGTTTATGTGTACAGATAAAATACAAAAAATGTCACGAAATAACAAAATAAATGAATAGATAAATAAACAATGAAATAACCTGATAAGTAAAATAATAAATGTTGCTCCGAAGAAGAAAAAAAGAGGCAACACAAAAAGAAAAGAAAATACGTGTAAGAAAGCCCAACATATTTCAGGGTCAATTTTTGGTCTCGCGGTTCCTTGATACTCCGTTCTTGAAGCAGTCAGAGTCGTGGTGGTGGTGGTGGTGGTGGTGGTGGTGGTGGTGGTGGTTGTGGTGGTGGAGAGCAACAAAAACAAGATAGGCTTTCAGAGTGTGTCAGTGAAAGGAGAGAAGGTGGAAAGAAAAGGGTTTGGAAAGGCAAAGGGAATAAGAATGAGAGAAAAAGTAGAAAGTCTTGTGCAAAGGAACCACAGAAAAGTCAAGGCATTCAGTTAGTAAGTTTTAGGAAGATGGAACTAGAGAATACACACACACACACACACACACACACACACACACACACACACACACACACACACACACACACACACACACACACGTTACTAGAATTCAATACTATTAAAGACCATAACATTATATCGGTTTCATATATAATTCCATTTATGTCATATTTTCCTTTCTAGTCAACCTTACCAAAGTGAAGTATGATTTTATTTTCTTTGCAACAGAGACTTACGAGGTCATTTTGCTTTTTTTCTGTGGCTGAGGTCAACGTGATTGGTATAAGATTTTACTTGAATTTACTTTACCACCATCTGCTGCGTTTTGAAAAGTTCCATCTATACATTTTTATATATCATGATTGTAACAGTGAAATATGTGTTATACAGTGATTTGCAAATATATCAAACGAATGTACATACCTTTTTATGTTATATTTTTAAGCACTAACTTTTTACATATCATTCCGAGCCAGTGTATTTTACTTTTTTCTTCTTCTAATATACGTAACTTGAATGAGAAATAAAATAGATTATATTAAAGTTAACCCTTTTATTTAGTATTTACATATTATTCTGAGTCCGTGTTTTGTATGTTTTATTTTTTTTATACTATACGTAACTTCAATATAAATAAAATTGATTAAAGTTACCCCTCTTATTTATTTAGTATTTAATGAATGACAACCACCACCACCACATCAACCACCACAGTTAGGTCAGGGTAAATGTAATCGTAAGGTGACTTTATCGCAAACAAATACGATGCCTAAACCAGCCAATGTGTGCTGGGAATTCAGAACAAGAATTTACATAACAATAGTTTATGCAAAGGGGAAGAGGAGGAGGAGGAGGAGGAGGAGGAGGAGGAGGAGGAGGAGGTAGAGGCAGGGGCTGTTAACAGTATATATTCCTCTTTGACATCCTTTGGGAGGAAAACAATACCTAACAGTAAATCTAAGTTACCATCGTCCTCTATCCTAGCATGAAGCAACAGTGACTCAGACGTTAACACAGACATGATCCTATGACTTAATCCTTGTGACTTAATCCTATGACTTAATCCTATGACTTAATCCTTTAATGGTGTTTGATTATGATGCTGTTAAATCATTCTGGGTAGAGGGAGGGATTGTGGCGTTTTGAAAATACACAATAACTTTACCCCACCCCCAAAAAATGTCTCAGGCAGTTGCTTATCTAACAATCACTAAGGATATAAGTTTGATCTTGTGGTTTATTGATAAGAGCTTCGTCGATTATGTATATTTGGTATAATCTTCCTGGGGAGTAAGAGGAGTAAGAGGAGTAAGAGGAAGAGTAAAGTGGGTCTGCAAACGTTACAATTGTTTAACTTTACTCTGTTGTTTGTGGCTCATTTAACTGTACTTAAGTTATCAATTCCAGGGAACCAATTGGAGTTTATGCATGAATAAATATAATTACATAGACGAACCACAGCGCATGGCAACACAACCTTCCTCTCCCGATACCTTCTTTGTCATTACTGAGGCTGCTGTTGTCAGATGGACTAGGAGAAACTTCCCTTTTTTGAGAGAGAGAGAGAGAGAGAGAGAGAGAGAGAGAGAGAGAGAGAGAGAGAGAGAGAGAGAGAGAGAGAGAGAGAGAGAGAGAGAGAGAGAGAGAGAGAGAGAGAGAGAAGAGTGAGAGTGAGAGAGAGAGAGTAGGGGCCGATCCAGAACCTCTTTGACTGGGGGGGGGGCACCATGAATAAAAAATTACACATTTGTCGAGACATGTATATATGGTATTTGAAACAAGAAAATATACACACATATGTATATATACAATAGTCTTTATGGATCAATTCATAATGATTATATTAAAGTCACTGTTCTAGAATGTCCAGCTTCAAAATCCTGCTTAAATTTCTCCTCACAAACTGTTT
>JAPQNM010000013.1:19303503-19353503 GCA_029783475.1 Metacarcinus magister
AAGGCAAGAAATTAAAATCCCTTTACGATCTCTCTTCACGGTAAACAAAATCCAATTAAGATCGATCGAGTCTCACAGCATCGAAATAAATAAATAAAATAATATTCTCGTGTCGTGACTGTTCTCGTGTATATACTCGGAGCCAACACCAATACAACATTGAACTGACCTTCTCTCTACCGTGAACACACACACACACTCACACACACACACATACACAGACACACACACACACATACACATACACAGACAGACCCGCCACGACCCACGAATCACGAATCATCCGCTCGGTCCAGGTTCAGGTTCAGTTCAGGTTCAGTTCAGGTCTGCTATTACAATTGTCCCAGTGACGCGAGGTGTTTCCCAGCGTCAGGGACCATATTCCAGCGTTATTGTATATTTTTGCATATATCACCTACCAGAAAGCTGCAGAGAAAACATTCCATATTCAAAGGATAACATGAAATTCGAGTGAGAGTGAAAGAGAAAGAGAGAGACACAGATAAAGAGAGAGAAAGAGAGAGAGAGAGAGAGAGAGAGAGAGAGAGAGAGAGAGAGAGAGAGAGAGAGAGAGAGAGAGAGAGAGAGAGAGAGAGAGAGAGAGAGAGAGAGAGAGAGAACAAAAAAAAATTAAATAAATAAATAACAGAGATAGCAACAGACAGACAGACACTTCTATAAATAACGATAAGCAAAACAAAGACCCCAACACACAAACAGTGAACACTCAATTACTCTATTTTAACAAGAGTGAAATAAAATCCAGAAAATCCGTAAAATCAATTAGCAGAAGCAAAACAAGTGAAGAGAATTTATTTATTGCAACAGATTTTCTACTTCAAACTTGCATTATTTTTTTTCTATAATGCTTTCAAACCTGTTTTCTACTATGAACTCGTTAGTTTCAGCAGGACTGTTGCTGTCTCTTTTTCCTTTGTAAGAACACAACCATAATACTTATTCACCAGAAAAGTACACATGAAAGACCTAAAGAAAACTGCCAGCCATTAAATTTAGTCTGTATTATACAAGTTATTATTCAAAAAAATGTACAAATCGGATTAGCAAAACATTCAATTCAACAGCAAGAGAAAACAGAATTATTGAGAGGTTATTTAACAAGTGACCACATTTGTTATTAATCACTTAAAGGAACATATACAGAACATACCACACAAATATGCATGGCTTTCATAGACTATAAAAAGACATTACACACAGTAGAAACCTTAGCAGTTAGGAAAGCAATCAGGAAACAAGGGTTAAAAGAAATAAATCTAAATATATTCGAAAGCATTGATAAGAAAAGCATTACCAATATAAAGTTACAGAAAATTATAGTCAGCGAGAAAATACCAATAAATAAAGGTGTCAGACAAGGCGATTCTACGTCTCCTAAACCTTTCACTCCCTTTGGATAGAAAAGACGAGGAATTAAGGTAAATGTAGACTACCTAAACATAATTTACTGATTATATTTTTCTGATGAGCGAATCTACAGATGAACTACAGCAGATGAATGTGCAATTATACAGAGAAAACCAGAAAACAAGTCTATAGATACGTAAGTAATATTTTTCTTATGAATTTGTTTTCACGTCGTTTCTTTCAGTCAGGATGGAATATCAACCATAATTTGCAACTGAAAATACGCATTGAAAACTTTGAACTTGTAAAAATAATGATATGATCGGAGATAAGTTTTCCTTCGGGATGAGTTTATATTGAATCTTGTTGGTGATAAAAAAAAAAAATGACTTGAAAAAGACTATCATTTTTATTTTATGCATAGACTTCACTAGAAAAGTTTCCATGTAACTATAAGATCTTTATAAAAACCATCGTCTGGGTTTTTTTTTTTTCTATCTCTCTACATTGACACGCCACAAATAGTAAAGTTTTGACTCATTTCTTACTTACGTGTTTCATCTTCAAGACTTAGAAGGTGTTGAGATGGGACAAGTGAATCAGTGAATAATATTATATCTTAAAATGTAGATATTATCATTTTCATCTCATGACTTCAATCTTCATGCTATTTTTTTCGAATCAATACAAGAAATATACCACAATGATATTTTAATTCATAATATTTCTTAGTAGAATTATAATTATGTCCACAGACTAAATTCAACACTTAGGTTTGGGTTATGTTGAAGTAAAAAATGCATAGAAATTATATAAATGGACCAAAGTTGTGTATAAGACCACACTATAATTCAAAGGTATCGCGCCATCACCTTCATCACGATATATGCATCAGCTCTTCCACTCACACAAGCATTACCTCACCTTTCATCATGCCACACACACTCCACGCGTCTCTCTCCGGGAGATTAATTCAATTGCGTGAATGATTAGATTGGAGTCCAATTTTTATTTATCCTTTTGTCAGACAACCTAACAGCATTATAACCGAAACAAACAATACGTGAGCAATACTGTTTTGTTTTTATATATCTGTGTTTGTATGTAATGGAAGTCCGGGTGTTTTTTTCATCTCTATAATAAGTCTGCATATAAAATTATTGTTAAATGAAAAATTGAAAAGAAATCGTGACATAAATAAATAAAAAGTTATATTGGCGTATAAAAAAGGATTACATTCTTTAATTGATGTACGTCAATACGAACACCAATTCAGTGTTAACTTTATTTTTTTTTGTGTGTGTGTGTGTGTGGTGTGTGTGTGTGTGGTGTGTGTGTGTGTGTGTGTGACAATTGTAAATGTCATGTCTGTACTTTTATTACAAAATGAAATAGTTATATCAATCTAACTGTATTGTTCATTTATGTCTGTCAATTCATCTATTAATTATCTGTCTATCTATATTAATCTATCTATCTATGCATTTGTATCCATATAAATACACACACACACACACACACACACACACACACACACACACACACACACACACACACACACACACACACACATGGCACTAAGCAATGCAGGAATGATGAAAACTACATTACGTTACAGTTTGTTTACACTGAATGACAAATTAATTGAAAACATAAAACTCCATTCCATATAAAAAGTGTGAATCAAAATATTACCAAGGTCGAAACGAGGTTGAGTATAATTTTTAGCCCTAAATACAGAAGGGAGTGATGCACATTGGTAAAGCACAGCGACTCGTAGTGAAAAATACGCCAGAGAAATGATAGTTCGATGGGATTATGATGGTAATGTAACGTCAGGTGGGTTGTAATACATATGTTTACAAACGTGTGAGGCGACATTATTCAATCAGTGTGTGTGTCCTGAGAGTTGCGTGTGAGTGTGAGTGTGTGTGAGTGTGAGTGTGAGTGGGTGTGTGTGTGTGTGTGTGTGTGTGTGTGTGTGTGTGTGTGTGTGTGTGTGTGTGTGTGTGTGTGTGTGTGACCTGCTTTGCCATCTATCTCACAGACGAATGTGATGCTTAAATGTTTTTTTTTTTTTATGAATCCAAACACTATTAGAGACTTTTTTTTGTCAATAATTTCTAAAAGATGTAAGAAAATGGATGAAAACATGCAATCCACCAACGAGTTTTTTATTTTCTCTTGATTACAGACCATAGTTTATGTATTTATCTTTGTTTATATATAGTGTTAAGAGATATTCATCCTCCCTTTGTAAAATTTGTCTCCGGCAGAAGGTGGCGCCCAAGATAACGTCTAATAGGTATACTAATAGTGACTTTTAAGTTTTCCTAACCTTTATATTTAACCTTGAGCTCTTAGACAGTAATCGAGTTCAAATTTTATAGGTAGAGAGTTAAGTTGATGCAGTTTAATTAGGTTATGTCTAGAAATTACTAATATACAAACAAACAGACAGATAGACAGACAGACAAACAAGCAAAGTACAAAATAATATCTCGTTTGGCGGAGGGAATAACAAACCTCAAAAATATTTTAATAAATACAAGAAATTGGAATGGAGCCTCGCCTCGCATCCCGGGAATTGTAAAACACTTTCAAAACATTCTGAATATGCAAATACTAACAAGTTTTCTATCCGCAAAACAATTCTTATGATCAATGAGGATTTTTATTTTTTAATTTTTTTTTTTTTTTTACTTTTTACTGCAATATATTCTTTCTGTTATTTTATTCCAGCAAGGTGTGTAAATAATGGTTAACAAATATTTTACCGTCTATTGCATAACTTTCACAACTAAATAAACTATAAAAAAAAAGGTTAGCACGGTACTACACTGTGCATGACAAAAATAATAATACAAGAAATACATCACCGTCTGGCCGCCTTCTCATCACCAAGCCAAGCGAAGGTAAGGTTCAATTTGACTAATGAAATATAAAGTTGCTTTCCTTACAACATTTTACCGAAGCTCAGGTTGGGTTCCACAGAGATTTACGTAAATGGCAATCAGCTTACAAACACACACCGGACATTCCTTCTGAACTACTACCAACTACAATACTAAACATTGATTAAAACATTCATCTCAGTTTAAGTTCATGTTAGGTTAGGGTAGGTTAGGTTAGGTTAGGCTAGGTTAGGTAAGGTTAGGTTCGGTTAGGTTACATGAAAGTGTGGCATCAAGCCTCATCTCCAAGTGTCCCCCCGTGATGGGAGGGAGCGGCAGCCAAATGACCCGTAAACTGTGCCTGCGCTGAGCCTGCTTGGGAAATGTTCCTTGTTTCTTGCTATGCCCTTTAAAGTGTGCTTGGTGCGGGATCCTTGTCGCACGCACATTATAGTGACATTTTTTTGTATACATATTACGTATTGTTGTAATTAACCTACCGCGTCCCACTATATATATATGTATATTGGGTTAATTTCGTTGACTAAAAGAAACGTATGATATGCCAAGGTATTATCAGTTAAGATAGAAAATTTAAGAATGAAAGCGATAAAGTAATGTTGTCTGATGCAGTCATTAGTGAACCTACAATGTACGTGATACGTATACATGTCACACCTGGACCTGTGGGATCTCCATGTTATTGTGTTATCTAATGGAGCTTGTCTCTAAGTAACGCAAACAGGTGTTCTTCTTCTCACCGGTGTAGGTTTAGAGGCAGTGCGCTGATTGCAACTCATCATCCTCCTGCATCCCCGCGGCTGTTGTGTGATCGATCTTGTCATGGGTTTACGTTTCATTACGCATTCACCTCTTTTAACAGTCCTCGTCTCCATGCTACGCTTCTTTGGTTTGGATTTCTTGCAAATAAACCTTTTCTTAGGCTTGGGGCACTTGCAGGGTTGACACCTTGGCTTGCATTTTTGCTTAGTTTGTACTCTCCTGAACTTTTTAGTTTTAGGTGGCATTGGTACAGGTTGTGAAATCTGTATCGTTTTTACAGCAGCGGCTTGTAACATGTGTTGTTCCGACTGACTAGTTGAAAATTGCCAGGGATTAGCTGGTGCCGGTTGTGAGACAGGAACAAAAGCAGATCGGGGCGTGTTAGGCTTGTTGGGGACTGGCGTGGACCGAACACTAGCAGAAGGAGGCAAGGACGAAAGGGAACAAGGATTTCGCTGACCTTGCGGTGCTAACGGAGGTTGTGGCGTAGAGGAAGCAAGATGGGATGAGGTTGAAGTAGCTTGGTAATCAGGTGATACTGCATTAGAAGGAATAGGAATCACTCTTTTCTGTATAGCATCCAGTGAATCACCCAATGGAGGAGATGTAACCTGGGTAGTGACATTCTCCTCACCTTCCGGGTCATTAATGAACTCCTGCTCATTAGTATCCCAGAATTTCAAGGCCGTTGGGTTATTGGGATCGAGGAACCACTGGACGGGAGTAGAGTCAAGACCACACCCTTTCCCCTGCCTCGCATTCTGACACCCTTGACCTGTTAAAGGGGGCGGTTGTCCCCACTCGTCCTCGCTCTTACCAACACCTTCCACGTCAGTTTCCTGGACTAACACCGCGTCTTCCAAGGGATAGTTGTTCCCTTTAAAGTCCTTCAGAGTCTTGTCCTCTGCATCGCCCTCCGTACCCGCTCTTGACGGCAAGGTCCACACGCAAAGACACAGTAATAAACATAAAATTTTCCCCATTGAATGTTGAATCTATATTGTTATTACTGTTTATTTTTTACAATGTTGTGATGATGTAGGTTTGTATTTGCACATGTATACGTAAGTGAGTTTATATGTTAGCTAAATGATAGGGTTATGTATGGAGTGGAAACTGATGGAAAGGAACTGAATGTATATCTTGGTATATGTAAATCTATTCCACTCAAATTTTCAAAGTACTTTTATTTTTTTTAGCCAGTAACAATTAACTTGATTTATTTGATTCGGTTTTACAACATTGACTTCTTATGTGATTATATACTTACGCTTCAATCTAGTAAGTCAAGTTTTCAGTGTTGTCAAGAGGATATAATGTCTTAAAGAATTACACGTAAGAATCCAGTTAATATTTTTTTGTGACACTGTAACGATAAAGTGATACTTGAACACCGGTTTTACTTTACTTCTTCAAGCGTTTATTGTTAAGAAAGTTTAATTTATCTATAAATAAAACTACAAAATGCAAAGTCAATTTCATACACAGTTAAGATTATATGAAGAACTCTACAAAATAACAACAGCAAGGATTGATATTGTACGGATAAAACGCAACAAATATTAAGATCTATACAAAAGAAAAAATCATACCAAAACGTGTCGTAAGTTCCCATTGTTTTCCTGGTGGACTTGAAGATTCTCGTCAACAACAAAGAACAAGAAGAAGAACAAGAGCAAGGTAAAACCCAGACCTACCATGTCATATTCATGTAAAAGGAGTTAAAAATTACATATTCTAGTCTCGGGGAAGGCAACCTGGCGCTCCTCCGTGGATGCAGTGCGGCAAACAAACCGTGACGAATATAATTATGTCTCCGCCAAACTGAGTCCCAAGGGGCAGCCAGGCGGAGCGACGTTCACATCAACTACCATTAGAATATTACTTGTTTTCAACGCAGCGCCGCACCTCATTGCCGAAGTGGCTTGAGGGAGAGTACATGATGCTGTTGCTGATCTTCCTAACTGTACTATTACACGTTAGACTGGTAGTATGTAAGTATGTAAGGTTGAGGAAGGTTGTGTGTTGGAAACTTGCCTATGTGATCGATTGTTATAATGTTACGAGTGAATGCGAGACAGCGGAGAGATATTGATGTAAAAGAAATGTCTATAATCTCAGTTAGTTATAATAATGTGTAGCTGCAAATAACCTCATTGATAAAAAAAGTGCAAAGGTAGCTAGTTATAATTGATTACCATAACACAGTAGTATTTTTGAATAACTTACGACCTGAGAAAAGAAAACACACACACACACACACACACACACACACACACACACACACACACACACACACACACACACACACACACACACACACACACACACATAGTTTCGGAAATCAATGTTACCTGCATGAAAAGTAGTGTTGTAGATGATGACAAGTTAGAGAAGCCACGAATATCTACTCCTATGATTTATTTATCCACTGTAGCCAAAAAAAAAACTAAATTTAATCAACTTTGCACATTCCTTGATAAAAAAAATAAAATAACGATAACGAATAGAATAAAAAATCAAGAAAAAATATTAATTGATAATCATTGTAAGAAATTTAGAAGTGAAGCTACTGTTTGATGGAACATTATATTACGTAACCACACCACTTTGTCATTTAACTTATATTGAGAAAGTTTCATAAGGTTACATTTGAAGCATGCGTGACTGAAAAACATCAACAGGAATTGCATTAGAACTTGAAAGACGGTCTAATGATGTTTATGTGAAATACGAGTTGGCAGTAAGCAGGAAATGGACGAGGCTGAGGTTAGGTTAGGTTAGGTTAGATTAGGCTGGACTAGGTTTGGTTGGGTTAGGTAAGGTTAGGTTAGGCTGGAGCTGGGCTGGGCATCACGAACTTGTCTTAAATCAGCATAAAACATCTATCTGGTGCAGGTCTGCCAGGCTCTCGATTTCATGAGATGTTATTACACTTTGAAGATCGATGGCAATAAATATCGTGTGAATTGTTGAGGCTTTGCAATCTGATGGTGATTCTGACGTCACTAACACTCCCTAAAAAAAAACTTTAGAGTTGTGGGTACTACGTGCAGATCACATTTTTGTTTGTACTGTAACTTTGTTGTTGGAAAGTAAATAAAGTACTTGTGAATGAACCTCATGATCCAAGGACGTTCATTCACTGATTTTTGTCTTCTTCTTTTCTTGCATTGCTTAGATCATAAAATTTGACAATATGGATCTACATACGTGTTATGGATTAGATTTTTGTTTTCTCTTCAAGTGCAGAGTATAAGTACATACATGCAGCAATGCACGACGTGGTGATCATTTATTGTGAGTCGATAGAGACGGAGAGGCAGCAACGTAAGTAAGTAAGTTTAAGATCTTAGTAAGCTTACCGAGTCACTCCTTCCCGGTGCTGGGTGCTCTTAAGGAGGAGTGTAGCGTAGGAATCATTCACGGAAGACAGATTGCTATAACACACCTACTCACTACTCACTACATGCACTTAGCTTCGGTTATTGTTCTATTATTTGCTGAAAAAAGGTTTATGCAATCATACCTAACGGATAGTCCTGTTTGGATACGTTATATTGACTAAAACCTTCAAACATGTACCGATTTGCATGGATTTTGCAGTTTGTTTTGCAAGTGAAATCCAATATGCAGCCTATAAAACCTTGCACAAGGAATACGATGTTAAGACGTATATACAGTTTGAAGTATTGAAATTTTAGAAACTAGGAGGCGCTTTCTTAGATTTGCATGGATTTTGCTGTTTGTTTTGCAAGTTAAATCCAATATGCACAAGGAATACAATGTTAAGACGTAATACAGTTTAAAGTATTGAAATTTTAGAAACTAGAAGACGCTTTCCTAGAGGTCAAGTGAAACAGTGACCCGGATATTTTGCCTCTAAGTCTTGCTAGTGGCGTTATTATTTCTTTTCCCTTTTTTTTCCCCCTCATGTCGAGTGGAGTAGTGGGCCAAATGGCGTTCATATATCTTACCTTCGATTGCGACTTCAGTTATTTGGGGCCCTGGACGCTGGACGCTGGACGCTGGAACGGACCCTTAAGAGGTAGAACTATGATAAAACAAGAAAATATATGTCCTCGTCTATTATAAGTTAAGTCGACCATTAGTTCCTCAATCAAAAGTATAATAAAGACGCATATTAAGTTTAAATTGATTTCGTGTATTCTATTCCGAGTATGAATGTCAAGAAGATTACAAAACAAGTATTATAGTACTGTAATAAATCTTTGGAATATTGACGTATTATTCATACAAATACTATTCAAGAAATAAAATATGTTAGAAATATAAGTATATCAATTTTGAATAAACTGTGAATACGACGCTATTGATTCAGTAAAATGTATATATAAGCTGCAGGTTAAGAAGCAGGTTTTGTTTATACATATATAGAGTTTTTGAAGTCATAAAAGAAGATAGCATTAGAAGTCTTGTCGCGTTCAATATTCCTACATTTCTTTTCTTTCTTCTTGAGTGACAGAGAAAAGTAAGACTGGCGAGATCCTTAATGGAACTGGAGAGTGGGAATGACAGCGAACATGAGGAAAGGAAAAGGGAAACAGAACAGTCAATTATCTTCCATCCTTGGTAAAAAAAAATAAATAAATAAAATAAGAGAGTTATAAGGGAAATGAAACCGGAAGTAGATACAAGAAACTACGATATGATTAAATAGTTATATGGAAATTCTGTTTTTAAGGAACGATATAGGTGCCAAGTGGAGATATAATCATCTATTTTATATATGTAAATATGGATTACAGCATCTTATTTGTATATATCAATTCCTACTTGAGTGAACTACCGAGTGTGTGCTAACAAATGGTAGTAGTCTATAGAGGTGTGAGGTGTGAGGTGAAGGTCACAGACTACGACCAACAAACAGTGTCGCTTCGCTTCCCTAACAGACAACATGACCGACTTGCCAAACCACTGACTTTCAAAGGGCATCGCGGTCTGCCTTCCTAGAATTAAAGGAGCAAGAATCTTTTGAGGACAGTATTTTTTCTTCTAGTCTCTCTTCCTTTCTTTCTTTATGTCCATAGGGGCTCGAGTACGTCTAATGTAGCTTTTGTGACCATGGACTGTAAGCACATTCACCCTTGTGGCGTTCTGGATGGCTGTGAGAGAAATACTGGTGATGTTTTATGGTTAGGTAGAGACTCGAGCTGGTATTTATTCCTGCTTGTGGTGTAGCGAGGTCAATAGTGCGGTGAGTAATGATTTGTTTGGGTCATCAGCCTCCTGGACTGTGTTGTGTCGGCCCTACCGTCGCCTTTAATGTCGTTTGTGTGTGTGTGTGTGTGTGTGTGTGTGTGTGTGTGTGTGTATGTGTGTGTGTGTGTGTGTGTGTGTGTGTGTGTGTGTGTGTGTGTGTGTGTGTGTGTGTGTGTGTGTGTGTACCTTCCCTTTACCTGAGGACCACTGTACCTTCCCCTTCCAAGGCTCTGATTGGACGAGGGGAATGCGATATATAATTTCCATTTTCATATGAATTTTTCAAAGGATAGTTCTTAGGATTGATTTTATTTTATGGTTTCTGTATCCGCCATAACCACAGCATAGACTCTCGAATGTTGTATTAGTAGTATTAACTGGGACTGTTTTATTCTATCCAGTGTAAGTTTTAAGGACAGAACCCCCAAAGAGCTGCTGATGGAACAGTTATTCCCTTCTGGCATGGAGGCCTCACCATCCCAGTTTGGACTCGCTAAATACACACCATGTTTAGTTAGGAAAATATAACGTTGTATCAATTATGAACTCTGATGTTTTTGGTTTGGCATTTCGTTGAAAATTCAAAATCAATACAAAAAAATGCATTGTTGTTTATGTGGTGTTTGTAGCTTTCATTTTTTACACATCTCGATAATCAAAATCAATTAAATCGCAAGTCATTCGTAAAATCATGCAACAGTATTATAAAAATTTAAGACTATTTAGCTATTATTCACTGTATCTTAATTCCTTCTTTTTTTTTCTCATTCAAATTTCTAAAAACAGTTAAGGAAAAATATTATCATCTTGTTCACCGCCTTTCTTTGTTTTTATTATTTCCTCGCTAACCTCATGTAGCTTCATAGTGGCAATGTTTCTATAAATTACTTTTAATATTTCCACGTATATTTCCAGTTTCCTGAACACTTTCATAACAGCTAAGGTCACTACGACGGTACAATATATATATATATATATATATATATATATATATATATATATATATATATATATATATATATATATATATATATAATAAACAAAAAAGAAAAGAAAAAAAATCTCAGAATCCGAACAAAAGAAACCTAACTTGCAAGAGAGAAAGAGACAAGAAGAAAATGTCTTTTTTTATAACATCTCAGGAGGAGTTTCTCTCATTGTCTTTCCTCGCCGCTTGCCTCGACCAAAGTCCCGTTTCCTGCCCACTGAGGAGAAACACCATTATCTACAACCTTCTGTGACTCTAATAGCCTCGTGTCCTGGCAGCCACCACCACAAACTGAGGAGGACGTAGTTATCACTGCCTCTATCGGGATCGTAAACAGGACCAAGAGTACTCAGAGAAGGTTAGAGTCAGGTAGAGACGGCGCTACACTTACTAAAATCTTGGTTACAACTTCTATATTACTGTAGGTAGTTTCTGGAGTCAATAGTCTGGATCTATATTCGATTAGCATTCCATTGGAGGTGTTATAAGTGTGTGGCAGAGATATATGGAACAATTTTCTATACTACTATTTCTTCCTCACTCGCATTTCATCTAAAAACTGATTAATATAAGACGTAATCACCTCATATTACTCACCAACTGATTTATTTATTTTTATCCTAATTCCGTCTATATGTCAATCCGATAGTTTGTAATCCGTGACATATGTAAGTGAACTGCCTACTCCGTGACTCGATACTTTGGGCAAACACGTCATTTTCACCTCTAATTTATGTTGAACGATTATTACACCGGCCAAGGTTATGTTAGGTTACGATAGGAAGGCGATGATGACAGGATACACTGCCAAATATAAACTTCAGAAATGGTACTGGAATGCGTGTTTTTCTTGAAAGTTAGTGTTCTTAAAAAACGTATATTCTTAACATGCAATAGTTTCGTTTAAATATGTACATTATCATTAAAAAAAATTACATTCTTTATCCTAATATACCGTGAACATTGATCAAATAATACAATTTTACCAGAGAAGTCTTACAAATCTGGCAACGTTGAGGATTAGACGATTTCCGAAGCGTGTTTTTTTGCGATTTGGCAAGACTAATATTTGGCAAGACTGACTGTTTGATGAAGGATGGCCGGCTTGGCACGCATTGACCAGCTCTTATAAATCCTTACTAATCTATTCTTTATATTACTAGCACGTTGTTACTGAGCTTGTCGTCTTAAAGAGAGAGAGAGAGTTCCTTGGGTAGTAGTGACTTATAATCTGGTAGCAATTGTTATAGGTGAAGAAAATCTATTAAACTGAAACGTTAGAAAAGGAGTATTAAATGAAGGCTCGTA
Organism: Metacarcinus magister; assembly: GCA_029783475.1. NCBI lineage: Eukaryota > Metazoa > Arthropoda > Malacostraca > Decapoda > Cancridae > Metacarcinus > Metacarcinus magister. Next base: position 19,316,068 of record JAPQNM010000013.1, read on the forward strand.
TATTTTTTTAAGCCAGTTTCAACTAACAAATGATTACTAAAAAAAAAAACGAGTATGAGCTTAGCAAAATAAATTTACTATCGGTAACTAGTTTATTGTAGTTGCATATATATCAAGTGTATTTTTTTCCCAGCATTTTAATTACTACAAACATGACTACAAACATATCCAAAAAAATAAATAAAACTAACAGGAAAGGTTGGTACGCCTTCCACACTTAGTCAACAATATATATCAACAAAAGAAGAAGTTTAAATCAATAAACACAAAGTCAAATTCCAACTCAACTAATCCATCCACATCAACAACAAAATAAAAACATTACAGAAAACATCTCATAACATCAGATTAGTCTCAGGAATATTCTGTGAAGCTTCAAATTGCTACGAAAACAGTTATCATATCAGCAGTTGTAAGGAATATCAAAACTCCTCCCGGTCTCTCGTGGCTTCACCCTCTCCAGTTAGCAAACGTTTCTCCCCAAGGTGTTTCCTGTCTAGAGGGGGACAGCCAGACATGCAATCAAGGCACAGCAAACCCAGCAAGACGTGTGTCGACTCTAGTATAGAAAGTTAGTCCGTTAGGTTTGGATACAATATGATACAATGTGGTTTGGTTTGGTTAGGTTTGGTTTGGTTTGGTTTGAAATAATGTTGTTGTTTTTTAATATCTAGATGTAAGTACTTAGCATGTTCATGATATTTTTTGTTTTCATTGTCAGCGTTATCATAATTTGTTTGTTATTATTTATTTTCAGCATGGTTATAAGTTTTGTTTTCATCGTTATTATAAGTGTTGTTGTTGTTGTTACAATTGTACATTTTCTAAAGTTTAAAGGTGAAATATGTTTTAGACATAAGTACTAATTATTTATATTGTTTTGTTTGATTAAGTTGAGCAGTCATTACATTGCCTGAATAGTTTGTGCACGAGTATCATCACAACTTTTTTACTGGTAGAGTCTCGGCGCCGTGAGGTTACTTGTGAATGCAACGCCAGTTCTCCTTTGTGTGCAGGGACGACCCAGAATTAACGATATAATGTTTTAAAGAGGAAATTCTAGTCTGCGGAGATATTATGATCTTTTTTCCTCCCTTCCTCCCTCTACCTGCATCAATTATTAAATTAAACAATTGAAATAGCAAAACTTCCTTGGTTTTATATTAATTAATCGTCAAGGTTGTATTCAAGGTTGTATGTTGTATTTTAGATTTACTATATTCATTAACATAAGGCCAACATAAAATCTTATTCTAATTTCCGAATTATGTTGCTTCACTTGAATTCCTATCTAACTCTGAGATACAAAAAAACATGTTTCAGGAATAGGAAGCAAAAAATATGTAATTAAACTATTTTTTTTCTTTTAGGTCTGTCTGAAGCCCAGTTTTGTGGCACCCAACAGCAGTCACGTTCTTGTTATGAGGCAGACCACACGTGTCTCTGTTATAATTAATGTCTACCAGTGCATAAGGTGCCAGAAAACACCCCCCCCCCTTTTGTTATCATGATTTTTTATTTATTTTTTTTTACTATAAAAGAGTAAAAATATTATTGCTAGCTTTTTCTCTTCCTTGTATATATTATTTATCGTAATGAGACACGTATGTATGTATTTATAAATCAGAATTAATTACGGTAATTTCAAAGCCACGCATAAAAAATATTTAATTATATATAAGATAATCTATTTTCATGAATAGAAATATTTACACCCCATTCTCTTTTTTCTCATATGAAACACGAATTAAATTAAATTCTTTTTTTTCAGTGCAAGAATAAGAAAGCATTACAATCTTACCAACAAAACAAAACAAAACACAAACAAAGGCTTACATTACATCACACGCATTAACCAAACACCAACATTAAATATAAAACATAAACAACACATAATCAAACGACAAAAAAGAATTAAATAAACTAAAACACCAACAACCCAAATCCTCTAATCCTTGCAGTCCTTCCTCACCCAAAACATTATAAAAAAAAATTATATATCGCATCACATAAATCTATATTAACATCCCTTCCCTTACCAATAATTCTTGTCCCTTATTCTATTTCCTCAAACCAGCAACTCCCTAAAGAATCTGCTGTAGGTGAGCGAGGAACAGACAGTGGTTTTAGGAGACAAAATGAGCATGAGGGAGGAAGAGAAAGATCCAGATAGAAGGGGAAATGTGAGAGAGATTAACGAGACGGAGGAGGGACAAAACAGAGAACAGACAAGAGAGGAAGGAACGGATAGAATTGTGGAAAGGAGGGAAGGATGGAGGACTGAAATGAGAGGGAAAGGCGGAGTCCGGAGAGAGGAAAGGAGGAGAGAGAGAGAAATCCAACGAAATGAGACAGAGAAAAAAAATATGATAGAAGTCATGTAAACGTTTAGATATTAAGAATAGATGAAAAATAAGAAGAAAAAAATTAATAGTTAGTAGGGAGAGATAGGAAATATTTGTTAGATGATAATGAATAACTTGATAGATGTCAGAAAAATATTATTGAAAGTAAAAGGAAGGAAGGTGTGATGAAAGAAGACTAAGTTAGATATACAGATAGCAAATAATCAAAGAAATTAAACAAGTCAATAGAAGAACTGATGATGTATGACGGATGGAAGTAGGGAAAAAAAAAGAAGAGGAGAGATAGGGACGAAGATAAACGAGGGGACAGATGGATAACGCAAGTGTGATATAATATTATGAAAATGGTAGGAGACTTAATGCGATAAATGAAGGATGAGGGAAAATGAAAAATATGAACGGAGGTGGAAGGGAGGAAGGAAGGGTGGGAGGTGAAGGGTATGTGGAAGAAAAAAAGGAAGGAAGGGGAAGGAGAGGTGAAGAGGAGGAAAGGTGGGTGGAAGGGAGGTGGAATGGTGGAGGGAGAGGTTGAGGGAGAGGTGGAAAGAGAGGTGGAAGGGGTGGAGGGGAGATGGAGGTGTTGGTATAGGAAGGTGGATTGTTAACTGATAGAAATGGGGCAAGAAACTGATAGTGGAAGGGGACACACCTGAGCCAATCGATGAGAGGGAAAGACAAACTAGGAATCTTTAAAATATTTCGAACACACACACACACACACATCCACCCACACACACATACACATTCTATCCCCTCCCACATACACATACACATACACACATACATACATACATACATTCCCTTCGTATACCTTTTTCATCCAGGCGTCTTTGTAGGTCGAGTGAAAAAAGAATATATATTTTTGGTCAACCTTGCCATCTAAACGAGGTCTCAGCTGATTCTGGAAGTGCAAAAATGTTATCCCATCGCCGTCCCTTCTCCTATATTTTGTCCACACACACACACACACACACACACACACACACACACACACACCACACACACACACACATGTCTGGCCTCAGGTGAAGATAAGGTCAAAAAAGATAGGGAAGAGAGGAGAGCAGTTGAAACATGACAAAGATGAGGAAGAAGGAGGAAGAAGAAGGAGAGAAGAAAGGAACAGAGAGTGGAATCAAGGAAAAAATAATAATATAAAAAAAAAAATTAACTACTACTATTACTATTGATGTTGTTGATGTTTATGATTTTCTACAACCTTATGTCACTGTTAGTAAGGCGGTTTCTCTTACCAACACCGCCAGCATTGCATCCTTAGTAACTACATCCTTCCGTCTTCCTCTTCCTCTTCCTCCCGCGTACCCACAAAGCTCTTATTCAAGGGGACGAACTACAAGCGGTGTGTGTGTGTGTGTGTGTGTGTCTGTGTGTGTCGCGGAAACCTTCTCACACACACACAGACACACACACACACCACCAAGCACCAAGGTCGTGTTTCATTTGTTTCAACACTTACACACAAACATATTATCGAAGGAAGGGTGAAACGTGATGGCTTTATGTTTCAGATACAATCAAGTTCTCTTTACTATATGTTTTACTATATACATTACATGGTTTATGCTTCGTTTGGGTAATTGGAACTACTACTATGAGTATTATCTGTTCAATTCCAATCTGATCCGAATAAACTGCTTCACTCTACATTAGTTCTTTACGGTGTGATAATAGACTGACTGCTATCTGTGTTAACTACCATTTGATATTCTATTGTTATGGCTGTTACTTATTTACTATTTGAATTATTGTTTAAATGACTTCATATTATATTGTTATAACTATAATTTAAATGGCTTTCTCATGAACAGCGTTTTACTATATTTCGAAAATGTAAATATATTATAATGATTATGAATTCAAGTTTATTCTCAGAAATATAAGATTATAATGAGTTAATAGGATTGGTTAATGAATGCACCGCTGATGTTGTGAAGTTGTTAGTGTATTCATTGTTCTGTTTATTCATCAAGATCATTTATTTTCTCACTATATACTTGAATTGTTTTATGATGATGGCGAAAGTGGTGTAAATCATGGCCATAATAATAATGGTAATAATGATAATAATAATGATAGAAAATGACGAGTTGTGAGCAATATTTTTAGCTTTATAGTATACGCGAAAAAATAATCTGTGTCCTGTTTCTCGACGACCTTTCATACCATACTTATAGGACTTATTCTAGCATCAACTTAATCAAACTTCCTTACGGCAAATATATACTTTATCACTTACTATTTAAACTACCTTCTTTAACAAACAAATAAGTCATCTTACTAAAATTACCTGAAAAACTATCATTCATACTTTGTCACAAAAAAATTATTGATCACACTTTCTCACATTCCCCAAAAAAACAACGTCTCACTAAAAATCCTTAAACCCTACTACCTGATTTCTTATTACCTCTGCTTGCTGTATATCCTTGAGGTCCTCCCCCTGTGTGAGCTATCTAAATCGAAGGGGAAGGGGAGAGTAAAGTGAGTCGAGGTGAGGGAACCCAACAGGAAACTTAACCAGGTGAAATAGAGTGATATGGTATAGATGTAAAGGGAGTCTTGGCAAAGTACATAGATGGCAGGTAAAGGTGAGAAGGAAGATAGGATAGAGTATTGGAAATTGACACAAGAAAGGTGGTGAGTGAAGAGGTAAAAGGTAGGTAGATGGAGGTTAGGTTAGGTTAAGTAAGGTAAGTGAGGGGAAGAGGTAGGTAAAGATATAGATAGAGGTTGATGAGAGTACTTAGTGTATGAGGTACGCAGGTAAATAGAGACGTGGGTGATTGTGAAAAACTTGGTGTTTTTATAGGTATTGTTAGGTTAGGTTAGGTTAGGTTAGATTAGGTTAGGTTAGGTTAGGTTAGGAAGGAAAGTCAAGGTGGATGAACGGAGAGGGACATCAATTGAAAAGGTGGATGTTAGTAGAGTTAATGAACTGAAAATCTTACCAACATCTGCAGTGTGTGTGTGTGTGGATAAGGTTACTAGTGTTAATTAATGGGTGGTAGGTTACAAGGTGTGACAGGTTAGGTGTGGCCGGATAGGTGTGGCTCAGAAGGTGTGGTCGTAGGGATCTTGCAAGTTGTAAGAAGGTGGTTGTGGAGAATGTAGTGGAAGGGAATGGAGACGTTAATGTGGGTGTAAGTAAGGTAGAGCTGGAGGTGGTGGTGCAGGTGTGTGTGTGTGTGTGTGTGTGTGTGTGTGTGTGTGTGTGTGTGTGTGTGTGTGTGTGTGTGTGTGTGTGTGTGTGTGTGTGTGTGTGTGTGTGTGTGTCTGTGTGTGTGTGAGCGAGCGTGCATTTACGTAAAGGACTAAAAATGTGTTCGGTGCTCGCGTTGAATAGAAATGGGCTGAGGTTGTGTCTGGAAGGTTGTCTGGAAGGAAGGAAGGAAGTTGAGAGAGAGAGAGAGAGAGAGAGAGAGAGAGAGAGAGAGAGAGAGAGAGAGAGAGAGAGAGAGAGAGAGAGAGAGAGAGAGAGAAAGAGAAAAAGGTTGTGCGTTGGAGGAGGAAATGGATTCGAACGAGCCTTTGTAGTTAGAAGTGTTGATAAATGACACATGATTCAGTTATCAATACAAGACAGAGAGAGAGAGAGAGAGAGAGAGAGAGAGAGAGAGAGAGAGAGAGAGAGAGAGAGAGATCAATAATACACACATACTCACTACTACATTGCACACACTAGATACAACATAGCAAGAGTTTATTGTAGTGTGCATTTTTTTTTTCTACCAGCATTGTATCCAGCTTGAAATTTATATTCTTATTTTGTCACCAGGTGTGTAAGGCAATAAAAATAAAAAATAAAAAGTTGCTGCAGCATTCTCAAGTCTTGTTATATTTAGAAAACTCGATGAATTTTCAACAGCGAGTGTGAGTGTTCCTTGCAAGAGAACGGACTAAAATTTGCGTAAGTTTCCACGCAGTACATAGCTCGTATATTTACCAAAAAAACGAAAAGAAATAAATATATATAATACTATTTTTTTTTTTTTTACAACACAGCAAGACAGGTATAGATAGATAGATAGATCCACGTATTCTAATTCCAGTATTGCTTTAAAAAAAAAAATAATAAAAAACAAATAAAACATGCATACCTGTAACAATTATTCAGGTAAACTCTAAATCAAAATAACAACAAAAATATATAAAAACCCTTAAAACCTCAATACAAACAACATTTTTTCGTCCACAACAACGCCAACCCTTTGTATAAAAATAACAATGAATAAAATCAAGGTTGTTCCTATCAGGCGCCTTTTTCCACCCACGAACACAATCCTATACTTCAAAGGAGGGGAAGAGGCGGCTCGAATCGATCAGGTCAACCAGCGACATGCATCACGAGGGGAAAGGGGAAGGGGATAGAGGAAGGGGAAGGGGATAGGGGAAGGGGAAGGGGAAGAGGGAAGAGGAAGGGGAAGGAGAGCACTGATCCATCAAGACTATAGCGATTGGTGCCACCCTGAAGCTGATTGTGTGTGTGTGTGAGTGTGTGTGTGTGTGTGTGGGTGTGTGTGTGTGTGTGTGTGTGTGTGTGTGTGTGTGTGTGTGTGTGTGTGTGCGAAAAAGAATAAAAAAAAAAACGTAAAGAATATTCGAATAATTTATACCAATCAACATCCTTTGAAAATCCCTCACTGAAAAAAAAAAACTGACATACATAAACGAGTAGGAGTACAATTATGAGCGAATAAATAGTAAAAATTCAGCATTTGTCTCTCTCGTCGTAAAGTTTAAGCCACACACAAATAAACAAGAAAAAAAGATGAAGATGGAGAGGCGCAAGTTGAACGGAGTCAATAGCTCTTGGGGAGGAAAGAAAAGGAAAACAAGAGAGAAAGAGAAACGAGAACACTTACGAATGAGAGAAGCCTGCGTGTGCCTGCGTGTACGTGTGTGTGTGTGTGTGTGTGTGTGTGTGTGTGTGTGTGTGTGTGTGTGTGTGTGTGTGTGTGTGTCATAGGAGGTAGAGAGTGGGTGCAGGGAGGAGTTGCAAGTGCTATAATAGTAACAGTTCGTAGGTGAAAGGTCAAGGGTGCAAAAAAAAGAAGTATGAGGAGGGCGGTGGTGATGTAGAGTGACAGACTGAGGTTATGGAGACATGGAAGTGGAAGAGGAGAGGAGGAAAATTGGAGAAAAGACGAATGAAGGTGAAGGATGAAAGGGGGTGATATGGAAGGCTGAAGTGAGTGAGTTATTATGAGTTGAAATAATAGTGATTTTCTGCAGTTATAGTATATGATTGAGGGTTAGAGGTTGTGGAAAGTTGAGACTACATAGTGAAGTTAGAAGGAGGAGGAGGAGGAAGTGATAGATAGATAAAATAAAGGAGGGAACGAGAGATCAATATGAAGGGAAAAGAAATATTGTGCATGATATTAAAAGAAAAGAAAAAAGTTGATAAGTTATATGAAGGGGGAAAAAGGGAAGAAAAAAAAGCATCGATACCAAAGTTAAAATATAAAAATGATTAAGAAGAAAAATATTATTAAAGATGAATTTGATAGACCAAAGAAGTATTATTGAAGTCAGTAATGTGAGGTACCAAGACTAACAGTAATAGCTAAGAGGTAATGGGCAAGGAAGGAAAGAAGGAAGGAAGGAAGAAAAAAAAAATTACAATGAGGAAAAATATTGAAGATAATTTAAGGGACCAAAAAAAGTATCGGGAATGTGTAGTAAAAAGAAAATCAGTAATTGCTAAGAGGAAATGAGTAAGGAAGGAAAGACCAGAATGAGGGGAACGAACTTAAAGGTCTGTGAGGAAGGGTTGAGGCGTGGGCACACAGAGTCACCCTTACGTGGGAAGAATGAATGAATGACTGATTGAATGATTAATTAATTGATTGATTGATTAACATGATTGATTATCGTTCCATCAAAAGGTCATGTGTAGCCGAACATGCATTCATTCATCATTGGGGGAAAAATAATAAAAGAAAAAGGTGGATAGAAGCAACACATCGTGAAAATAAAACTTAGAAAATATTACTTAAATGTCAACGTTACAATTTCAAAATAGTCAATAGTTAAATAAATGAAAAAAAATAGATAACAAAACCAAAAATTTGAAAGGTATAATATAAAATGTCACCCAAATAACAAACAAGACCTCAAAATCTACCACAGAATTCAAACAACAGAAGAAGAAAAAACAAGACATCAAATCCCACAGAAACTTCTTCCTCTCTTTTTCCTAAACAAGAGGAGATAAAAAAAAACTCGTGTCACCATTCTGTCAGCTTAAAGTACCACTCTAGCAGATTCCCAGGACTGGTGCACTCAACAGAGAGCACCAAGACACCAAGCAATCATCACAAAAGGGTGTTGAATGCTCTATAACACCGGATATCCATGAGTGTGTAAGTTAACGATCTCTTCCTTGCACTCGTAATAACAGAAGAGAGTAATGTATGTACTCAGTAGTTAGTTTTTTCAAGGTCACGTTGAAACTAAATGTATTACACCAATGGAACGAGATCAATTTTAAGTATTAGCTTGATAGTACTCTCTCTCTCTCTCTCTCTCTCTCTCTCTCTCTCTCTCTCTCTCTCTCTCTCTCTCTCTCTCTCTCTCTCTCTCTCTCTCTCTCTCTCTCTCTCTCTCTCTCTCTCTCTCTCTCTGTGTTGGGGAGGTAAGAAATAGAATATGGCAAGAGCCAGATGGTTCAGGGTAAAAAAAGAAAGAGAAAAAGAGAGAGGAATCGTTTGTGTAAGAGGCGGAGGGTGAAGGAGGTTTAGGAATGGATGAAGGAAGGAAGGGAAGCGCTGGAAGGATGGATGGAAGATGGCCTTGGAGAGGAAGGAGTGAAGTTGTTATTTGAAGAAACAATGGATGAAGTTGAGTAGAAGGGTAAACGAAGGTATAGAGAAAAAAATTGAAAGGGGATTGCAAGGGAAGAACAGAATACGAAAGTGTATGTGTATGTAGGTAGATAAAAAAAAATGTAGGTAGACAAAAATTGAGAAGAGATGCATGTGATGAATAAACGTAGGTAAATAAAAATTGAAAAGGAATTGGAGATGAACAGAAAACGAAGATATAGGTATGTAGGTAGGGCCAGGAAAGGGACTGAAGCGAGTGAAGAAACTTTGCACGACGGACGGAGAATTGATAACTAGATAGAGTAGAGGTGTGAAGGGAGAACTTAGCTTAAGAGAGGAGGGAGTATCAAGACACCTGCAACTTTAATTTAACATTCCTTTTTCTTTTATTACTCTATTTACTATATTGTTTTATTGGTTTAAGTTAGATTAGGTTAAAATTATTTCTCTCCTGGCAGTAGTAAGACATAACGCATTGCACTGAACCTCACACCATCTCCATTCCTCTAACCTAACAATGATATACAGTAATACGTGTTGATTCTATTCTAATTTAACTTCCCCGCTGCCGCCACACCTCTCCCTCTCTCACACCCTCGCACACCCACCTTACATAAACCACTGCGGACACTCGCCTTGATGTATTCATTCACGCAACTCCCTCAGCGGAGAGATTAATTATACCGAGCGTGGCAGGACAGACGTGTTACCAGAAGCCTTCACGGACGAGGAGCTGGAACGGTAATTAAGTGATAGAACATGACATTACATTACATAACATCAAGACTCCTGAGAAACACATATATTCGATTTTTTGTATATATTTCGTTTGATGTTTATTAGTGAAAATATTTATATCAGTTTAACGTTCTTTAGTTTATCTGGTTTTTTTTTGCATCGCTTTGGTAACAGTTTGCACAATATTTTGGGAATCTAATGTAACGTTACTAAGGTTGTATTTTTTATAGCATTAATGTGTTGATTTATATATAAGGTTTTAGAGGTTACAATACAATGATAATAGTATAGTATTCATACCTTAACAACACAATATATATACTACCTTTCATAATAATCATATTCATACCGTTTTCCTGGTAACTATATCATCTGGTTTGGTTGTAGCGAAGACACACACACACACACACACACACACACACACACACACACACACACACACGTTATGTCTCCCCAATTCTTTATCATTCACCAAAAATAACATAAACTTAAGACCGTCTTACATTCACTTTGACTAAGACACCAATTAAGTGATGAATCTTAATATGGAATAAGTTAACATGGTCCTTAAAACACGTGTATTACTCTAAGAAGACGATATGTGTATGCAAATTGACGAATAGGAAGTTAAGTCCACCAGCATTTTATCGATAAAACTCTCATTCATCTTTGCGTTCCAATGTTCCTGGTTTCTACTACTACACTTCCTCACCCACTCACACCTTCCCTTTACACCTGACTGGACATGGCAGGTATTTGTGTGTTTTCCTCTCTTCCTTGTTCTTTTCTTTTTCTTTTCTTTTTATCCCTTCGACTCTCTTTCTTTTCTTTCTTTCTTTCGGCAGCCACTTGCACACACTCCAACACCTTGTTCAACTCTTCTCCTGCTACGTGGGGTTTAATAAAAAGGGAAAGCAAGAGACACGCACACACTACACAGCAACACAGACAGACAGAGAGATGTTAGTAATGTTCGGTTTCCTTGAATGGCACAGTTAGCGAGTCTCACGAGGTTTCTCCCGATTAATTAATAACAGTCACGAAGCACACACACACACACACACACACACACACACACACACACACACACACACACACACACACACACACACACACACACAAATCAAACAATTAATAGAACGTGATTTGTAGTGATTGTAACTTTCCTTGGTGCAATTTTTGTGTATCTATCTATTTATCTATCTATCTATTTATCTAACTATCTATCTAACTAACTATCTAGCAACAGAAACAATAAAAAACTAAAGCATGAAAAAATTGCATCGTATATAAAATAGCTTCCATGTCGCTAATAAAAATATATACAAACATATTTTATACGTTATGAATACGTATATATATAGTATTGGTAAGCCCGTCTAGAACCATACAAATACATAAACGTAAATAAACGGACCATTACTGTCAATATCCAAGTCCTTTCAAGGATAAAGAATGAGAACTTGTAGGATATTGGGGATGAAGTGACATAGGAAGCAGGTTAGGTTAGGTCAAGCTGTATTTCAAGGTCATTTAGTGTCTAGTTAAGGTTTAAATGTCCTTGTGTAGTCTGAGTAACTGGGATTGTCAAAATTTTATATAATGATTGAATATTGCACATGTAACAAGAAGGAAGAGGAGGAGGAGGAGGAGGAGGAGGAAGAGGAGGACGTATTCTTATCAGGGAGGAGGAAGAGGAGTGAGGGGGAAGAGAGTAGCAGCTGTGAATACCCCATCTGGTAACATATTCCCTAGACAGATATATAGGCAAGACCCCGGCAGGATGTTACGTGATTACCATGTTTACAACGCAAGAATACTACAGTAGTGGTGCTAGATGCTGTTTATTACTATGGTAAACGACATCCAGTACCTTGCAGCCAGTGAAAAATCTGTTATACTGTGTTGCTGCTATAACAATGCTCCTGTGATTAACTAGTAAAGGAGGATATATGTTTATAGGATGTAGGAGTTATTTTGTTTACTTTATCTGCAAATCATATGACGTTAAACTAAAGGAATAGAAAATAGTGGAGTAATGAACAGAACAATGTGGTATTGAATATTAGAAAAATGCCAGAAATATTTTGGCATAGAAATATGTTTACTTTGGATTATGAGTTATAATAATAATAATAATAATAATAATAATAATAATATGAGCTATAGTTTTGTTGGTTAAATGGTTGCATTCAGCGCCGATAGATGGAGTCACACTTCGTTTCCATGACAACAGTGTGAAGTTTCATCTCTGACTAAAATACCAACAGACGTAGAGAGGTGTGACATGATAAGTTATCTCTCTCTCTCTCTCTCTCTCTCTCTCTCTCTCTCTCTCTCTCTCTCTCTCTCTCTCTCTCTCTCTCTCTCTCTCTCTCTCATGCTACAATTACGATTATCTTCTCCCAGTGTACAGTTTCAGTTCCCCGAAGCAATAATTCCCAAACATGAACTAATGAATATCAAAACAATGGAATGAAAATTATACCGACGATATTTTCAAATCTAAAACATCGATGGAAGGAAAAAAAATTAAAAATAGCAGCGTTTTAGTCGAGGTGGGAAATGGCTGACCAGACCAGACCAACTACGTAATGTCACTACAGAGAGAACAGGCTTTTCAACGCTCCCTCGGCTTTTGGCAATAAATATATATAGAGAGAAAGTGACTGAGGCTTTCGTTGAATTTATACAGATGGCTGTCATTTCGTACAAGAGCTTCGACACTAAAGATAAGTGGTCGTCATATATTTCATCCTCAGACGAGTGGAGTAGAGTCGAGTCGCTGCTACTGAAACCATTGCTACTGACGTCATTGAGCTTCGTTCCCGGGCTAAGTGTGGCTTGGAATCTTTGACCCGCTATAGTGAACTGTGCTTCGAATGGCTAGGCATTTCAGTTCATTTTCCTAATAGTCTTGTTAGGTTGGTAGTGCGAGGTGGTGGTGGGTAGCAGTGGTGAAGGTGCCTTGAGGAGTGACTGAAGTAAAGGGTGAGTAATGGGTATTTAAGTCGGATTTAGTGTATTTTCATGTGTTCTCTAAGGATGTATTGCTCCTAACTGTTATATTGAGAAAGGCCGCCTAATTTTCAGGTTTATTGTAGAAATATAAAGCTAATTGTGTCCAGTCCAAACTATTATAAAAATTAAGTTACTAATTCCAACTCATCGAGCGTGATTTGAAAGTTGAAAGTGGTCTGTGTTGGTACTTGTATTAGAAATAGTTACCGTTATGTAGAGACAAAATACATTACGAGGATTTAACAGGCTATCAGTGTTTTTGTTTTGTTTTTAGCTTGCCTTTCTGTCTGTTTGTGTCTATTGTCATGGCACGCACACACACAAACAAAAAAAACTTAATAAATGAATAGGAAATAAATGTATATTCCTGTTCTCTGTATGCTGAAAAATGGCTGTAATGTGAATGAATGAAGACTCGCCCTTGTGGCCCTTATCCACACTACTATTTAATTGGCAATATACAAAACTGTTGTGAATTTATACTAAAAATTCATTTCAATTCTTTTTTTTTTTTTAGGGTGTTAAATCGAGGAGCGTCGGAAAGATGGCGCCACGGTAAGCAGGCGCAGGAACCACAGCTCAGTAATAAACACAATATTCTAATTACCACACAAATTCAGTAGCCAGGAGGAAAAAAATCAGTCTCATGGTACATAAGATAAAAGCAATTCATGTTATATTCAGCTATGTGAAGAAAGAATAATGGATAATTAACACTCCTTGTCTCCACCGCTAATTCAACTGTTTCAATAATATTCCCCGAACGTATATGAATCTTAGCTTACCTTACGTTCACCTTTCTCCATATTCTTCTTTAATTCTCGCGTTTACACTGTCGTTACGTATTCCAGGAGCGAGATGGTGAACACAAGGAAGAAAATGTACTAAATGGTAACCGAGGAAGCGAGTCTGGCTGAGTAAGGGTAGAGAAACATGACAGGCTCAGACCTGCAGCCGCGACGCACTAGGAAGCACTGAGCAGTAACCACCCGCAGTCCCTCAACCCCTAGCATATTGGACCTCACCAGCCACACTCCATCTCTGTCTCAAGGTAAGGTAATAGTGAATGTTATAATTAAGGTTATGTTTATATTACAAGAAAAAGACCAAGACATAATTAAATTTTTAGAACAACTATGGAGTGATATGAGGGAAGGGTTGTCATAATATTTAGTGAGGAATCTAGTGAGGAAAGGATTTAAAACCCAGCTTACCTACCTAGCTAGTAGTGAATGTAATCAAAGAATAGCGCCCGCCAGACGTCAGAGGTAATATTGTTGACCTTCTGCATCTATTGTAAAGAGGGGCACTTGAAAAATATTTAAAATTAATAGAAAAGTGCTTCACTCGCATACAGTATATCATGTCACTGCTATTCAATCTACCTCCCATATTCATGAACAAACATTTATCTATATACGTAAAGTGTTAGATATACATAACATGAATTGTGTTGTATATGAGATGTATGCATTTACTATATATTATGCATTAAGTGGTGACGGTAATAGTGACATAAATAAATACAAAGTAGCATAAATAGTGATAAGTGATGGGCATAATTTCAAATCCAAATTCACTCCAACAAGCTATCTATTAAATCATATACTCACGATGTTCAGTAGGAGGAAGGAAGGAAGGAAGGAGTAGGAGTGAGATACAGGCAGTGTGCTTTGTGATGGTGTGAAGGAAGGAAGGAAGGAAGGAAGGAAGTGTAGTGTGATACCCAGCGTTGATAACAGAAATGTGCGAGTAAGAGTATAAGAAATTAACGTGAGAGGAGAAACTGACATTCAGAGCCACTCACAGGGCGAAGAGACAGATGATATTACAGAACTGGTAATGAGGAAAAGATTCGAGACGGAGGAGGAGATTCAAGAAGGAAGGAGTCGGTGTGTAGCAGAAAAGAACGTCAAGGTAGAAAGGTAGAGAGAATTGAGTTGCAAGTATAGAGTAATGTGTTGCATGGAAGGAAGGACGTAGATGATGATTAGATGGAGTGAAGGAGTCGAGAAGAGAAACAAAGGAAGACAAAGGGATCATTTTTAGATAGAACAAACATCGAGAGAGAGAGAAAAAGAAGCAGCAAGAGAGAGACTGAAACAAGGATCACGTATTATTTTCATTCACCAACATTTTCATTTAATATTAACATTATCATCATTATTATTATTTCGAACAATTTAGTTGTAAGTAATAAACACATGTGAATAAATGTAATCCTTTTGCATTTTGTTAGGTTAGGTTAGGTTAGATTAGGTTAAATTAGATTAGAAATAAGAACCTAACATAAGAAAATTATACAGCGTGAAAAAAACATACATAGTACTAAGTAAGCATCACCTAACTAGACCACAAACTACAACACACACACACACACACACACACACACACACACACACACACACACACACACACTCTATTTCACAATCATTAAGGTTACGTTAGGTTTACGATGCATTAGTCTTGATCTGCGTCACTCTGCGGCGGCGTGTAGCGGCGGAACCTAATGCCGAGGCCATCGTTCTGTTTGCAAAGGTAGAAGTGCGCCGCGGTCAGTGGGATTTATATGCACGGGAGGAAGTAAACAAACACACACACACGATACTCTGAAACGATTCCTGACCAAAAGGGTTTAGTAGTAGTAGTTACCAATGGTCGAGACTGCTTCACTGTTACACTGGTTCACTGTTTTATCTTTTCTGGGACGTTCTGATGCAAAATGCCATACCAGTACCAACTTTTCCTTCCCTTATACATACTAAATCGAGGAATCTTACTTATGGTTAACAATTGGTATAGAATGAAAAGGAAAGTTAAAAATATACAATGATACGAATTAAACTTATAACACAGTGATACGAAGCAAACTACTCTCTCTCTCTCTCTCTCTCTCTCTCTCTCTCTCTCTCTCTCTCTCTCTCTCTCTCTCTCTCTCGCTCTCGCTCTCGCTCTCGCTCTCTAACACAAACAAACACCCGGGCCAGAGAGACACAAAGTAAGAAATAGGGATATGGACTCCTTGCCACTTACGCCACACACTTCCATCTCCCTATGACAAAGTGGAGCTAAATCTCTCTCTCTCTCTCTCTCTCTCTCTCTCTCTCTCTCTCTCTCTCTCTCTCTCTCTCTCTCTCTCTCTCTCTCTCTCTCTCGCACGTAGTAATGGGATCGAAGTCCAGGAAAAAGGAGAAGTGGTTTGGCGGAGAGAGAGAGAGAGAGAGAGAGAGAGAGAGAGAGAGAGAGAGAGAGAGAGAGAGAGAGGAGAAAAGAGGAGTTCGTAAGTGAATTGGGTGAAGGGATGGCTATGGGGAGAGAGAGACCATTGGTAAAGAAAACGTAATCTGGTGCAGGAAGAAAACGGGATAGGAGTGGAAAGCTTATAGGAAAGGTTGTATGCGCAGTAGAATATATATAACAACACAGATGGGTAGTTTGTGCGCAGGTGGAGGGATGGGAATACAAAGACTGGGACAAGAGAAGATGAGAGTGTTGTTAAGTTAAGTGTTGCTTCGTATATATGTGTGTGTGTGTGTGTGTGGTGTGTGTGGTGTGTGTGGGTGGGAGTATGTGTAAGTGTGTGTGCAGTTTGGATGCGTGAGAAGTGAGGTGTGTTAAGTTAAGGAGGAAAGAAATGGCGTGAGTGTTATGGAAAGAGAGGAAGGAAGGAAGGAAGGAAGTAAGGAAGGAATATGGGAGGATGGAGGTAATGGAATGTAAGAAGAGAAAAGGAAAGAAAACTGTATGAGATGGAGAAGAGAGAGAGATAAGAGGATATGATATTAAGTGGAATTGAGATAGTAATTCCTGTTAGATGGCTGAAAGGTATTAAGGAAAGGTGATCGTCATAGATACTGAGTAAAAGTGTATCTGTATAAGAGAGATAAGAAGACAAAAGGAAGATTAGGATAAAAAAAATAGACTTATGAGATAAAAATATTAAAAAATCAATAGATAAAGTCTGGTATATAGATAGATACCCATTATTAATTTATACCTAAATAATCTTAATATGAATTTGTGCCTAAATAATCTTAATATGAATTTGTGCCTAAATAATCTTAATATGAATTTGTGCCTAAATAATCTTAAAATTAATTTCTTCCTAAATCTTTAAATTGGCAACTTTTTTAAGGGATGGAAATTTCCTGAGTCGTAAAAAAAATAAACTTTGCTAATGTGTTCTCCTGAGATTGGGTAAGCTGAGAGCGAATCAACTTACGTCTCTCTGCAATTAATATTCTCTAATTTAATCTTATTTTCACAAGGCAAGGAGTAAAAATTGTGGTGCGTATCCCAATATTTTTCTAGATAAATGGTACGTAATGCGTATTGTTTTTTTGTAAAGGACAATATTACTTAAAGCATTTCAGCGTGTTAATAGAAGTATGTGTAGACTTGTTTTGTTAGTATGATAATCCCTGTAAGATTGTATTCATTTGTAGTTGTAGTTGTTGTTGTTATATATTCTATTTAAACTCTTTCCAATTTTGTTCTTCTTCGATTAATTAGACTATGATGTAGTTTCACCCAAAGAGAGAGAGAAAAAGGAAAAAAATATAATACACCCTTAAATTTTACCCTGCAAACTATATCAATGTATCTTTTTACCCTCTTTTTACCACCCTTCCACCTCCTTTACGCCTCTAACACTTTTGCTCACCCTTATACACACTCTCCAGGATCATCTCACCACGCATCACTCACTCACTCCCTTTCCTTCCCTCCCTTCCTCATGCACTTTCACATCCCCTTTCCATGCACGACAAAAGGGACAAAAAGAAGATAATTTGTTTTGTATTCTCTCATAGTAATATCGTTAAGCATCTCTCCCTTGCATGTTATGTAAGAATTTTAGTCATTCTTGTGTCAACTCTCCCTCCCCTCTCTCTCACATTTTTTGTTTATGGTTTGTAGTCTGCTTTCTCTTTATCTCTCAAAAATGTTGGTTTATCTATATTTTTGCAACCATTGTATTCTCAGTTCACAGTTTGTTTTATTACTTACCACTTTGTAATGTTTCATAAATGGGAGAAATTAGTATTTGAGTGACATAATTTTGTGATCGTTTTTCTTACACAAACATTCTTATTAACTTACAATGATAAGATTTTTCATATACTTACGTTACAGTTTAATCCACATCTCGTAGTAAAAGGTTTATCAGTACATACTAAAAAAAAACTCCTTTGATACAAATTTCCATCAGATTTTATTAGCAATTTACACAATCGCTATTTCTGTTTCTGAACGTTGAAACAGTTCATGATGCCACCACGGATGTTCCTCAAATTAGTTTCCTGGCATCGAAATACAACGTGTTTATGTGCACCCAACCTTGAATCAAATCCTTCCTTACTTCTAACATAACAATAACGTACAATTATGTGCATATTCCTCAACCTTACTGTCAGTCATTACATCTCTCACTGCCATCACCTCTCTCTCTCTCCCCATATCTTTCTCCTTCCCTCTCTCTCTCTCTCACCTGCCTTACATAAACCACTGCGGACACTGCTTTATGTCTTCATTCACAACTACCTGAAGGGAGATATTAATTAGTGTGCAAGGCTGCCGTGATGACCGAAGCCTTGATGAACGAGAAGCAGCAACAGTAGTTAGTTCAATTAAGTGTTGCAATATAATAATAGTGACTCCAATGAAATAGAAAACGTGTGATTAATATTTTGGTATTACTGAGACGCTTTGTCATCTTCTGATTGTGAAAGTTGATGTACGAAAATTTATTACAAGCATTGTCATTACATATCAATCCCAGAAGTGTATTAATACGTAGATACTCTCTATATTATGGGTGTGGTTAGTAATGCATTGACCATGTATGAAAGATTAACAAAAACGTATTTTTACTGACTAACTTAAACGCTGTCGACTACAAAAAATTCACGTTAAGTCAAGTAAATAATTCCAATTTTTTTTCTTTAACTGTAATTGCGAATTCGATGAACTGAAGCAAAGTGGAAGTAGGAGATGGAGTGTAATAACCTTTCAAAACGTGTACCCTTGAAGAAGTCATAGCCATGCAAAACTGGACTGCAAGTTAGGTCACCACCAGGTCATTTATGAAACTCTATCCTCATGGTACCTCAGGCTATAGGTTCCCATGACAACGCCTAGCTCGTCCCTCCCCCTCCTGCCCTTCCTTCCCTTCCTTCATTTCCTCCCCTTCCTACCCTTCATCCTCTCCTCTCCCCTCCTCCTCCTCCCCTTCCTCCCCTTCCTCCAGCTCCTGCCCTTCCTCTCCCTCCCCTTCCTTCCCTTCCTCCCCCTCCTGCCCTTCCTCCCCCTCCTGCCCTTCCTCCCCTTCCTGCCCTTCCTCCCCTTCCTACCCTTCCTACCCCTTGGGATTACACACACAAGCACAGTGTTGTTAATATTCCCGTGTTGTCTAATATAAAGCTACACAGAAATGTAAATGGTCGACTTGTATTTGTTTTTATCTATGGAGTTATAAAGTTGGTGTAGTTTTTTCCTCTTGAATTAACTAGTGAGGTGTGGAGTACAGCTAATTTTGACTCTCTCTTGTTATTGATAAAATTATTTAGTTTTTTTTTCTTTTACTCTCGTTTAAAAGAGTGTGCAGTTTGTTATCCTGTTTTTTTTCTGTTTTTATTCTATATTTTCTTTGAGGCAGTAGTTATATTTGTTTGTTGTTTATTATGTACATATTTATTTATATTATTAACATCTCATTTGATTAGTGTTCCCGTGCATGAACGTGTGCACAGATTCTTGTCTTAATAATTGTCTCGTCTACATTTACAATCAGTTACCTCGGAGTCTGTAACGCGCGCGCACACACACACACACACACACACACACACACTCTACACTCTCGTAATAACTTTTTCTTTTTTTTATATATCAAACCATTACAGGACTTTCAATGTTCGTCTAATATCTCCCAAGTGACTCGTTTACACACTCAATATCCATCCCACATCTTTAAGGCTTGATATTCTCTCTCTCTCTCTCTCTCTCTCTCTCTCTCTCTCTCTCTCTCTCTCTCTCTCTCTCTCTCTCTCTCTCTCTCTCTCTCTCTCTCTCTCTCTCTCGAATATCACCTTTTCCCCTGATCGTTAAGGATGCAACAGGCTTTTTTCAGGCTTTAGTGTATATATGAAGGTGTGAATTTGTCCTTGCTAACACATAACACGCTTGGTTCTCTCTCTCTGAAGGAAAGGGAGACTTAAGAATGTTTTAGTGACTCCACCACCAATCTGATTAATTATTTGGGTGATTGGTTGGCTGGTTGGTGTGGGTTCTGATAGTGTATTCGTGTTTTTTATCTTTCTTTATCTTTTTCTTTCTTTCTCTTTTTTTCTTTTTTCTCCTGTATTTTTTTCTTTTTTTACCACTTTCTATTTTGTCATTTTTTCTTCTTTCTTTTTTCTTCTTTTTCTTCGTTATTCTTTTTCTGTGTTATTCTTTCTTTTTTATTCTCTCATTCGCTCCTTTTTTCTTTCTTTTTTCTCTCCCTCTTACTTTCAGTCGACTGTATTATTGTTTTGTTTTCTCTTATTTCCTACAATTCTTTGCTTGATCAATAACAACTACATCATTTTTTATTTATTTCCAATCATTCTATTCGTTAGTAACCTATGTAAGTTTCCTCTCTCTCTCTCTCTCTCTCTCTCTCTCTCTCTCTCTCTCTCTCTCTCTCTCTCTCTCTCTCTCTCTCTCTCTCTCTCTCTCTCTCTCTCTCTCTCTCATCCAGTCTAAACTCCTTTATACCCATTAAGAGGCGGAGTTTCAAGACACAGAAGAGAAATATTACTTGACTTTTCTAAACTCTTATTCTTTCTTTATGGGAAACTCTTTAATTTACAGCCCTTGGTCAGTCCCATTTGGGTGGAAAAATCTTGCCTTTCGTTCGTAAAAGAAAGAAAGAAATATGGAATTGTTTCATAGTTTCTAAAGTGGGGTAAATTTTTGTGTCCGTGAAGGTCAACGATATATATATTCTCAGTGTAATTGCAAAACATGATTTATTTTTTTGATATTAGATTTCTGCTGGAGGTGTATCGCTTTATGGTTTATATATTTTATTCGTTCTGGAGTTTTATTACAAGGGTGTTTCTTTTTATTTATTTTTCATATTCATTACTTTATGTTCTTTTAATTGGCAATACGTATGAAAGTGAGGTTATGTTAGACGACTGAACATGACTTAACCTTCCCAAGATTCATTATAATAATACAATGATTAGGATGATGAATATGTGAGGAGGAGGAAAAAGAAGAGAAGAAAGTAATGATTAATTCAAGTGTGGACAGGAAGAGAGAGAGAAAAAAAGGCATAAATTCAGGAGTTTTTGAAAAATATATATATAATTCATTCTGGGGTTTAAAAATGCATAATATAAGTAGAAGGCCGGAGGTGAAGGAAGAAATTGATGTGGGTTTAGGAATATGCTTTGTGGTAATTTCCCTCTCTCTCTCTCTCCTCTCTCTCTCTCTTTCTCTTTCTCTTTCTCTTTCTCTTTTTCTCTTCTTTCTCTTTCTCTTTTACTGTGTGTGTGTGTGTGTGTGTGTGTGTGTGTGTGTGTGTGTGTGTGTGTGTGTGTGTGTGTGTGTAACAAGAACAAGAATACTGAAAAGAAAACTCCCTCGCATATTTCCAGACACAGTAGCGATTCACGAGCAAATATTTTTCACACTCACTGCCAGTAAAACCGCTTAGTATCCCCTTCCCAACTCATCACCATCACCATCATCATCATCATCATCATATCATCATCATCATCATCATCATCATCATCATCATCATCATCAATGCAGCCACCACCACCACCACTGCCTTGCCTTGCCTCGCCTCCTATCCTTTCTCTCTCTCTCTTCTCTTCTCATCCTCCGCCTTTAAAAAATTCCCACGCGGTTTTCACTCATTCTTGTGAATCCTCTTTCTCTCTCCCTTCTCATAACTGACACATTGTTACCGCAACACACACACACACACACACACACACACACACACACACACACACACACACACACACACACACACACACACACACACAGATACACACACACATGTACACACAGTTTCTTACATACCATTTCTTTTTCAGTGGGATATTTTGCTCGTGCTTTTATCTCCTTTCCCTGTTTTTCAACTTCCAAACACGTCCCAAGAGGAATCAATAATGGTTTCCCTCCTTAGAACGCTCATGGAAGATTCATTTTCTTATCTGGTTTATTTTTCTTGCTCTATTTTAAGACAACTATTGTACTCGTGAGGTGTGGAATTGTCCCTAATAGTCCTAAAGTGTCCTCTTGTAGCAAGCTCTCCTGCTATTTCGCAATTCCACTCTTGTCATAACCTATACACAAGATCGCTGCGTCTTGCTGACACTTCCCACTCCTTTCTCATTATATAATTCACACGCTGTTTTCGCATTCTAAAACCACACTCTTGCTGTGATTATAATATACTTTATGTACAAAACTGTTTTCTCACACTTTTTTTTCTTCTCTCATACTGTGTACTCCTTTTTTTTTGTCATACTGGTTATTCCACTTTTTGTTTGTCCTTAAATGTTGTCTATAATAATTCTTAATGGATCTACACTCTCAGGCAGATTTAAGAATTGTTGTATGATTATATTATGTACGTGTTGAAATTAGTTTATACAGAAGAATCGCTGGAGTTTAGCTTGTGTGAGTGTGTGTTTCTCTTTCTCTGAGCTGACAGACAGACAGACTTGGTGCCTCATGATGATAATAATAATAATAATAATAATAATAACCAGCTGCATGCGACAACAGTGAACGTGTAAGGAAAGTGTGAGGTTGGAGTAAGATGATTATGATAATGATGATGATAATGATGATGATGATGATGATGACAAAGACGATACTTTAATAATGAAATCGTGGGGTATCTATGGAAAAAAAATACGTTGTCTTAGCTAAATCTGCTTAGAAATCTATACTATGGAAATGGTTTTATCGTCAATATGCATAACTTAACATGAGTACTATTGCAGTTACATAGTCAGCCATTATCAACAAACTAAATATATCTATCAACGTAGACGGAGCTTAAAACCCCTTTATATCTTACTATCATGATTTTTAGGTATCTTAAAGTCTCTATAAATACCTGGGAACCTCATCTTTACTGGAGGAGAGGAGGAGATTCTGAGCATCCAGCCTCCTCCCTCATCCGTCTCTGCCTCCCACAAAACAGTCTGGACCTCGCTGTTGAACTCCTTAGGGAAAGCAGTGTTAGATGAGGTCGCTTCGTAGGTGGCAGGACGAGGCTCTTAAGATACACCTGTTTGATAGCAGAGGAAAGTGTCGCTTATACAATATTCTCAATACGTAAAGTTTAATTACTGTTTTCTTAGGTTTTGTAGATTTATGTTGTGTAGTGTTAAATAGGTTAGGATGATGATAGCTATGTGTTATTATTTAGGAGATTTATCTAGTTGGCTTAGATGATCTTGTTGTGTTTTAAGGGAAGGGAGGGAGGGTAGGTTGTAATGTGTGTGTGTGTGTGTGTGTGTGTGTGTGTGTGTGTGTGTGTGTGTGTGTGTGTGTGTGTGGTGATATGTGTGATTATGTGTCTGTCGTTATCTCTCTCTCTCTCTCTCTCTCTCTCTCTCTCTCTCTCTCTCTCTCTCTCTCTCTCTCTCTCTCTCTCTCTCTCTCTCTCTCTCACGTACAATGGCACTAAATGTGATGTTAAGGCAGCAGGAAATGTAAGCTAATGGTGCATCTACAAGCTAATAGGCTTTATAAACATCTTGCATCAGCCTTAGTACGTTAACTTCCTCTCCCATTACCATTACCATTATAGTGATGATTAATACGTGTTTGAATGTTGATTACTGTTGTTATCTGGACGCTGTGATATAGGAAATAATTGTATTGTAGTAATTAGGATATGCTGCTTTAGATTATTATGTTATGTAGTTATCATTATGTTATGTAGTTATGTAGTTATTATTATGTTATGTAGTTATCATTATTATTAGCGTGTTCACCTCTACGCCTTATAGATAATGATACCTCACTTAACCTCATTACGTTAGGATTTTCTGCAGTATTCGAGAAAAAAATAAATGTTGAAATAGGAAGAAATATATGAGCAGTGCAATATTATCATCATCATCAGCATCATCATCATCATCATCATCATTCTCATCTCCTTAACTTTTGCCATGAGTTACGTTACTGTGCCAATATCTGTCCAACCGTCTGCAAAGTTTCCAATCTCATCTCTCCACTCCCTTCTTAGGTCTCCCAGTACCATCCGTTGTGGGTTCATCTAGTGTCTGGTATTCTTAGCCTCTTATTTTTACCTTCTTTTACTATCCATCTGTTGCTATTCTGTAACTATAATTGTTCATCTATTATCTATTCTGCTCATTTCCATTTTTTTTCTCTTTTTTTGGTGGTATTAAAATATTTTCAGCTTTGGTTTGCTTCCTAAATCTGTTTTTTTTTTCTCTCTCTCCATTCCTCTTTAGACATTGAGGTTTTGGTTCCAGGTTTTTTGACGTAATACTCCAGGTTTCAGATCCATAAGTTAGGACCTGGTAGAATAGACTGATTACTATTACTATTTAGTGGTAGTGGGAGATTACTTTTCATACCATTGTTTTGTGTCCAGGAACTTCATACAATACCGATTCTTTGTTTGAAAAAATGTTTTGATGATGTGGATTTGCACCGATTTTCTGTCCTAAATAGATACCTTCCTGAACGCTTTTAATGATTTAATTTTCTATTTCTTGTATGAAATTGTTGAATCATAGTTCTTGCTACAAAAAAAAAAAATAATTGCAAATAAAAAGATGAATAAAAAAATAAATTAAAAATGTGTTAATATCTCTCCGTTGATTACTTAGTTTCCCGCAACACCATTTTGATTGACTGTGTAGTGGGGGAACTCTGTGTAACATGCATATTTTAAAACATTTCACACACACACACACACACACACACACACACACACACACACACACACACACACACACACACACACACACACACACACACACACACAGTTGGTGATCTCTTCATATTCCATTTACTGGTTATAATTTTTGTGAACGAAAATAAAAAAAATAGATTCCAGGTTAGAGTAATTGATGTGTGAACGCAGGGATTGAGGGCGAGGTAACGAGGCTGGTACTCCCTCACACTTGCAACTCTAGCAGCTGGTCTCTTGTTAGGTTAGGTTAGGTTAGGTGGGAATGGGACAACTGGCCGCGGCCAACTAGCCGCAGACCAACTGGCCGCGGGAAACTGGCCGCGGCCAGCTGACCGCGGCCAGCTGACCGCCGCTAGTTGGCCGCGGCTAGTTGGGCTGCGGCCAGTTTCCCGCGGCCAGTTGGGCTGCGGCCAGGTGGCCGCGGCCAGTTGTCCCATTCCCCTTTTATTGCAGTGTCAAGCTATGGTGTATCGTTCGGTCATGACCGGCCGATCAAAATCTTAACTACTGACTGTCACCAGTGCCAATGGCTATGGAAGTTATTTATTTTCATTAAAAAATGTAATGCAGTACTTTTATTGCAGTGTCAAGCATCATCAAGAGAATATCAAAGCTATCAGTAACCTGCGTATACTCCTACACACGACGCGTTAACCCTTAAGGAACACATATAGTCTTAACGTCCACGAATATTCTTGTAATGACTGTTACAGCTCAAAGCAGTTCATAACTAAGCCTTACGATACGTTTAACCATCTTGCAGACCCTAGTGGATGTGTAGAATTAATCTCAACATATGGTGTATCGTTCAATCATGACCGGCCGATCAAAATCTTAACTACTGACTCTGTCACCAGTGCCAATGGCTATGGAAGTTATTTATTTTCATTAAAAAATGTAATGCAGTACTTTTATTGCAGTGTCAAGCTCCATCAAGAGGATATGATAGCTATCAGTAACCCGCGTATACTCCTACACACGACGCGTTAACCCGTAAGGAACACATATAGTCTTAACGTCCACGAATATTCATGTAATGACTGTTACAGCTCAAAGCAGTTCATAACTAAGCCTTACAACACGTTTAACCATCCTACAGACCCTCGTGGATGTGTAGAATTGACCTCAACATATGGTGTATTTTTGTCATTTTTTCTACTTCGGGAAATTTTTTGCAAAATTTCCTCTTCGATTTTGTTTTTTTTAAACTATGTTGTACATGGGAATAATGTAAGACTTTCAGCTTAGTTTCAGTTAATTTCACCAGAAACTTTTATTGCTATAAATGAATTTATTTGGGTTAAAAGAAATGATAAAATCAGTATGGTGGATCTAATACTTTACCAATGTTGATGGAAAAGATATCAGATATTCCTTATGAAATTACCAACTGACAAACAAAGCACTTTGTTCAATTGGTATCTTAGCTTAGAAGCAAATATTGTTTGTTTAATGGTATCATTATTTTAGTAGATAACTATTTTTCATGAGATACATACCGATCAAATATAACAAAGTTTTATGTTGTGAAATCATAAATATTTTTCTCCTCTTTTTAAATCCTATCCCATTCCAATCCTGCGTCTAGTTTCTTTTTTGGTTATTTATAATCTACGTAATTTACGTGAGGACGTAATATATATTTTCTTAATATTGTGTTTATCAGTACTTGTTACATACCATAAGGATCGGAAAAAGGTGCAGATCCTGAAGCATTGCTTGAAAATTCAATACGAGTAAAACGAAAGGAGTTACAGCTAGTTTAAGTAGAACATATGATGAAAACAAGTTTTTATACACTATTTCAGGATGGCAGAGTCTGTTTGATTACTCCTGTAGTGTACATAGCCTTCCTTTGACCTTCTTAAATGCTGCTGCATCAAGATAAGGCTCACTAGAATTAGGTATATAGAGGCAGAAAACAATTCAATTTCCACCACTCGTTCGGTCATGACCGGCCGATCAAAATCTTCACAACTGACTCTTCTGTCACCGGTGCCAATGGCTATGGAAGTAATTTATTTTCATTAAAAAATGTGATGCAGTACTTTTATTGCAGTGTCAAGCACCATCAAGAGAATATCAAAGCTATCAGTAACCTGCGTATACTCCTACACACGACGCGTTAACCCGTAAGGAACACATATAGTCTTAACGTCCACGAATATTCTTGTAATGACTGTTACAGCTCAAAGCAGTTCATAACTAAGCCTTACGATACGTTTAACCATCTTGCAGACCCTAGTGGATGTGTAGAATTAATCTCAACATATGGTGTATCGTTCAATCATGACCGGCCGATCAAAATCTTAACTACTGACTCTGTCACCAGTGCCAATGGCTATGGAAGTTATTTATTTTCATTAAAATATGTAATGCAGTACTTTTATTGCAGTGTCAAGCTCCATCAAGAGGATATGATAGCTATCAGTAACCCGCGTATACTCCTACACACGACGCGTTAACCCGTAAGGAACACATATAGTCTTAACGTCCACGAATATTCTTGTAATGACTGTTACAGCTCAAAGCAGTTCATAAATAAGCCTTACAACACGTTTAACCATCCTACAGACCCTCGTGGATGTGTAGAATTGACCTCAACATATGGTGTATTTTTGTCATTTTTTCTACTTCGGGAAATTTTTTGCAAAATTTTCTCTTCGATTTTGTTTTTTTTAAACTATGTTGTACATGGGAATAATGTAAGACTTTCAGCTTAGTTTCAGTTATTTTCACCAGAAACTTTTATTGCTATAAATGAATTTATTTGGGTTAAAAGAAATGATAAAATCAGTATGGTGGATCTAATACTTTACCAATGTTGATGGAAAAGATATCAGATAATCCTTATGAAATTACCAACTGACAAACAAAGCACTTTGTTCAATTGGTATCTTAGCTTAGAAGCAAATATTGTTTGTTTAATGGTGTCATTATTTTAGTAGATAACTATTTTTCATGAGATAGATACCGATCAAATATAACAAAGTTTTATGTTGTGAAATCATAAATATTTTTCTCCTCTTTTTAAACCCTATCCCATTCCAATCCTGCGTCTAGTTTCTTTTTTTGTTATTTATAATCTACGTAATTTACGTGAGGACGTAATATATATTTTCTTAATATTGTGTTTATCAGTACTTGTTACATACCATAAGGATCGGAAAAAGGTGCAGATCTGAAGCATTGCTTGAAAATTCAATACGAGTAAAACGAAAGGAGTTACAGCTAGTTTAAGTAGAACATATGATGAAAACAAGTTTTTATACACTATTTCAGGATGGCAGAGTCTGTTTGATTACTCCTGTAGTGTACATAGCCTTCCTTTGACCTTCTTAAATGCTGCTGCATCAAGATAAGCCTCACTAGAATTAGGTATATAGAGGCAGAAAACAATTCAATTTCCACCACTCGTTCGGTCATGACCGGCCGATCAAAATCTTCACTACTGACTCTTCTGTCACCGGTGCCAATGGTTATGGAAGTAATTTATTTTCATTAAAAAATGTAATGCAGTACTTTTATTGCAGTGTCAAGCACCATCAAGAGAATATCAAAGCTATCAGTAACCTGCGTATACTCCTACACACGACGCGTTAACCCGTAAGGAACACATATAGTCTTAACGTCCACGAATATTCTTGTAATGACTGTTACAGCTCAAAGCAGTTCATAACTAAGCCTTACGACACGTTTAACCATCTTGCAGACCCTAGTGGATGTGTAGAATTAATCTCAACATATGGTGTATCGTTCAATCCTGACCGGCCGATCAAAATCTTAACTACTGACTCTGTCACCAGTGCCAATGGTTATGGAAGTTATTTATTTTCATTAAAATATGTAATGCAGTACTTTTATTGCAGTGTCAAGCACCATCAAGAGAATATCAAAGCTATCAGTAACCTGCGTATACTCCTACACACGACGCGTTAACCCGTAAGGAACACATATAGTCTTAACGTCCACGAATATTCTTGTAATGACTGTTACAGCTCAAAGCAGTTCATAACTAAGCCTTACGACACGTTTAACAATCTTGCAGACCCTAGTGGATGTGTAGAATTAATCTCAACATATGGTGTATCGTTCAATCATGACCGGCCGATCAAAATCTTAACTACTGACTCTGTCACCAGTGCCAATGGCTATGGAAGTTATTTATTTTCATTAAAAAATGTAATGCAGTACTTTTATTGCAGTGTTAAGCTCCATCAAGAGGATATGATAGCTATCAGTAACCCGCGTATACTCCTACACACGACGCGTTAACCCGTAAGGAACACATATAGTCTTAACGTCCACGAATATTCTTGTAATGACTGTTACAGCTCAAAGCAGTTCATAACTAAGCCTTACGATACGTTTAACCATCTTGCAGACCCTAGTGGATGTGTAGAATTAATCTCAACATATGGTGTATCGTTCAATCATGACCGGCCGATCAAAATCTTAACTACTGACTCTGTCACCAGTGCCAATGGCTATGGAAGTTATTTATTTTCATTAAAAAATGTAATGCAGTACTTTTATTGCAGTGTCAAGCTCCATCAAGAGGATATGATAGCTATCAGTAACCCGCGTATACTCCTACACACTACGCGTTAACCCGTAAGGAACACATATAGTCTTAACGTCCACGAATATTCTTGTAATGACTGTTACAGCTCAAAGCAGTTCATAACTAAGCCTTACAACACGTTTAACCATCCTACAGACCCTCGTGGATGTGTAGAATTGACCTCAACATATGGTGTATTTTTGTCATTTTTTCTACTTCGGGAAACTTTTTGCAAAATTTCCTCTTCGATTTTTTTTTTTTTAAACTATGTTGTACATGGGAATAATATAAGACTTTCAGCTTAGTTTCAGTATATTTCACCAGAAACTTTTATTGCTATAAATGTATTTATTTGGGTTAAAAGAAATTATAAAATCAGTATGGTGGATCTAATACTTTACCAATGTTGATGGAAAAGATATCAGATATTCCTTATGAAATTACCAACTAACAAACAAAAAAATTTGTTCAATTGGTATCTTAGCTTAGAAGCAAATATTATTTGTTTAATGGTATCATTATTTTAGTAGATAACTATTTTTCATGAGATAGATACCGATCAAATATAACAAAGTGTTATGTTGTGAAATTATAAATATTTTTCTCCTCTTTTTAAACCGTATCCCAATCCAATCCTGCGTTTAGTTTCTTTTTTTATTATTTATAATCTACGTAATTTACGTGAGGACGTAATATATATTTTCTTAATATTGTGTTTATCAGTACTTGTTACATACCATAAGGATCGGAAAAAGGTGCAGATTCTGAAGCATTGCTTGAAAATTCAATACGAGTAAAACGAAAGGAGTTACAGCTAGTTTAAGTAGAACATATGATGAAAACAAGTTTTTATACACTATTTCAGGATGGCAGAGTCTGTTTGATTACTCCTGTAGTGTACATAGCCTTCCTTTGACCTTCTTAAATGCTGCTGCATCAAGATAAGGCTCACTAGAATTAGGTATATAAAGGCAGAAAACCATTCAATTTCCACCACTCGTTCGGTCATGACCGGCCGATCAAAATCTTCACTACTGACTCTTCTGTCACAGGTGCCAATGGCTATGGAAGTAATTTATTTTCATTAAAAAATGTAATGCAGTACTTTTATTGCAGTGTCAAGCACCATCAAGAGAATATCAAAGCTATCAGTAACCTGCGTATACTCCTACACACGACGCGTTAACCCGTAAGGAACACATATAGTCCTAACGTCCACGAATATTCTTGTAATGACTATTACAGCTCAAAGAAGTTCATAACTAAGCCTTACGACACGTTTAACCATCTTGCAGACCCTCGTGGATGTGTAGAATTAATCTCAACATATGGTGTATCGTTCGGTCATGACCGGCCGATCAAAATCTTAACTACTGACTCTGTCACCAGTGCCAATGGCTATGGAAGTTATTTATTTTCATTAAAAAATGTATTGCAGTACTTTTATTGCAGTGTCAAGCTCCATCAAGAGGATATGATAGCTATCAGTAACCCGCGTATACTCCTACACACGACGCGTTAACCCGTAAGGAACACATATAGTCTTAACGTCCACGAATATTCTTGTAATGACTGTTACAGCTCAAAGCAGTTCATAACTAAGCCTTACGACACGTTTAACCATCTTGCAGACCCTAGTGGATGTGTAGAATTAATCTCAACATATGGTGTATCGTTCAATCCTGACCGGCCGATCAAAATCTTAACTACTGACTCTGTCACCAGTGCCAATGGCTATGGAAGTTATTTATTTTCATTAAAAATGTAATGCAGTACTTTTATTGGGGAATGGGACAACTGGCCGCGGCCAACTAGCCGCAGCCCAACTGGCCGCAGCCCAACTGGCCGCAGCCCAACTGGCCGCGGGAAACTGGCCGCGGCCAACTAGCCGCAGCCCAACTGGCCGCAGCCCAACTGGCCGCGGGAAACTGGCCGCGGCCAGCTGACCGCCGCGGACTGGAAACTGAAAACTGTAACCGCCTAAGTTTACGTACTCAAAGCAGCTCCTTAAACCCCCACCAGCGAATGATTGATTCTCGAATACGAACTTCGTCTTCTAGACTGTCAGTCCCCAGTCAGCCTTCACCGGAGGAACTTCTAACTTAGGTTGGTTGTATAGGTTTTTTGTTTGATATTATAGGAATGTTAGGTTAGGTTAGGTTAGGTTAGGCTAGGCTAGGCTAGGTTAGGTTAGATTAGGTTAGGTTAGGTTAGGTTAGGTCTTGTTTTTTCAATCAATAAAGACATTGTGAAAATTTAGCATTTTAGCAACAAAACGTTCCATAAGGCGGCCAGTAGGCCGTGGTTAGTTTCCCGCCGCCAGTTGGGCCGCGGCCAGGTGGCCGCGGCCAGTTGTCCTAGACCCAGGTTAGGTTAGGTTAGGTTAGGTTAGGTTACCTTTTCAGATATGACACCTTAACACTAACGTATGCCATTATTATCCTTGTAAAGAAAATTTGCCTATATAGTTTTGTTCTGTGATTTAACAATGCAATAATTTTCTTTTTATAATGAATATACTTATACAATACATTGATTATGACAATACTTCAATATTTCAATTTGTGTCTGGATATGAAAAATACCTTGTCGTGGTGAGAATAACCAACACTCCAATGGTCAGTGGAGCTAAACTAGATAGGTGCGAATTAACTAGACAGATACACTATATAAGAAATTAAATTATAAGTGTTCCCCATAAAGACACTCCAACCTAGCGTGGCGTAGCATTCACTGTACCATCAACGACCATAGAAACCAAAACCTACCATTCTATAAAATTTTTCACTCTATCCTCAAGGTTTCTTTAAGCATTAATCTCTTCATAATCATTTATCTAATCGAGGGTAAGAATCACACACAAAGGGATGATCTATTGTAAATGTTCTTGCTTTTGTAACTTCATTAAGGTAATCATATTGTAATAAACTAATTGACTTTGTAGCATAATTGTTCGTAGATAAATATTAACGAAATGGGTCAGATTTCGTAAGCCAACTACACTGCATTGAGAGAAAGACAACTGCAATATGTGGAGCAAATTTCACAAACTAACTTGCGTGGAAGCAATATACGTTTGTAAACAGATTAAAAAATAATTAATCCACATGTGTATATGTCATATCCCTCACTCTCTTCACTGACTAGAACAAACTATTTTTATTATTGTTATTGTCGTTATTATTATTATTATCATCATTATTATTATTATTATTATTATTATTATCATTAATATTATTTTTATTACTATCATTATCTTTACTGTTATTACATGTTACAGCTCGTTGATATATAGTTGGAGAGAGAGAGAGAGAGAGAGAGAGAGAGAGAGAGAGAGAGAGAGAGAGAGAGAGAGAGAGAGAGAGAGAGAGAGAGAGAGAGAGAGAGAGAGAGAGAGATTTCCATTATCACTTTGCTGATGAATTTGAGTCGTGATTTTTTGTTCAACGATCTAGTCATTAACCTCCATCACGCACACGCACACACACACACACACACACACACACACACACACACACACACACACACACACACACACACACACACACACACACACACACACCCCACTACAAATACCCTCTATTACGTGTATGGAAAAAAAAAAGTAAACAGAAAAAGGTGAAAACATAACCACGACGAGAAAAAAATCGTGATAAAACTCTTTTGTGTGTTTTTTTTTGTGTGTGTGCGCGTGTGTCTGTGTTTGTGTGTGTGTATGTATGTATGTTTCTTTCTAGCATATCTTTATTATACCAATTTCTATACGGTAACGACTACACGGGGAGAAATTATAACACTTTCCTTCATCGTTGGCTATAAATTCACCTGTCAGTAACGAGGTGAGTAAATTCTGAAAGCGTACAGAATAAGACAGTAAAAGGCGGTATGTCAGCGAGTCAACAGGAAGGTGTGAAGGGATAAGGGTTCCCAAGGGTTCACAAGGGCGCCAAGACAAGTCCGGGATGTGTAGGGGTGTGTAGGGGTGCATGTAGGGATGTGTTAGGGCTGTGTAGGGGTGTGTTGGGGTGTGTTAGGAGTGTGTAGGGGTATGTAGAAGTGTGTAGGGGTGTGTGGGTAGCTGTGTCGGGGAGAGGTGAGGTAAGGTTAGGTAAGGTGAGGTTAGGTAGCACTGCGTGAGTGGGTTGTGGGTTGTGTAGGGAGGAAGAAAGGTCGTGATGTAGGTGACCTTTCCAGTGTCAATGTTGAGTGCAAGGGTAAGGTAAGGGGGAGAAAAGGAGGACTTGGTTAGGAAAGACTGACTTACCTTATTTGATTTGTTTTCTTCTTTCTGTATATCTGTTTTTCTCTATCTATCTTTACCTTCAGTCTATGACATTCTAGTTCACCTCGTTTTTAATTGAAGTATTCACAGACAGTTATTTATTTTCTCAGTCATCCCTAAAACGGGACGAGTATAGCTAGATGAGATTAGTACTTAATACTCTCTTATACACACTTCTAAAATTTCCTCACAGATTCTCAGCAAGGCACACACACCACTACACTACACTATGACACACCAGCCCATTACATTTACTGGGTTGGTGAAACGTATTATTTCCTTCCCGTTTAGGTTCTGTCATTGGCGCTAACGAGTAGGTGTACATTCCAAACAACATATATCACCTGTCTAACCTTCCCTGCCTCCCTGCCTCTCTCCCTCCCTGCCTGTATGTTCAGTTATTGATAGTGGAAACTGTCGTAATTGCCCTTGCAGCCATCCACCTTTCACTTGTGACTTCTGGCATCTGCTCATGAAATATATACGATAAATTTTCCTTTTCCCTCTTGTCTTCCCCACACGTATTCAATCCTGTTAGCACCATTACCATCTCTTCTATCTGTAAAATTGAACGAACTCTTTACTCTGACGTTTGGTGAAGAGTTATCGTTGAATATATATAAGGATTCTCTGTCTCTCTCCTTTGTTATCTTGAATTATTTATATCTTAGTTTAATTCAAAGATGATTTTAGGACAGAGAAAGGAAAACAGATCAGTCTAACTCTTCGTAATGATTTTTTATATATGTTTTTCTAACCTTTAACATTAGAAAAGCTTATGGTTTTCATGCATTACTTATAGCATTCCTCAAAAATCTACTAACTGCCTCATATCTACCCTAGTCTAGCTTTCCTATTCATATAAGTCCACTATTTTCGTCTCCTTGTCTTTATTTTCAAGTATTATCAACTCGCATCAAAGTTTATTACCTTACATAGTTTTCAGTACCTTTTCCTCCCTTCCACATCTTACCTCTACACATGGAAGCTTATACACCCGTGACCTATATTCAAAAACTCATATCAGCTGCAACAAGTGTCAGATATTCAATTTTATTACGTCCGGGAGTGGCTGTCAGCACTTCTCAGCCCGGGGAGGGAATGAAATGTGAAATGTAGCAATACGTGAATTCAGAACACAGAACCTTATTAGTTCGCCTCACCATCACAACATTGCAAGCCTTTGATGGTTCCCAGTAAATTGCAGCTAAAATATTCCTGATTTATATAACCTACAGTAATACAGGTCATCATTAGCTGTGTATGGGCCCCGATCCCTTTTGTGTATGAGTGTGTATGTGTGTCTGTGTGTGTGCCAATCAATGTTTTTAATTCCACGTAAAAAGTTATTTATAAAGGTATGAAGGATATTATCTCCCTGGTAGTGTTTCCTTGAACTACTTCCATTGTTTTCAAATCCATTGGTAGTTTTTGGATCACGCATAAACAGTAATCATCTCTATAAATAGCAAGGTAGTAATATGTTTTAACAAAGGTTTTATCACACTAGTATTTCATTTTGCTGGGCTGCCTTTTAAAAATAAGGCCCCACACACCCACACACACACACACACACACACACACACACACACACACACACACACACACACACACACACACACACACACACACACACACACACACACACACACACACACACACCTCACCTGTCCGTCCATTCACCAGCAGCCTTTTAATGAGCTGTGATTAGCCAGGTAAAAAGAAAAAAAAATAGTAATAATAATAATTGTTGGTATTTATGTCAATTCTCACCATGTACTCCACAATATTTACTTTCAAATTAATCAAAAGAAAACATCTACATCAATAGTGATAATTAGAACCTTTAATCAGTTCACCGTAACTAATTCTACATACAATAAATACTTAAATGACAAATACACGTATAATACCTTTTGCAAGTCTTCCCTTCGTTGGTTACTAGAAGAGAGACGATTGTTTGCCTTCATACAACGCTGAGAAGAAGGGTAAGGCATAAGGGGTGAATTCACAGCTTCCTTGAACATTGTCAGGCGCAGTTACAAGGCCAAAAAAAATGCTAGACGAATCATATAGAGGTAGAACAGCGGCGTTATCACCAGTTTTTATTCCATTCCATTGATAAAGTTAATGAAGTATTTAAAGTGTTGATCTAGGTAGGCATTAGCCATTAAAACCAATGTATATATTATTAGGTTCATATGTATATATAAAAAAGATAATAAATGTCTACTTTAAATTACTGAACATGACAGTGATGTGTTGTGTGTGTACGTATATAACTGGTGTATTAATGTGCAACAGGATGGACGAGTGGCTATGTGCACGTAAGCTTTCAGTAGTCGGCACGAGTAGCACGGCGGCTTACTATACGTACCTAGTGAGGGAGGTACGGCTTTCACGTGCCATTTTATATAGACAGACTATATGGTAATTACTTACTTATTGTAGGCGGATTATTTAATCAGCTTTTTATATGGAGCCAGAAAATTAATGTGTATATTATTTTCAATTTGTCTCTCACTCTCTCTCCTCCCTTAATATTAATGTGTGTTTTTACCGTTATGTTTGCTTGTAATAAACATACGTAACATCAGTGAATATGATATTAAAGTTAGTTATAATTCAACACTGCGAAGTAAGGTAATATTATGGTAATGAAAAAAATATAAACATTTAGTTCAGAAGTTATTGTTGGGTTGGAATGCTTTGGTTTAGTGTTCGATCCCCTATGAAGCACGTAACTAAAGGATTCAATGTCTTATGTACTCTTCTCTTTTCCTCTTAATATCGTGACTCCTCGAGGATTAGTGTTGAATGTAAATATGCGGAACTGACTTACTTACATTGGGTTGTCACTCTCCAGTTCCTAGTCTTATTGATTACTTATTGTCTTATTGATTCAGTAGTGAGCAGTAACCTAACCTAACCTAAAATATCTATCTACTCATAGCTTAGTAGACAAAATAAAAGAGAGAGAAAACACTGCATAACCAAAGCGAAGAAAAAAATCCGCATCAAGCCCTATTAGCTATTAAATTACTATTAGGTACATCCGGTTCAGTGTGCCTGGCTATTGAAATTCATTATTGTTATTACTATTGTTGTTGATGTTTCAGTTGTTGTCAATTGTATTATTACCCATAAAATAGTGTTATTTAGTGTAGTCACCGACGAAGCAGTGTGTGTGTGTGTGTGTGTGTGTGTGTGTGTGTGTGGGTGTGTGTGCGTGTGTGCGTGTGTCTATTAGTCCGTTGTCCTTAAAAATTTCAAAATCCTACTTAGTAATTTCCACACGACCATCACTGTTGCATTCATCATATTGTAGGAAGGAAATAACAACCACACAGCACCACACAACACAACACAACACACGCAACACACGCAACACAACACAACACAACACAATACAGCACAGCACAACCGTCATACGTTATAGTGTGTTGAAAGCGGGTGACGTAAGGATTGAAGATATTTGTTTTATGTCTGTAGAGCGAAAAAATATGTCAACAAATGGAGAGGTGAGAAATGTTTTACTCTCTGACGAAAATGTAAGTTAGAAAAGGTTACTTACTTTTAAACGTTTCCCTTTTCTCCATACAATATAGGATACGTCACTTAAATTAATAGATAGATAGATAGAGAGAGAGAA
>JAPQNM010000013.1:19356003-19381003 GCA_029783475.1 Metacarcinus magister
GTAAAATATTATATATAAAAAAGAAATCTATCGTTCAGTAATACATAGATAAACTTTTTTTTATGCGCTATTTTGTTTTGCCAATGTTGAAAAAAATGAAGACGACTTTTTTTTATTTTATTTTTTTATTTTTTTTAGGTGTTATGTATGTATGTTTTTTTTTCTATTTTTTTTTTTCCTTTATTTTTTCCTTGCGTTGTATTATCCTAACCAAGCTTCTAAAGGGGAGCACGCACTTTCATTAGCCCGCCAACCATCACCACCATCGACTACCGATACTTGCGTGAAAATCTGGATCGGCAGAGTTTTTTTCCCTTCCTTTCTTCCCTTTCCCTGAGTAAGCGTGGGCGGTATTCGGTGGGCGGCGGTGTTTTGATGTACCTTGCCGCGGGAGGGACTGTGTGGGAGGAGATAAATTATGTATTCCACGCGTTATTTCCCTCCCCTTTGCCTGGGTACACCGCAAAGCATCTATCTGACTGGTGTGGTGGGGTTGGTGGGTGGATAGACGGTACCTTAGGGAGAATATCTTTTGTACCCTAAACACGGTGGGTCTCTAGGTAGGTAGGCAGGTAGGCAAGGCAAACAGGCAGGTAGGTAGGTAGGCAGGCAGACAGGGTTGTTCTGTTCTGATGTGATTATTAAAACATGAATGTTATTATTTGTGTTTGAATAGAAAGAAAGAAAATCCTGAGTTTGATAGACTACATACTTTGGTTTACTTACTTGCTTACTGTCGTGTGGTTAATTTTATGTTAACTTCCTTAGAGATGTAAGTATGGAGAACGATGTATGAAATTATGATATAAAGATTTACAGAAGTTTAGCTTCTTATTTTTTTAGTGAAGGGAAAATAAATACACTAATATACTATATAACTTTTATCATCAAATCTACTCTGGTGACAAATGTTTTGAAGACGTGATTGGCATTTAATTGTAATATAACTCCTGGTAATTTAAGTATCATCAATCTGATATTAATTGTATCGCATGTATCCTGTCCTATAACCACAGACCACACAGTAACTTGCACTTCGCAATCTAAATAAAAATCGATTAAATATGAATTAAAATGTAATGATTATGAAGTTTTCCAGATTTTTGGTGCTATGGGACCGGATTTTCATTATAACCAAATTCTTATGCTAGGGAATAGTTTCTTCTCTCTTATATAGGCATGTTAACTTATATTTATAACCACACTATGCATCGTGGCGGTGATAATGTATGCTTGTGGTCTGCCCTCAATTCATCACAGTTCAAAAGTTGGTCATGACAGACATAATCCTGCATCACAGTTTGCTTTTAGTATGATGTGTATATAAATTATCAGCTGCTTATTCTACTCTGACAATGTAACGAGTAATGATAGATGATTAAGTAGTCATTATAAACATTCAAGATTCTTTTTACTGGATGTTTATACTTTTATAATACAAAACTTTCATTAACTTTCATTAACTTTCATTAACTTTTACTAACAAAATAACACCATGAAGAGGTATGTTATAGTATTATGATGACGGAATGCAATCAAACTGAAACCGTACGTACCTGTTCCAACCGGTCGTTACTTATTCTGCATTAAACTACACAAAAGATACGGTACACGGCTAACAGTTCCCATTGAATACCTCCAGCTGCCTTAAAGTATTGCGTGTTTCAACTCTAATGAAGTCTTGAGAATAATTGTCTAAGCGCTTAGAAATATATTAATACCTGCTATAGTTATTTCACTCTTCTGTCATACACTTGCACGAAATTTTGGTCACCCTGATGTTTTTGCAAGCCATTCAATAGACATTATTCAATTGGTTTGTTTGATTTGTAATAAGAGAGGTGAAAAGATATATTGCAAGAAGGTGGTGTTCAGAATATCTCGTCATTCGTAAATCTAGTAATATTAGTTTAATCAATCTAACACACACACACACACACACACACACACACACACACACACACACACACACACACACACACACACACACACACACACACACACACCTGTTATTAATATGGAGGACTTATTAATTACAATTACAACACTTCCTTCTGTGACTATCAAGTAATTCCCATAATATTAATCATTACCCAGAAAACAGACGTCATTTCTTATTTAAAACATTTGCAATATATATATAAAAAAAAACTACATTTCAATACAGCATCGCAATTAATTAATGTCATTGATTCCATTGTTATCTGTACGTGAATAAGATTATATTTTATTTTATATAATGGTAAGGGAATTAGCTTTGTAAAACACCAACTGAAAAAAGTGTGTATTATGTACTAGAAAACTAAGGAAAAACTACTTCACTTACAACGAACTATTCACTTGATTTTAAAATATTCATGAACAATTGGAATTATATTTATAGCAGCAGCAGTGGTGATATTAATAGTTTATTTTTATATCTTAATGATATTATATAATTTCTTTTAATAATAAACAGGAACAAAAAATTAATTAAATAATCCTGCCTTGATATTTCTGAGCAAAAGTGTGAGGAAAAAGTTGCAAATCTAGAAACTGATGTAAAAACTGGCAAGAAAAACATGTATGTGAATTTTCAGTTTAATATTAGAGGTCGAGGGGATGAGATTTCTACAATTCAATTTAATCACATAAATAACCTTAATAGATGTTACATGATTCTGGATTAAGGACACGAGTTTCTTAGGAAGGAAGGAAGATTACTGTACCTT
Source organism: Metacarcinus magister (assembly GCA_029783475.1). Classification (NCBI taxonomy): domain Eukaryota; kingdom Metazoa; phylum Arthropoda; class Malacostraca; order Decapoda; family Cancridae; genus Metacarcinus; species Metacarcinus magister. Next base: position 19,358,715 of record JAPQNM010000013.1, read on the forward strand.
CTGTAATCCGCCTTTGACTCTGATACCATGAAAGGGAAGTAGTAATGGAACAAGTTTTTCGATCTCTTGAAGTACAGAGGGAGTATGTGTGAGACTTGCACGTGTCTATGTCACTCCCACCCACACTCCCACCCACACTGACCCACTCTCATATACGTAATTAAGTGAGCGTAATTCAGTTCTCAACCATTATTCACCTGCTTCGTAATTTTTCACTCACACCCGCACTTGTATGTGAAATTGAGTGAGTGTGATTCAGTTACCATTACTCACTAGACGAGTAATATGTCACTAGTTAAAGAATCATATGATATCCATAAGATTTTTTGTATCATAGTGACTCAGTGTTAGTCTAATTAATGCATGAATGGTAATGATGTTTTAGCGAACTATATTCCAATTAGAAGATCAGTACTCTATACATTTTTTTTTCTTAGTGTATGTAGTATAATCATGTTGTTTTTTTTACTTCAGGAGACATTGTAGTCATCAGGCGGATGTTAATAAGTAGCTTGTATATAATTCCTTTGAGTCACATGCTAAATCTTGCCTTTTCCTGTATCACATTACACAGTCTATCTCAGAGACTAAACACACATTTGCACATTACTATTTGTACTTATCTTACTTTGCTCTGCAGTAATTCATTTTGTCCCCAGTTGTGTTTATATTTCTTCAGGTAACCAAGAATTTTAGTATCTCGTGGCAATATTCCTGTTTCTTTAATTAAGTAAGTGTGCAATGGCGATTATTTTCATTACGAAGGATATTGTGTTACCTAATTGTGTTACCTTTATTTAGTTCCATTATTGTGTCACTCCATTGTACGGCAGTAATCCCTTCTTAATAATCTAATTAGGAGTTTCTGAAAGCATGTTCTTTTGTGTTTCGTTAAGTTTGTTTGTTGTTGTTGTTGTTGCTGCACTGGATAAGAATTAACTTTATTATGTAATATTTTATCCACTCACAGGAAACACACTATTACAAATATTCTAATAACAAAGGAATTTTTTATGGGAAATGTCATCTATATGTCTTGAAATGAAAATAAATTGAAGAGTCGAGAAGGTAAAATCCTGTTAATTTCTAATCAGTTTGAGACAAGTGGAATTCGTTGACGCATTAATTAACAAATATTAGTCTTACCACCTCGTATTTTATTGAATATTCTTATTACATGTATTACAAATAGCTACATATTTACTCATCATTATTATAACTTTATGACTGATAATACAGGAATGGGAATGGAAAATACTATTACATGGGACGAGAAGTTGTAACCTTTTCGTCGATCACATTTGTTAATCATGAAAGTTTATTGCAAAGTTTTATGGTTTTACATGAGTCACTACTACGAACTGTTAGCAACGTATTTTTTTGTGTGTTAATTGTAAGATCAGCTTAACAAATGTTTAATTATCTCTATAAAATCATAAGTGTTATTGTATTGAGTGGCTGAATCATGATGGCCTTGCTTCTAACTGTGGCCTCTACTTCATCGTGTGTGTGTGTGTGTGGGTGTGGGTGTGGGTGTGGGTGTGGGTGTTTATGCGTGTATGATAAAACAACAGTGTTATACCAATGCTCAAAAATAAACCTTCAAAACAACACCCATAACATAATCAAAACGCTAAGACAATTCACTGGCAATGTATAAAAAAAAATCAATAATCATAATATCGAAGCCACATTTATCAACACATACGATATCAATTAAAGAAACACTCGTCTAGCGCGTGGTGGTGCTGGGCTGGTGGAGGAGGAGGAGGAGGAGCAACAACACGAACGAGCTCTCACACACACAGGTTAAAGGCGGGGAAGGGAAGGGAAGGGAAGGGAAGTAGAGGGAAGTAAAGGCAGCGAGGCTAGGCTAATCAAGTACCTCCACGCTGGACAAGACTCGTTAAATAAAGCAGAAGGAAGGAGAAGAGACGAAGGAAAAAGTTGTTGGTGTGGCATATTTTTGTCACATTACTCGCGCTTGATTCCAGACGTTGTATGGCTGCTGTCTTGAAGTCGCCTGAAATGTAAAGGAAAGAAAGGGTTGAAAATATTAATAACTTATGTCTTTCACTCTGCACTGACTATTCTTACTTGCTAATAATATAGTAGTAATGATAATAATGATAATAATTATAATAATAACTATAACTGTATTAACTTGCATTACGTTCTGAGACAAATATGAAAATTGATATATAAATATTTCATTATCCTACTATATGAAATGCACTGATTATTCCTATTAATAATAATATAATAGTAATGACTTAACCTAACCTAACTGCATTACCTTCTGAGACAAACACGAAGATAGAAGCAGGAATGATGCTGTTAGCGGTGCAGCTGTAGTTCCCGGAGTCCTGTAGGCTGGCGTTGAGAATGTTGAGTCTCGAGGTGGTGGGAATAACGTGGTTCATGTTCACTGTGATGCCGCCGCGGGACTGATCGTAGTTGATCATCTTATTGTTGTGGAACCAAAATATAAACTGCGGTGGAATCAGACCCTAAAGGAAGACAATAAATATACGTGTTATGTGACAAATAGTAAAAGGTTTAAATAAGACAATGTAGAGAGAAAACCACACTTAAACTTTATTAAAAGGGAATATTGAATCATAAAACCTAATAAACTAGATAAAAAATACCAGAAATGTGATAAAAACAAAAGAAAGACGTAGTTATAGGAAGCTAAGATGATGTAAGAAGGGGAATAAGTAACAGGAGACGATGACTGGACCAGCGCGGGAGGAGGATGAAGAAAGGACAAGGGAAGGGAAGGAACGAAATGTGAGACTCATGACAGCTTGTCTGAGGAAACGAGGAGTGAGTGTGTGTAGAGGGACGAGGGGTTAGGGAGGGCTTAAGGGGGGGTTAAAGGGCGTTGTCTGGCGCCTCGTGGGTTGGGGTTGGGATTGAAGGAAGGAAGGAAGGAAGGAAGGTGAGTGAAGATTGTTGTTCTGCACTGGTAAGACACGGTCGGGTTATGTTCTGATTGGATGTGTGACCGACGTTTAAATTAGATAGAGAGAAGAGATAGGTTAGGTTAGGTTTAGGTGGCAAGGATTAGTCAGAGAACCGATGAAAATCAATAAGGAAGGTTGAGGAGAAGCCTTTGTCCTGCGGTGGATTTACAGAAGCTGGTGGTGATGGTAATGACGCTATATGTATGTGATTAATTTTATCTTATTTACCTTCGCTTGTTTGCGTAGATCATTTATTAAACACATACATACACACACATACACACACACACACACACACACACACACACACACACACACACACACACACACACACACACACACACACACACACACACACACACACACACACACACACACACACACACACATGAGGGTAGGATTTCCAGCTTTCCAGTCGGGATTACAAAGCTTAAATCTCATATTCTGCTAAGTGAACAGGGGTTTAAACGTTTAATTAAGACAAATTAATTTAGCCTCAACCCGACCCAGCATTCGAACCAAGGATAGCTGTGTTGTGGATCGAACTCGCTAACCATTCCACCACCAGGATGAAATTATAGTGTTCAGCAAGATTTCTCTATATATTTTTGGTGGTTTATCTTCTTTCTTTTTGTGATATATTTCTTTGTTTCCTCAGTCTGTTTTGCTTCTTTTTCATCTGTGACAATACTCATGATTTTTTATTTCAATAGTAAAGGGAAAAGTTTGGTAAGGCTTTTAAAGGATAAGTGTGTGTGTGTGTGTGTGTGTGTGTGTGTGTGTGTGTGTGTGTGTGTGTGTGTGTGTGTGTGTGTGTGTGTGTGTCTGTGTCTGTGTGTGTGTGTGTGTGTGTGTGTGTGTGTGTGTGTGTGTGTGTGTGTGTGTGTGTGTGTGTGTGTGTGTGTGTTTTACTGAGCGCGTTTGACCAGAAGCTGCTCCTTGTGTTCGACTTTTAGGAACTTTACATTGTTTACAAAATGTTTCCGTGTATGTCTTTTGCCAGTGTTTATATATAATGTGTATTGTCAACGCTAATGTCTTCCACTCAGCAGGTATATAGACTGACGGCCACAGTTAGTTTCGTTTGAAGGAATTTAAAAGAGTAACGGTAACAATCAACTCGTCTACATTCTCGATACATCACTTACTTATCAATTTACACTAAAATCATAACCGAATCAACAACAAAAAATCTTAAATATCATTAGCAAACAATACAACTAATGCATATTTAAGATAGCAACTGAGACAACGACTTAGTGAATATAAATAAGCATATACATCCAGATATCTTTCATCACCTCTAACCTTACCGTAAAGAGGACCCAGGCGGGAAGGGCAACGAACCTAACCCAAACTAAACTAAACTAAACTAAACTCAAGTGCATAGCGTGACCCTCAGTGAGATGATAGCCGACTGTCGGTAAAATATTCCCCGTGTGTCATTTTTTTCCCTCCGAGAGAGTCCCTGAGAGAGTCCTTGTGAGTCCCTGTGATGAAAGGGAAGCTTGGAATACGGATCAGAAGGCAGAGTGAGATGCATTTCCTAAAACCGTCTCTGCTGCCTCGTCTCCCATTCCCTCGCACCTTCAAGAACTGCTTTGATCCATCATTCAAAGGAGAGAGAGTGTGTGTGTGGGAACTTCTAGTGGAAGAGATGCACATCCAAATCTGCCCAGTGATAACAACTTAATTTATATATAAAAAAAAAAGTTCATTTAAAACTGTAATATAAGGAATTCCAAGTATTTTCCATTAAATATTAGCGGTATTGTAGTATTGGAATCATCTATGTAATGCAATTTTTTTCTCCCCAAACTTGCTAACTGTTTACGTATAGGAAGGAATAAGCGATGAAAGGAAGAACAAATAAAGATAAGAATGATGATGATAATGATAATGATTTAAACACAAAAAATACAAACAAAAAAAGATAACTGGAGTGAGTATAATAGCTCTGGAATACACTAAATAAAAATGCAGTGAGTGAGGAGGAGGCAGCAGCAGGTGTACAATTACCTGGGGAATGGATTAAACTGAAAAAATATGTTATTAATTGCAACTACTAACGTCAGACAATGAGATACTTGAATATGTCTCTCTCTCTCTCTCTCTCTCTCTCTCTCTCTCTCTCTCTCTCTCTCTCTCTCTCTCTCTCTCTCTCTCTCTCTCTCTCTCTCTCTCTCTCTCTCTCTCTCTCTCTCTCTCTCTCTCTCTCTCTCTCTCTCTCTCTATCTATCTATCTATCTATCTATCGTGGGTTAGATTGGGTAGAACGTCCTTGAATGAATAAGTCTTCTCTCTCTCTCTACTTCATTCACTATTCCTGTAATGAGTTTGTTTCCCTAAATTCAATTAACACTTTTTTTCAAGGTCGTTTGTTCCTGAGATGAGGTACCGAGGGTTGGGTTGTCGTGTGTGTGTGTGTGTGTGTGTGTGTGTGTGTGTGTGTGTGTGTGTGTGTGTGTGTGTGTGTGTGTGTGTGTGTTCTTTCCTTTGTACCTTCATTTATTTTCTTTGGTTTTTCTGTGTTGTGTTTTTATCTGTGAATTCTACTTAAAATTTTCACTTCGTTGTCTTAATTCTTGTTTTTCTATTGTACATCATTATCATATATTTTATTTGCCTTTTAGTTTCTTCTAATTTCGGAATATTTCTCTTTTCTGCCATTTCCTTGCAAGTCAAATTTATCAGACTATAATAAATCTATGAAAGTTTCTGTTCAATGCTCTTTACTTATTTATTTATATATATTTATAAGCATTTTTTTCGCGCATTTGTAGATGACAGCAAGTTAGATATTTCATAAACCCAAATCTGCTTTTTTATTTTTGCATTAAGTATTTATGTAATTCCATTCATCGTGTTCCCTTTTAAAGCAAATCCATCACACTTTTTTTTTTCAATGCCAATATTTCCAAATGGACATTGTAAGGGGGATGAATTCAAGTGGGTTTTTTGTTTTTTTTTATACATTTTTTTATATTTTTATTATTTTTACATTTTTCACAAGTTTGTTTAGGTCAGGTACAAAAGGTTAGGGTTTTTTTGGGCGTAAGTAAACAGGATCCAATTCCAATATAGCCTGGATATCACTACATCTATATTGGCGTGCTATACTTTTTAAACATTCATATTGGTATTATTTTTCCTACCTCCACTTTAGATTTTTCTCCACATTCCCCCCACTCGTCTTTCTGGGCCCTTCAAACGTACCCAACTTTTTCTCCTGCACTTTCAGCAAGTTGTAGATTTTCCGATTTAGGTTCCATTCTATCTCTATATATTTTGTTTGTGTAAATATAATAAGAACAAGCACTATACTCAACATAAACACTAGTTACCATGATAAATATAACAAGAACAAGACATACACTACACTATACTCACTCCTTGAATGGTACACTTGAGAGAGATTGTTGAGCCAGTCTGCAAGTGTCTCTCCGTTGGACCTGCGATCACCGCCACAGGTACCACGACTTGCAGGTGTATCAGATAACCGTACCGACCTGTCTTCGTCGACACCTGACAGAGGGAGAGTTTCATTAATTAATCTTACTAGCGGAATGTTCTTTAAAGTAATTGTGTTGTCCCTTGGCCAGTACCCTTTTAATGTAAAAAATAAATAAATAAATACTTCTTGCCCCTCAGATTTTTGCATGTATTGAATAAATTGGTTTATGAAGGAAAACCAGGCTATCTTTCTCTTATTAAATAGCTAGAAATATGGAGAAAATATATGAATTACTCCAAGGAATGATAATATATAAAGACTATCATTTGTTTATTATTAGTTTGCTTATGGTAATTATATTGTTATTGATTTTATTGTACCAGTTGTGTACGTGTTCGATACTGTGAGAGCTGCACAGTGCAAAAAGGAGTTAGCTAGGTAAGGTTAGGTTTGATTAGGTAAGGATAGGTTTGCTTAGCTTAGGTTAGGTTAGGTTAGGTTAGGTTCGTGGAATATCGAGGCTGCACACTGAAAAAAGAAGTTAGCTAGGTAATTTGAATCTGAGTTTAAGTGAACAAACCACAAAGATTTCCTTATGAGAATGGAAACTTTCTCTGATTGCCTATTTGATTAAGTTAATTTCCTAAAACCAACGTTGAAACCCACTCACAGACGGATTTTAATGACATTCTCACAGATCTAATCACGTATTCATTTAGTATCAGTCTTTGTGAGTATAATTATACAGAGATAATGAAACAGTAACGTGCTATTCAATTAATTTCACATTCAGGTCTAATAGTGGACACACAATAGCGTAGTAAACATTGCACGAGTATCGATCTTTTTAAGTGGAATCGGATCCACTAAATCCACTACAACTATGATTACTGAAGAAATGTTTTATAGCCCAGTCTCGTTTCCCTGCGCTTGTCATGATTGGTTGGTTACCTTAAACAGTCTAATTACCAATAAAGAACCGACTGATTTTTTACAATCTCGGAATATATGGAAAAACAGATTCTACACTACATTTGAGGTCAGTGCACCCTCTATGGTAAGGAAAATAGGATGTTTATAAGTGTTGTTGTGTAAAGATTGGAATGTAATGAAGGTAACAGAATGAGAGAAATTAATAATAAGTGAAGAAAAGTTGAGACGAACACTTGGGAGTTGAGCACTTCACTTCACTTCACTTAAAAGATGTGAAGTTGGTTTAGTTTAGTCAAGTGGTGAGAAAAGATGAGAAGGAACAATTACTGAAGTGCCGGTGGTAGTGTCTGTATCAAAGGCTTGGGATGAGGTCTGGTGGAAGGACTGAAAACACGAAAGGATTCCAGGCACACGTATTTTTTGATGGGGCGTCATTAGGTGGTGGCAAGGATTGATGCATGTATATATTGAACTTACTTTTTGAATTAGCTTTATATACATACATTTAGGTTTTATTAGCTTTAAGATAGATGTTTCAGGAAGGACGTCATTTTTAGTAAACTAACATTGAATTAATTAACAGAATCCATAACATATAAAAATCATTGTTTAAATAAATATACAAAAAAAAATGTATATATAACCCATCCTTGGTAATGCAATGTTTTTTTTTCCCTTGCCATCACATCACGATTATACTTATAGGATACACATGATGAAGACTCTTTTAGTTCATATAAGTAATGTGTTTGTTACATAAATAAACCTCACCCATAATGCAATGTAGTATGCATGTGTGATTCTAACAAGTGTGTGGGAGTGGTGGGCGGTGTGATATCAAACCCCAACATTCATCATTCTTTATTGGGCCATTAATCTAACTAACCTTTAGGGGAATAATCTAATAGCTGTAGATTTATTGAACACCGCTACGAGACCCCCCATCGAGCCGAGCTTCCAACACATAATAGATTGAATTACCCGATATGCCGTCTGTTCACACAACCACCGACCTCCTACTCTCCTCCACCTGTGCCACTGCGGGAGTTTCTTGGACGTGTAAACAAACATACTTCCATCACCACCACCACAAGGATTAGGATATAAGGAGTGTGACTCTTGCATATCTACTTATAATTTATGTAGGAATTAAACCTACGATGTACGATAGTAAATTTATCTTCTATTAACGTAGATTTTTGTAGAATATACTGCAGAGCGTAACCTTAAAAATGTCGTGTACTTGTGTATTAGAAAATTGTGAGGCTGTACTACGTTATAAAATCAATCACCCTTACATTATACCATACATCACGCCTATATATAGTTAACAGGCCACCCATACATCGGCAGTGGCATCATATTTAGTGTAGTGACCTTGGATGCAGTTAACAGTCTCTTCTATAATGAATGGTGTTGTGGTGACAGCAAGCCATTAAGCGTTGAGTAAACAGTATTGACGTGAAGGGAGGGAAGAAGAAGAGAAGAGTGAGGACATTGTTAAGTATGTTTCCATGTTGGTTTGGTTAGGTTAGGTTAGGTTAGGTTAGGTTAGGTTGAAGAGGCAAAGAAATGATATGATACTAATGATAACCGATGAATTGAAGATAAAATAAGTGTTTCAAGGTGATAGTTTGAGGCAGTCAGTAGTGTTTATAGGTGTTTAATGTACTCCTTAACCTAACTTTTCTCAACCCTACAAGACTGAGAGAAAAAAAAATGGGTTATATAGTCTATTGAATGTACTTTTTGGAGATAAGGACAAATAGAGAAACCTGGTGTGTGGTAGTTATTTTAATGGAGCCATAAAGGGGTGTCGAATGTGCTGCTACGCCATAAAGGGGAGTACCAAGTGTGCCAAGTGTGCTGTGGTGTGGTGCCACGGAGGAAGTATTTCACCACACAATGACATAGGCACCATAATCTACCATAAATGTAAATTAATGATGGAATGATAATTTTCACATTGTGGGGCTGATAATGATGATGTTTGTAAATTGAAAACATTACGAATAAAAAAATACTGAAATTACTTTTAAAACGAAGAAGAAAATTGCTATTCTTTTATTAACATTAACCTTTTATTGGCTTAAAACTGACTAGTCTTGGGTCTTGTTTTGTCCAATACTACTCAACGTGGTACTGTTTCTTTTCCTATCAATGTTATGGATGCATAGTTGGTCCTATCCTGCCAGGTTTTCCAAAAGAACATAACAATATAAGAAAATAAGGAGTGTGCAAAAGGCCAGTTGACCTACACAAGGCAGCTTCTGTGAAACTGAAGTCGTGATGATGACTGCCTGGGCCCAATATGGTGGGACTAACTAAATATACACACAAATTAAATATATTACACAAATTAAATCAATTAAAAACCATAGGAATGTGATTAGATTTTTAGTTATGTTACCTGGCACTCATAAGCTCCTTCATCTCTCTTCTGCAGGAATCTGACGCGGAGAGCCCAGTCATCTGCTTCGTGGGATCGTACAACACTGAATCGAGCGTCTCTGCTGTACGTGTGGAGACCTGAAGTGAGGATGTGGTAGTCACGCCGCCTGATCCACGACACCTGTTGGGAGACAAGGGAACTAATGCCAAACTACGTATACCAAGTAAGTTTTTAATGATAGGAATAACTTTATCGTTCCTTTTGACTATGATATGATGGTTTATTTATTTATTGTTTTCTTATTGTATGTCAGTTACTTTTATTAGTGTGTAAAGAATATAACAGTGATTGGTAATAGTAGAAAAAGAAGAACAGTTAACAAAACATTTTAACTCTCGGTGCCACAACAGAAAAATAATAAAATATATATATATGTATACGACTGAAACTCGAAAAAAAAAATATCAGATCCGAAAAAAGTAAAATAGAAAAAAATAAAAGATATGAAAGTTAGTCACAATAGCGCAACACAGAGAAGTTAAAAAACCAACGAAAACAAAAGAGCAACAACAGCGTAACAACCAACCATTTAACAACAACGAAGAGAATACACACAATTGTAAGTAAGTAGAAGTCGTTACCAAGACATACTCCACTAGACAGACTAGAGAACTGAACTGAAACTGAACTGAAACTGAACTGAATTGAACTGAACTGAAACTGAACTGAACATCATCATCTTTATCGTTGCAACATGAACCTAACCTGACCATTTTAAACTCACTTTCCTTTACGCTTCTATAGCAATACATTCGTGCAACACATATGATACGATTTTTAACTCTTTCTACAAATATTCTCTTGGTCTTTCAAACTCACATCAAAACTTTCACATCAAAACAGTGTAACAATGTAAATATGAATGGTACACGTATTGCATTTCCTTTCTGCGTTCTGATATATATTCCTAGTTTTAATTCGCAAATCCAGCTTTCCTACAATCTTTTCCTACTATTTTTAATTTCCTCTCTTTTCAACCGTCACTTCTTAGATATTTATACTCTCACCACCATCACTAATCTCTTATAATCTTAGCAAACTTCCTTTTTTATCAGCATTTTACTTTCAACAGTCAACCATTTTCTATTATCATATTCCATAACCCTCTTAACATATATATATACACATTTCCGATCTTCTTACCGATTCCCGATTATCCGATTTATTCCTTGTTGATAAAATGATGCACACGAGTAAATATATAAATCCTTCAATGTGCTTTAGCTATATAGTTTAACCTCTTCTGTCTCTCTGTCTGTGTCTGTCTCTCTGGTTCTCCCTCCAACACTCTCTCCTTTACCTCTCTCAAAATCTCATCCATATATACACAGGGTATATGCAGCACTCTAACCTCGATGCATTATTTATTGGAAATCAATCAATCGTTTAACCTTCCATCTATCCTTCCAGAGGCAATACTGACCAATCCAGTAACGCTTCACTTTATTCAACGGTGTAATATGTATAGTATATGTATGTATGTATGTATGTATGTATGTATGCATTCTATATATCTCTGTTTATTTTTTTTGCAGCTTTTTTTCATATAAGTACAGTACTCAGCCTCTTCACGTGCACCAAATCTATCTTTTCCTTTTTACTCTCTCTAATTAACGGACTCACTAAATAATGACTAATATTTCAATCCTAATCATATTATTTTTCTTCTTCCACGTGGTTTGGTGATGAGAATGCTGATGAGGTGTGATGGTGGTGGGTGATGATGGTGGGTGATGGTAGTGGTGGGAGTAATGGATGGTGATGAGCTAGTTGTAGGGAGTTGTGTCTGGGTGGTGAGGCGTGGTGGTGATGATGGTGGTGATTTTTGGTGGTGAGACACTTCACTATTTTAGACTAGTGTTTGCAGGAAAGTCAGTCAGTAACATAGGGGAAAATATATATATAAAAAGGATAAAAAAAATGAGAGTAGTAACAAGTCCATTACCGCATCAGACAGACAGACATGACAACCCGGAAGTGTTGGGTGGTGAACATTACATAATATTACAAGGGAATGAATAAATATATATAATGTTTTTTGTGTAGAGATAACTTAGATGAGCATATTAATTACCTCCATGCGTTATAATTACCTAATGAGCTGCAGGCTTGTGAGGAGCACACCACAGCCTGCCTGCCTCACTCTAACCTAACACGGCTTCACTACATTCATAATTACTAATGAATACTGTAATTATACCAACGATACGAAGTTACAGCAGTTATTATATCTTCTGGTTGGTAAGTTAGTAAGTAATGCCAGTCAGTCAGTCAGTCAGTCAGTCAGTTAGTCATTATCTACGTCATTTCAACTCCTTTCACAGTGCAATCGAAGCAGGTTTCGTTTCGTGACGCTTCAAAGGCTTCAAATCGTGCGTGTGCTTAAAACTTTCTTATTTTTCTTATCCAATTTTGGCACTGAGCTTTTGATGATGAAAAAAAAAAATAGTTTTATTGAATTATGAAAAGTTACCAATTGCTTCACTCGTGACCTCATTGTGGAAAAGTGCCTGCCTGGATATTTTTTTATTATTAGTTTTAACTCTTTTTCAATAGATTTTTTGGCACTAAACTTGCAATGGGAAGTGAATACGCGATAATGCTCTCTGTATATAGCATAAAAAAAAGTATGTATCTGAGGGACAGTAACGATATAATGTGTTTGTGAGGAAATAACGATTTTTAATATATATTTTTTTGTACTATTTTTTTTTGTGGGGGTGATACCAGACTTAACTTGCCAAATAAACGTAATATTCAATAAATGTTACAAAAACTCTGGTGTGTGTGTGTGTGTATGTGTATATTTTGTTGTGTGTCTGTATGTGTATGTATGTATGTGTGTGTGTGTGTGTGTGTTTGTGTGTGTATGTGCGTGCGTGTGTCATCACCATCATCCCTTCATTCACCATACATACATAACCCTTTAATCACACATCACTCACCATTACATCCTCATCACCACCTTTCACTCTCAATCATCACACCGCTGACACCTCACCACAACACCATCTGCTGTGTGTCTGCTACGTGTCACTGGCAGAAATGTTCCCGTCACTACCAACAACACCATTACACAACAGCATTAAACAACACCATCACTGTCACAATATCCTTTTCATGTCTTTAGTTTAAATTTTGAAGTTCTTTTTATATTTTTTCTCTACTTTCTTTAACTGTTATGGCATGTGTGTGTTCCTTTAGGTCATTGTTTTTTTTTTAATATCTTGTGCTTTTATATATTTCCGACTGAGCGCTTTGAGAATTTGATATTTGAGATTGTAAAGCGCTTCAAAAAGTTAACATTAACATAACAACATCGTCACACAACACCTTGACACAACACTATTACACACGTACTTCTATTCTTGGGCTGAATACTCTCTTGGTTTCTATAATAACCTCACAAGCAGTCAATAAGCTGCCTCGTTACCCCTGCCTCTCCTTTCCTTTCTCTTTTTCCTTTCTCCTGTTTCTTTTAGTATAATACAACTGCATCTATTTAATTTATTTATTTATTTATTTATTCTTATTTTGAAGCTTATTTTAGTATGCTTTCTTTCAATAACTGTTAATTTTAGTTTCTTTTGTGTGTGTAAACTAAACAAGTCGTTAGGTTAGGTTAGGTTAGGTTATAACATTAATCAAAACACCACCATTACAGTTTACAGTTACCAAATAAATGTACATCAATATTCATGGCACAAAAACACACCAATTACATCCATTGATTAAAATAACATGCAAACTGGAAACTATCTCTATGAAAGAAGATACGTTAGTTTAACCCACAAAAGGAACGTATAACATGATCAACGTAATTGTTCATTGTAATCCACACTGGAATTCCTTATGCAACGCTCGAACACGTGTAAAATTGTTTCGTTATTGTGTACAGATAGATATATATAGAGAGAAAAATAGATAGTTTGATAGATTGATTGATAGGTAAATAGATTGATAGATAGATAGATTGATATAGACATGTATAAATATAAGTTAAGCTAAATTAAGTTAAGTTAAGTTATATGGTCTGGCTACAAGCGGGATTTCTTTGTTTACGTATTTTTGTTTGCCCTTGGCCAGGAGTAGCCTTTCAATATAAAAAAAATTGTTTACTTCATTCTTTTCCATCCACCACAAACAAACAACAAACAAGAATGAGGCTGAGTATCCGCCTCTCCATTACTTCCACATAACAATAACCTCATTATATCGTAAGCCATTATAGAAGATGGCAAACTGTCGCGTAATGCATGTCATTACCCCGACGAAAAATATCCACGTGCCGCACGCCTGGAGCTCAGTCTCAGCCGTGTGGCATCAACATTAAAGAGACACTTAGGTAATGCCATCCAGAGCTGACCCTTCCGATGAAAAGCATTGCGTGGATAACCTCCATCATTATAGTGAGGACCAAGTGACGTCCGGGGCGGGGAAGGGTGGAGGGATAGACTGGACCTCCAACCCTTGCTATCTCTCCTACTGTCCTCTTTACAGGGTCTGGCGACAAGCGAGATTTTTTTTTACGTTTTTTGTTGTCCCTTAGCCAGTGCCTTCCCTTTCTCATGTAAAAAAAATAGGTAAATAGAAAATTAAAAATATAAAAAAGGTATAAATGTCAACTGTTTGATGTCGGTAAACTAACAAACCGTAGCAATATTCCTTTTACTGTGAATTTCTTATAAAACTGTAATTTTACTTATACTTTTTTAACATAAGAACACAAGAAAACTAAGGAGGCTGCAAAAGGAACATAATAGGACAGTTGTTGGATAGTAGAGTTTTGAGAGACAGTAAGGAAAGGGTGAGGAAAGGTAAAGGTAGATATGAGGTAGGTAAGGACTAGGCGAATTAGAGAGGCAAAAAGTATTAAAGAAGTTAAGCAGTTCACCAAAAAAGAAGAAGAAAAGGGGTGAAATATCAAATGATTGAAGATGAGTGGAATGCAGTGCGAGAGCTTGAGGTGAGGAAGATGGCGTGAAAGAGGAAAGGCAGACAGTTATTTAAGAGTGCCATGGCGCAGTGTGTAGAGAGCGTGTGTATGGTATGAGATAAGTGTGAGGTGGCGTGTGAAAGGATATAGTGAATGGTGGTGTGGAAATGTAAATGTAGTTGTAGTAGTGGAAAGGAGGCGTGTATATGAAATGTAGCTGCAGAGAAAGGATAAGATACCATATGATAAATACAGGAAGGAGAGAAATCAAGCTAAAAGGAAGTATACAGATGAAAGATTGAGGTTAGGAAGATGACTGAAAACATCCACGAGAATAAGATAATATTTTGAAAAGACCTACAGAAAAATAAGAAAGAAATTAAAAGAAGGTATAACATTGATTAAAAAATTATGTAGTTAAGAAGACATGGGTTGGATGGAGCATTTTAAAAGGTCATCTTAGGGCGTAGGAAGAATAGAGAAGTTGATATTGTTGCAGTTGGAATGGAAGGGAAAATGGAATAAATGTGTTAGGGAAAGTTAAACGACTCACTGATCACGAAGAGAAAGTGCAAAGGGCAGTAAAGGAGATGAAAGCAGGGAGAGTTACAGGTTTGAATGAGAGAGAGAGAGAGAGAGAGAGAGAGAGAGAGAGAGAGAGAGAGAGAGAGAGAGAGAGAGAGAGAGAGAGAAAGAGAGAGGGAAAGAGAGAAAGAGAGCTAGTCATTACGTAAGCAAACTGCAAAGGAAAGAAGTTCAAGCAAATTAGGATAGGAATTAAAAAAACATTGTTGACACACACCTCAAAGCAAATGAACTAAAAAGACTAATCAATCCGTGTGATGTAATATAAAACCATCTTTTCATTCCTTTAACTTTTCTTACTGACCATCTTAACATAATTCCTTTTCCATCATCACTACATCGAATCTAACCCTAAATATCGCTTTTACACCCAAATACCACCTGTTTATATAGCTAAAAACGTATCCTTTGAATTATTAATGAACTATAACACTAATTAACCTGTACAGTAATTAGGCTTACCTGTTTGTAGGTAGCTAAACACATATCCTTTGAATTATTAATGAATTATAACACTAATTAACCTGTACTGTAATTAGTCTCACCTGTTTATTAGCCAGGTTTCGCACGTGACAGTGGAGGTAAGTAGTTGATCCCACCTGTGCCGTGTGGTTCACTACTGTTATGTTGTCAAGAGTGAAGGGCATCAGTCCCCCAAGACCTTGAAGGGATTCAATACCCTTCTCTGGGTCCCACATACGCTGAGGGTTTTCAGGCTTCTCTGTAGGGATAAAAAAAAATACATCAGTTATGGATGGAAAGATATTTTTTTCTCTCGCTCTTTCTCTTTCTCTTTAACTAACTAAATATAAGGTGTAGTAAATAACAGTTCCCTTCAATTTACGTAACTTCTTTAATCTTCACTTACCCATATAACATAACTTCCCATTTCCATTACCATCCAACCTCAACTCTAAAACCAGGTACTGAATCATTATAGTTTAATTTATCATTATAGTTTAGTTCCCCTCTTCACCTAGGATGGTCTGTCACGGATGCTGCAAACCACTGACAGACAGACATACAGGGACTAAGTGAGGTTGTGTTAGGCCTTAACCATACCAAGCCAACCCAAGCCAAGCCAAGCCATCCCTTTGATGTGTGGCGCTCCGAACAACAACATCAAGGTCGAAGCCAAGTAATACGTATATAGTCACTGACGTCAGATGTTGCTGGAGTTGAGTTGAGTTGTGTTGTGTTGTGTTGTGTTGGTTGGTTAGTTGGGTCGACCTCAAAGATACGTGTAGGAGAAGGTGCCCGTGGGATTTACGTGGAAAAGTTATATAGATGAAGTGATGGGATAATGTTTTTTTTATTTCTTGTACATTGTAGTTTTACGTGGAAAAGTTTTATACTAGTGAAGTGATGGAATAATGTTTTTACGTTTTGTACAGTATAGATTTATATGTTTTTTAAGAAATTTTATACAGTTTGCCATCTTAAGGGAAATTTTATGGAAGTGTAATGTCAACCTCTCTATCTATCTATCTATATTTATCTCTCTTTACCTAAAGAATAGAAGCTAAACAGTGCAAACGATACATTTCCATTTCATCCCATATTCACAACTATTCCTTCCATTATTTTGAAGCCACATGAAAACACATCACCACACAGCTCTTCACCAATGTACACGTAACTCAATAAGAACTGAGCGTATAAACCAGAGTGGCAGGTCGTCGAGGGGATGGGGTTTGTATCTGATATGAGGCGTCTTTGAAAACATTGAAAACATGGCATAGGTTAGGGTAGATTAGATTAGTTTAGGTTAGGTTAGGTTAAGTTAGTTTAGGTTAGGTTAGGTTAGGTTTTAAGGTGCGTTTATATATATTTTACATGATGGAATTCCCGGCGTGATAACAATAAGTGCGATATTTTCTCAAGCCAACCAAGATTTAATTGAACACAAGATATGCAGTGTAAAGGAACGTGTGCTAGTGATATTATGTGACGTAAATATAAAGGAACTTAAATTATTGAAGATGAATTGAGTTGTAAGAGTATTAAGTTGCATGACAATACAGGTTAGATAATTAATACTAGGAATTGTATTTAGTTATTGTATATGATGATAGAGCTTAGATAATACTAGTGGTTGTATGATATTGATTGTATTTCCATGATGTTGATATGTACTACAAGGTTAGGGGAGACTTGATTGAAGAAATGTTAATCTTTACTAATCAATGAAGTAA
Organism: Metacarcinus magister; assembly: GCA_029783475.1. Lineage (NCBI taxonomy): Eukaryota > Metazoa > Arthropoda > Malacostraca > Decapoda > Cancridae > Metacarcinus > Metacarcinus magister. The sequence goes on from JAPQNM010000013.1 coordinate 19,376,239, forward strand.
GTTATGTAATTGTAACCAGTTTATAAATTATTGATTGTAATATACAGCAAAACACGATAGTAATGTATGTTTGATGGTCTTTTGTTTTTCTTCTCTTTTATACTGCTTGTTTTTGTTTTTTTCTAATACAATAATAGTCGTCTTTTACTCCTGAATTATGAAGCTCTGATAGTTTTTCGATTTTTTTTTTCTCTGTCGACTTGATTGCAATTTTTTTTCTCCATTGTCCTCACATTTTCACTTTCCAGTTTCATGGCTTCATTTTTTTCTCATTTTTTGGAAATCTAATTAACCTTCCATCTCTCTCTCTCTCTCTCTCTCTCTCTCTCTCTCTCTCTCTCTCTCTCTCTCTCTCTCTCTCTCTCTCTCTCTCTCTCTCTCTCTCTCTCTCTCTCTCTCTCTCTCTCTCTTATCTCTCACACACACACACACACACACACACACACACACACACACACACACACACTTTTCTCTCTCTTCCCCTAATAACTTCACTTCTTTCTCCTTTTTCAATCATTCACTTCATAAAAAACTATAAATAAATTCTAAAAATATAAATGCAATCTAGAGAAAGACAATCACACACACACGTTACTATTCCATCACTACTAAGGATTCTTATATTCATGATGTATAAGAGAATATTAAAAAAGAGTATAAAGAACGGATGGGTTGATAGTAAAAACTGTGTTACTGGTGAGCTGAGTAGTAATTGCCGGGCGGAGCGTGCGGGAGGGACTTCAAAACCCTTTACTCGCCGCGACATGAATCAATTTTTTTTGCAAGGTGTTATAACGAGGGGGACTTAGGTATATATATCAAGCCAGAACATTAACTAGTAGTATCATTAACTAAATAAGTATTGTGGTTAGTTATTACATGAATTTAAATAGATTTCATATATATAGTAAGTTTTTTTTTTTTTACACATGAAATAATATATAATGGACTATATTTATATGGTAAAGAAAAATACAAGAATGGTGTCACGATGTTTGGAAAAAGAGGAAAAAGCTTCTTGTTTTGTCTTTGAAAGTGTGTTCAGTCCCAGCATAACACTTTCTATTACCTCGTATATTCTGAACCTGTTTTTTTTCTTTTCCTTCCCCATGTGTGTGTGTGTGTGTGTGTGTGTGTGTGTGGTGTGTGTGCGTGTGTGTGTGTGTGTGTGTGGGTGACAAAGTATGATGTCTCGCCCCAAAAGTCTTCAATTCATTCGTAAACCCAAATTAGCAAGGTTAGGTTAGGTTAGATTAGGTTACGTCAGGTCAGCGTGGGTGTAATGGGAGGGGGGGAAAAGGAGGACAATTTACACCCAGACAAGCCTCATGAAACACGTGCCTCGTTATTTTTCGTTCAAATTTCCCCTCTTTTTAGTTTTGTACGTTGCATTTTATTTATTTCAGGAAGCATCATATATGTTTCTATCTATATGTGTGTGTGTGTGTGTTGTTGTTTTGTTTTTTTAATCCTTATGTTTGTTTTGTCTATTAGCTGTTGTAGTTTGTGTGTGTGTGTGTGTGTGTGTGTGTGTGTGTGTGTGTGTGTGTGTGTGTGTGTGTGTGGGTGTGTAGGAAATACGTGATATTTTCATTATTTGTTCTGGTAATTGTTCATCACTTATGGGGGTGAGAAAATAATACCCAGTGTAAAAAAGATAGCAAATAAAAAAAGATAATAATTTACAAAGAACAAAGAACAAAGCAAGTGAAGTGACAGTGAAACGAGCGAGAAACAAGCTTTGAAAACGTATGAGAAGTGAAAATGTGACAGCAGGGAATGGGAAGAAATAGTTGCAAGAGGGCGCCAAACACACACACACACACACTTCACTGCTGGAGAAACTTCGCTCCTGTTATACTACTATCACACACTTGTACTCGTGCCCATTTCATTGCAAGACAGCTTCAGGGAACAAGGGTCGCCTCTAGTATCACTGCATCCCTTGCCAAGACTGAAATATCCTTTTAGAAAAATACGTGTGTGAAACAAGAAGCATTTTCCAACAACTGGACTGTGTATTTTAACCTCAATTTAGAGAGAGACACACAGAAAGAGAGACAAAAAAAAAAAAATCAAATATTCAGTCCAGGCTCAAATGAATGTGTTGAAAAGAAACACACACACACACACACACACACACACACACACACACACACACACACACACACACACACACACACACACACACACACACACACACACACACACACAGAGAGCGCAATATCACGAGTGTGTTTGTCGGTTTACAAGTAAGTAAGTGTATGGAGGTGAGATTTTACGAGTCACACACAGCCCAGGAAAGCACACAAAGGTTGGAGTAGAATAGTGGTGGTATTATAGTGGTCGTGGTGGTGGTGGTGGTGGTGTGGTGGTAGGCATTTCGTGGGTACTTGGGTTTACCAGGTTACATTTTCTCCGGGAAAGATAAGGGTAGGTAAGGTAGGGTGACTTTACGAGATGTAGCTTGCCTCTGCCTGTTGTTTCGAGGGGAGGACTATATGCTGTTTGAGGCTGTGTTTATAAGGGAGAGTTACCCAAAAGGCAGGTTGTCAGGAGGTGATTGTGTGTTGGGGAGAGGGTGATGGTAACTTAGAGTGGATTATGGTAACTTGCTGGAGTTTTTTTAGGTTATTACTGAGGTTGTTTTCATTCATGTAGCGAGCGAACGTGTGTGGTCGTTAATATTTCCGGTTTCTATGCAAAAAATATTTAGAGTCCCGAGGCATTATACTAAAACCTTAATTTGTGGAGGGAAAAAACGGTATAAGTATGTGTTTCATGTCGAGTTATTATTTATTTTTTTTATTTTTTTAGTATTTCATTTGTAGTTTAGTTGTTTTTTTTTTCTCTCTCTCCCGTAAGATGTGAAGGTAATTCGTTTTATTGATGAATGTAATGTAATATAATATACAAGTCTTGGTTTGGTTTGGCTTGGTCTGCACTCATCCTCATCTGTTTTGCTCTGACACTGCAGTCTAACATTACACAGCTCCTCTCCTCTCCTCTCCTCTCCTCTCTTCTCTGTTCAAGAAGACTTACTTACTCATTCATAATCTCCCGCAACATACTACCGGCAGCTAGAACCACGGCCACAAACATGCAGCAGCTGGGTTTTACTAAAGAGTTGTGTTGTTTGTGGTATTAACTATTATATTTTATTCTAATTTATGCTATTTTATTTATCTATTTTACATGTATTGGGCTACGTAGTAATTCTAAACTAAATGCCTTCGCTGTGACACTATTACTATTACTATTATTATTGTTACTATTATTGTTGTTATTGTTATTATTATTACTATCAGTGGTCGTGCTGCCGGTTATGTAAAGTTTGCTACGAAACTCTCCGTGTTGGTTTATGTCTTTCTGATCTTAACTAATCTTTTTCGGCAAATTGAATATTACTGTTAAACGCTTCTTGATGTGGTTCCAACACACACAATATGAAATTATCTGGATAATAAACTAAGGTGAAACAGATTTAAACTTGTAATATATTCTTAGGAAACTGTAATTTTAAGATCACTGTTCACTAGTAGCTTTGGTTGTCGTCATTCTTAACTAATCAAATAATTTAATAATAATAATAATAATAATAATAATAATAATAATAATAATAATAAACACACCTGACCACCAGCAAAACGCAAAGAAAACCTAACCATCACTTAAAAAAATAAATAATACAAAACTCCATTCCGCATTCCTTGTTGAGTTAAATTACGTTTCAGTATTTTTTCCCTTCCAAATACAAATCTTCTCCCCTCTACACACACACGCTAACACAACACAAAGAATCTGAATAAAACCACCACTCTACATACACAAAGAGGACCCTGTGTACCTTATACCCTCATACTTACTCATCATTCACATCCTCACACATACAACCATCGATTAGACTCACACTACCTACCTACAGAGAGAAGAGAGAGGGAGGAGAGGGAGGGAGGAAGCTACCACTTGGCTGTCAGACTTCCACCACTCATCCTCTCATCCACTTCATCAGTCTTGAACCACCACTCACTCATTCACCCACTACACACCTTCCCTCAACTAGTTAACAGCTGTTTATTGCTTAAATTTGAATATATGTTGCTTATGGCTGTTTGGCGATAAGTGGGATTTTTTTTAACGTATTTTTGTTGTCCCTAAATAAAAATGTTAATTGCTCTTCATTTGATATTTATAAAGGGGTTATAACTCTAGATATAAAACGGGTTATATTATTTTCATTACTATTATTATTTTATTAATCTCAACATTTATCAAACCGAATCATTAATACCATTTTTTTTTCTTCCCTTAGCGAGTCATTATCAATTCTATAACAAAACCAAATTTATTAGGTGTCAAACATGCATAGATAGGTTAGGTAAGGTTAGATTAACTTAGGTTAGTGAAGAGTGAAAATATATACCCAGGAAAACCTCTCACCACTTCAGTTAATTACGCTTCGGGCAAGAAAAGCTATTACTCTGTCGGAACCTCTCTTCTCTACCTTAGAACGGTTTCCTGGGTAAGAGGTAAGAGGTAGGAGGTAAGGACTTAGGAACACCACCAAGCCAAGCCAAACCAAGCCACCCTCTGCCTTGCAATTTGCCTTCCTAAATTGGTATTGTTCTCCCACGGTGTAATTATTAGGTGATGGAATTTTTTTCTCTTACATTTGAGTAAACTAAACTTGATGGTTTTTTAAAAGTGGGTATATATAGAATGCGTCCTCTTTGTGTTAAATTTTGTGTGAGTGTTGTGTGGGTGG
>JAPQNM010000013.1:19383503-19396003 GCA_029783475.1 Metacarcinus magister
GGTTATTGGCGCATGCGTGGCGACTCTGAGTCCGACCAGAGGTTAACTTGGCTTCTCAGGGTTGGGTGTGCTGAGTGTCTCTCTCTGAACTCCACACCAATACATAACTGGCCTTGCAATGCTCTAAGTCCCCACGGAATTCTCCCTTCTCGAGCCTCTAGAGTCGACTTTATTGTTACTCGCACTACTGATTTTACTTCAGTCCAGCTTCATCGACTGGTTGCGAAGTGGTGGTGTTAAGTCTACCAGCCATTGTACAGTCTGAGTCTCCTAAAGTCTCTTATAGTGTTCTCCAGCCTCGTTTGAGCTTGTGTTGTGGCTACTTACTCCATCTCTCGCTTTGTTGAGTTGTCGATGAACAGTTTCCAAGCTGTTATAATCCTCCTTCAACTCCTTGTGCTCGTGGGCGCTTACTTCTCTTATCTTCTGGGTGAGAGGCGGATTAACAGTACTTACTACCACCACCGACAGTGTGACTCTTACGAAAGACTTATTTCTCTGCTCCCTTCGGTCTATCATAAGAGAAGACTAGTTATATCACCGCTGTCTGCTACTATTGTTAAGACTAGTATAGTATTTATTCCTCAGTAAATAAGAGTTGATTTTCTTTCTTTTGTTCATATATTTCATTCCTCCCACCCTTGCTAAAGTCCTGGTATATAAGGTTTACACTCTTCGCTAACTGGTGCAGTAAACTAAGGTGGTTTACCATTATGTATGCAGTTGGGTTCTTCTCGTGTGGTTATGTTCATTGGCTGATAGTGTTTCCTTTCCCTTGTCTTATGTGGACTTGTATATTAGCTCGCAGTCATCCTAACTCATACATGGTTGTTGGGGGTGTAATGTAGTGCTTGACTTCATAAATAACGAGCATTATCCATTACCAATTAAGATATCATGTCCTCTTTCCGATCTCAGGAGCCGTAATGCTGTAGAATTGCTTGGTTACACGAAAATAAATTCTGGCCGACTAGAATTTCCAGATATTCTCCAGATTCCATTAACTTGCTACTCTATTTTGTGGCAGGAGTTGTGGTTTTACTTTATTTATTTAGAGTAAACTTTTAGTACAGCATCTTTTTATTATTTATTTGCTATGTTTGAAATATTGGGAAGTAATTGTTTTGCCGGAAATTGTTTAACATTGTAAGCGTCCCGTGGAAATTAGTTTATTGTTGAAATAATCAATTAGTGGAGAGACAAGAGGAGAAAATTGATAACACACAAACGAACTAATAGTTATAATTAATGGCATAATAGTATTGTGGGTAATTTTTTCTCGAATTTGGTTCTAAAGGTTTTGTTTATTAGTATTTGATTAGGTTCGAAGTCCTGTATGAATAATTGAAAATATTCTTCATTATTGCGCATCTAATCAAGGCCTCATTTGCATATAAGTTGTATAGATTTAATGAATTTAACTTATTCAATCCGATGAATTTCTCTACCACGCAAACACATTTTCAATATATTTACTGACCGATATTACTCGATTCCTATTTATTTCAGGACGTTAGCTTTCCAATGCATATTTTGTGGCATATGTTATTTTATTACATTTTACTTAACGCGTTTCAGCTTGCAAAATTAAAAAAAAAGTGAAATATTCTCGGTACATTATAACATGATATAAAATAATGTAATATAATTCAATCCTTTATCTATAACGTAATGGCAAAAGTATCCATTAATTCTACCATGAATTATTTTGCTTCTGTAATCCTATACCCAACCTTTCATATTTTCCATCAAACACATTTATTATAATGTTCTCGATTTGTAGATGAATTTTGTCTCTTTTGAACATATGGTTGCCTCTAATCACCATAATATTTCGTTAATTAATCAATATATCCTCTTATACAATAATTACTCTGCATTATTTAACTATTGTTCGTATTCTTAACTGTCTAATTACTTTGGGTGGGGTGTCTAATTGTAGAGCATCTTCTTGACTTGCTATCAGTCAGTCTGAAGTTGTTACGAAATGAGTTCTAATTCGTTTTAAGCTCTTTCCCACGACCTACTTTCTCACCAGCGGCCTCCCTCCAGGCAAGCAGATGCGCAGTTATGTGTAGAACTTCTCCCGACTACCTCATCCCTCCTCTTTGTGGCATTATTTCAGCGCCTTTCAAACCTAGTAACTCATTTCTATCCATTGCCAAGACTCTCTCTCTTTTTCTTTTTCTTTTTCTCTATCTATCTCTCTTTTTTTCTTTTTTCTTTTTGTTAATGTAAATGCGGTTAGTTAGTTCGTGAGTTTGTTTGTTTATTGTAATGGATCGCTACTGCATAACTGGTGAAGAATCGTATATTATTCATTTAGTTAGTTTCGGTAATGTATATATACTTCAGCCCAGTTCATACTTATAGCTGAAGGAAGATGCATGCAGTAACCTTATAATTTATACTAATTCAACACACACACGACTACCGGTATAAATATGTGTGAGGTTATAAACACACAACGCCATCAATTTGTATCATCCCTACTGTATATTTTCATCTCTTGGGCTGCGCATCTCTTAGCAATAAACCGTTTATTATTATTACTATTATTAGTATTGTTATTATTATTATTATTATTATTATTATTATTATTATTATTATTATTATTATTATTACACACACACAGATATACAAACCCACCATGTAGTATGATAGACAAGCCAGCAGCTGGAAGAACGAACAGCACCACCACCACGACCATACTTCTTGTTACACTGACTGAACCCATTAAGGCGTGTCTGCCTCTGTGGAAAAGAATACCAGTGAATTAAGACAAGATCAAGACTTCACTATCTTATTCTTTTCATACACCATTGAAATCTGATACCTGTTTGAAATTGTGAATAAAATGGACAAAGATTAGATACAGAACAGGTATGCAAATAGGTAATATGGAAAAATATATACAACAGTAACATAACACAGTAATAGGATTGGAACATATAGGTGAAGTGCATTATAATCATCATCATCATCAGCAGCAGCAGCCACCCTCTCTCTCTCTTTCTCCCTTTCTCTGATTCCACTGCAGGGAAAAAGGGTTCTCCTAACTTTATCCACTCATCTCTATCGGCTGCCCGCTTGGAATTCTTCTAAAAGCAAACTTGACCACTACCTCCTCCAAGTAGGTTAACTGACTGACCCGGCATCCTCCTGGTGTTGGCTTCAGACTCATTTTACTTATACTTTCTTAGCGTTTATTCTAGGATAAGGACAGATGCCCATAGCCAGCAAAACTTATAAGCATAATAATATCGTAAAAAATTACTTCAAAGTGTACAAAATAGGAATGGAGAGAATAATGTTTGGCAGAACATTGATATTTATTTCCCTCCATTAGTCATAGGTTAAACGTATGTAATTTCACTATGTATTGTCGGGGGGTGGAAGAGGGGGGGGGGCAAGGGGGCAGGGGTGATGGTGTAGGATAAAGTCACTTGTCTCTTTAACAAATATTAATTACCATGTAACTCAGTAACTATGAAGAACAATGAGTATGATGGTTTAATGCTGTTGTTTTGAAATATTATTATTACATATATATATATATATATATAATATATATATATATATATATATATATATATATATATATATATATATATATATATATATATATATATATATATATTTGTATATATGTGTTCATATATTTATTTGACACACGTAATATAAACTCATTAAACGGTGTCATGGCTCGTGTCTCTGTATTCAAACACGTGAAGGTTGCATTTTTAACTACGCATATTTCACACTCCTAACGTGTCCATCACCAGCTGTTCGTGAAATGATGACTAAATTTTTTTTATTTGGAGATATTTGCTTGACTCTCTGCAGCGAAACACCGAATCTTTTATATGATAGTTCGGAAACTCTATTCAAGGTATATAAATTTTGTTTTATACACAATTTATATATTAATCAATTTAACTGTTCCTTGTTCAAACCAAATATCTTTGAAACCTCCACCAAAAAAATTAAAATTCCATTACTTTAGCGTTCGATTAACAAAACTATTGTTCGTATACATAGATCAGTATATTTTGAAAGGAAAACATATTGGTTTGACAGCAAATGTTCTTTCTATCTCTCTTGAAACTGGATATTAGTTGTTGAAACAGAAAACTAAAAAGGCATCAACAAACAACCACAAATCAAAAAAAGCTTAAAAAGTCAACCAACAAAATAACACATATATTCATAACAATCCCATTCTTCCTTTAACCATACCGAGAATAACCTAAATAATCATCATTCAGGCATTATTTTAGATCATCGTATCATAGTATCATAGAATCCATCCACACTGCCTTCCAAGTCATAGCAGTAACGATAGAAAACAATGAAGGGAGAGTGTGGATAGGAGCCTTGGACGTGGATCTGGATTAGTACTGGCAAGGGTAGAACGAGACTCATACATAAAGGTAATTGTACTAATAAAAGGGTAAGAATAGGGAAGGGGCTTGACTTATCACTGTATATAACCAATCAGAATAGGAGGGAGACGTGGGGTTACTATGCTAAAATACATAGACTACTGTATTATTTTATTTATTTTGTAATTCTTCAACAACGATCTCTTTTTTTTCTTTTTTTTTTTTTTTAGTTATTTTCGTCTTCCATATATGTAAGTAACAACATTTTTCCTGTTTCGATAGCCAATAGATTACATTTTTTTTTTTTATTTTTAATCATTTTCATGTCAACGAGGAGTGTTAGTTAGAGTGCAGTTGATCAATTGAATTGTTACATGTGGATTACATATGACTGCTCTATTGCATATCACTCGTGTTCCATCAAGAATTAATGTATCGCTCTCCCTCCCTCTCTTTCTCTTTCTTTCGTTCTCGCATTCTCTCTTTCCCAGCCTCCATTTTATCCACATTTTACGTCCACCCCAACAAAGGAGTAAGTGGCCAGACGGATGTGCTTGGATAAATATATTTCTCCCCGTAAAGGAAATAGTACACTGGACACACGGCCGTAAATTTAATGCAAGAGTATGACATATGGACCATAAAAGAGACCAACCCTTCCCTCCCTCCCTTCCCCGGTACTTTCCTGCGCTGGATTATGAGTGTCGTTAACTTGTCTCACTGACCACCTGCTGCTACTCTTCTTCACCTGCTACAATGCCTCTCGGTCATCTAGTCTAGTGAGTCTAAAGATGAGCTGTCTTGAAATTTTTTTTTTATTATTATTATGGAAAACACGTTACGTATTCAGCAATAAATTATCTATATTGTTGTGCTGTGTATAATTTTTTTTTTCATAATCAACAAACAAGTTAATCTCACTTCATATTTTTTCCTGTAATACATAGACGTTTGAAGAAATGGACTTAAACTTATATTTCAACTCCTCCTTCTTGACCTAGTTTCTCGTTCCTCAGTTTTGATTAGAGTCTGTTTCTCAAGTCATGGAATGCAGTTTAATTCAGTGAGTTAAGCAAGAAATGTGATGGCAGTCTTGTCTTCCTCGTCTGATGAAATCCTTTGAAGTGCTGAAACAGTTTAGTGATTACTGTTCATGACGTGAGGAATGACAGATTAACTCTTCCATTAACTTGTGTGTAATGGAAGTAAAGAAAGCATGCATCTTTGAACAATATATTAGACAAGATAACAAGAAAACAATTGCCTTTCTCGAGATGATTTTTACATTACAAGACTAGTCCGTAATTTTTATCTCTACTGTCTCACTAGCGGCTCTAAGAACACCTCAATACACACATACATAACTACACATTGTTATTTTCCGATACAAACTAGAAAAAATATAGAATTATACTAAAGAGTTTCGTTGCTCAACATATTATACTTGACTCGCAACATGAAGTGATCTAAGTCATTAAACTTTGAGAGACGCCTTATTGGCAAAAGTTAAGGGAAATTATGTTACAAAGTGTGGGAGAACGCGCCACAAGGGAGCATCTTGACACGAGTTGGAGTGGCGTCAAAGGCATAGGAGGCTTGCTGGGGTCATGTGCTGAGTGGATGCTGCTAAATAGTTAACTTTAAAAACAGCTACATTTATGATAGGCGATGAAACGTTGAATTTTGTTTGACATTTATTGGTGTATTTGACAGAACAGCCACACACACTGACATACTGGTACAAGATTAATGATCAAATTACTGTTAGATCAATTACAGGTCAATGAATTATTTAAACTGTTTTTTCTTTTTTTTGCGTGTGTTGTAAGCGAATGAAATCCACAATCTTTTTATTAAACTACTTATGTCAATCGCTAAATAACTGCCTCGTCTAAAGTGTGGAATTAATCATATGTTGAACTAATCACAAAGGTATTAAGAGTGTAGCTTACTGACGTGCATGTAATAAGGCTTACCAGATAAAAGAGTCATTAACTTACTAATAAAAGACAGAGAAGGCGAGTTACAGGAAATTGTGAAAGAATTGTTGGGTCAATGCATATTTTTTTTTAACTTGCTCTTCTGTTATCATCTAAGCATCTTTTTTTTTACACACTTTCCACCTACCTTTTACCTTTCCTTCCACCTTCCTTTCCACCTTCCTTTCCCCTTCCTTCCACCTTCCTTCCACCTTCCTTTCACCTTCCCTTTCACCCTTCCTTCCACCTTCCCATCCACCTTCCCTTCCACCTTCCTTCCACCTTCCTTTCCACCTTCCTTCCACCTTCCTTCCACCTTCCTTCCACCTTCCTTTCCCCCTTCCCATCCACCTTCCCTTCCACCTTCCTTCCACCTTCCCTTCCACCTTCCTTTCCCCTTCCTTCCACCTTCCTTCCCCCCTTCCCATCCACCTTCCCATCCACCTTCCCTTCCACCTTCCTTCCCCCTTCCCTTCCACCTTCCTTCCACCTTCCCTTCCACCTTCCTTCCACCTTTCCCATCCATCTTTCCATCCACCTTGACATGACCTGAAAGCCTGTCACCCCAAGGCATCATTCCACCTCATCTTCGCTGTCAAAGACCACTCTCTCTTCCACTCTTCCACTCTTCCACTCTTCCCAGAATCCCACTGACTCATTCGTGCTCATCATATTAAGACTTTAATTGTCTTCTTGTCTTGTCTTTGGTGTTCTTTCTTTCTCTCTCTCTTTTTTTCTTTTTTTTCTCGTTTTTTTTTATGCTAGTTTTGCAGTTTTTCTCCTTTTTTTTCATTTTTCTTGTGTTTTATCTTCGTGTCTTCAGTTCTTCTTCTTTTTCTGCACTGTATCACTTTACTATTTTCTGGTTATAAGCATCTTTACTCTTGCTTATTCTCTCTCTCTCTCTCTCTCTCTCTCTCTCTCTCTCTCTCTCTCTCTCTCTCTCTCTCTCTCTCTCTCTCTCTCTCTCTCTCTCTCTCTCCTCTCTCCTTACCCCCGAGGAATGAAATACTAACCCCCCTCCCTTCTCCTCGCCCCTCCCTCATTCCCCCTCCCCCTTTCCCCCTCCTCCTTCCCCCCTCACCCTTTCCCATCATCCTTCCTCCCCTCCCTATCCCCCCACCCCTTTCTCCCTCTCCCCTTCCCCTCTCCCCCCCTCTTCCCTTACCTCCCTCCACCGTCATGACATCTTGGAATTACTACAGTCTTTCCTCCTTCCCTCCTGGACCTTATGCAAATTTTGGAAACATTTTATTGGATTTACATTATTTATAATTTTTTTTTTCCTTCATTTATTTATTTTTATGTTACGATTGCGTGCTTCTTTTTTTTTTTGTGTGTGTGTGTGTGTGTGTTTTCGTTTCTATGTGACGCTATTTGTATTTTTTATTCTCTTTTTTGTCTTTCTCGTTTTTTTTTTCTCTCTCTCTCTTTCTCTTTCTCTTTCTCTTTCTCTTCCTCCGCTCCAAGTCTTCTCATTCATTCCGCTCAACATTTCCTTCTCTATCTCTTATCTCTTTCCATTGCTCTTTCTCCTCACATTCGCTCCTCATCCTCCTTCCTCCATTTCTTATCTTTTCTTCCCAATTCCTCGTCTACCTCCGTTTATCTTGTAACTCTATCTTATCTCTCCTTTACAGTTTCCTTCTTCATTCATGCTTTCTTCCTCCCTACCTCTTCCTCCTCGTCTCTCCTTCACGTCATTTTCCTCATCCTCCATTCCCTTCTACTTCACTTCCTCTTCCTCCTCCTCGCTTATTTCCTCTCTCTCTCTTCCTCCCTTCAAGCTTCCTGTCGTCTTTGTTCACTATTTTGTCAGCTTAAGGAAATCTTGCAACGTGCTTCTACTTCTCTCCGGCTAAATTTTGCCCAATACATCTCTTTTCTACCTTATGCTTCCTAGATCAGCCTCCTCCCTCACTACCGTCCCTTCGCTAGCAGTGTTCAGAAGAGGAATGTCTCGAGTGGTGTGTGGTGATGCGTATGAGAAATTTTATAAGTAAGAACACCACTGGCTGTTGTCATAGGTTTGTGTTTGTATTTGAAGGTCTAAAATCGCAGGACAAACACACACACACCCACACACACAATATGGGAGTCTTCTTAGGGAAATGTCATTCAGAGTGAAAATGTGAGAGGTGGTGTGCTGAATGAAATGAAGGAGAGTGAAAATTTTCCTAATCACCGCTTGTAGTGAAGGTCAAAGCTGCTGAGGACAAGTGAGTTGAGAAAAAATGGGTCAGACGTAATGTCTTTCAGTGAAGGTTCCCAGAATGTAAACCTATGTTATGCCCTCGTGGAAATAATGCCCAGTTTTAGTTTTTTAAAAGAATCAAGATATAAAAGTGTAAATATATAAGCACTAGTATGCAATAGAATATAAAAAACATGGCAAAATATAATGTTGAAATACAAGTTATAACGAAATACAAGTAAAATATTTGTTAGTTAGTTTTCATTGTATAACTAAATCGAGTTTCACAGAGAATTCATGTTACACGTAATGATTCTTTCTTTTTTTATATCACTTTCTATTTTGCTTTCTTTCTTTCTTATTTTTTCTTGCTTTCTTTCTGTCTTTCTTTCTTTTTTTCTTTTTTCTATTAGCCAACACGATGTAATATTAAGTAAAGAAAAAATGACCTTATCCATCACACTTTCTTGTTACGAACATGCTTTGAAAATACTGAAATGTGCGAACAACGAACTGAAATTATGTTACTCAATGATGTAGATAAGTGAAAACTACTATACCTACAACTGGCCAACTGGAGACAATACCTCAATATATACATCATCTGTAACTATTATCTATTGGAAACTAATACAATACCTTGAATCCATTACTTGGTAGGATCCGCTATTCTAAGAAGAATCAGACTCGATTCCCAGCAACAAGGGAATCGTCAGAGCCTATTATGGAATTTATTATCTTGGTGAAGGAGTTAAGTATGACAAGTATAAGATATAGAAGCTTTTAAAATAACTTTTCTATCCTATGTACAAAATATTTTATCTTGAGTATACAGTTATATATCGAGGAAAGTATAGCAATCGTAGGAGGAGAAAATACCACAGTTCAGAGGGTAAATAAGAGTTTTTTTTTCTATCCTAGCGAGGCAACTCCGAGTACAGTCAGCCCTCTGTTGACACTAGACAAGGAAGTCCTCGAGGAATTTGTGAAGTTTGAAGTCGATTTTGGCGTGAAAGTGAAACTGTTTGTATCGATTCCTGCCCAGATAGGTTAGAAAATGTTATTATTCATATTTTTGCGATTGTATTTTTTCTATAGACATCACCAAATAGTATAAAATGTTCATGTTTTAAGTGATATTTAGTGCTATTGTCCTATTTTTCTTTCCTTTTTTCTGATGTTCTTTATGTTCTAGTTACCTTAAGAGCCACAATTTTACCAACATTACATTCTTACTACTAGTGAAAGTGTAGATTAAATACACCTTTCTATTTAAGTCTTATGTTTGGGGCTAAAAGAATGGTACAGCTGTATTTTGAGTTCTTCAATACAACACTATGATGTATTTTTTCAACTTCCTCGATACTTTTATAATGAAAAAAGTATATATGCTTATTATAATTCTCCTTGATCTGAGGGAATGAAAAAAATACTTAAATAGCGACCAAAAGGAGTTCTGAGAAGCACCTCCTCTGTATTCTCTCCTACGAAATGATATGTTGCAAGGGGAAGGCGAGAGTAATGTTTCCCAGAACCCTAAATGCCTTGTCTTAGTCAATTCCATTAGCTGAGTATATAGATACATAGATTTTATTGAAACCTTTCATCAAAGTATAATTTATGATGTAAATTTATGAAGACACAAACTATATACTTTTTTCCAACGTGTTATTTTCGTTTAGTTCTTATAAAGCGCTGTCAGAACCCGAAAATAAACCGTGTCATTTTTTTTGTGGGGCTATCAATATTTTTTTTTCTCTTTCTCTCTCTCTCTCTCTCTCTCTCTCTCTCTCTCTCTCTCTCTCTCTCTCTCTCTCTCTCTCTCTCTCTCTCTCTCTCTCTCTCTCTCTCTCTCTCTCTCTCTCTCTCTCTCTCTCTCTCTCTCTCTCTACCTGTGTTGATCGGACGTCTCCTAAGTAGTGGTATTCAATTATCTATTCACAAGTTGCCTGTCAATGATGTGTGTGTGGGTGGGTGTGTGTGTGTGCGTGTGTGTGTGTGTGTGTGTGTGTGGCTTGCTCCTTATGTAATGTAGACACTCATTTGCTTATGCATTGTTTTCTACGGCACATTAATCAGCTATTCATTTGACCGCGTGTTCATTGATTAACTAAATAATTTGAGAGAGAGAGAGAGAGAGAGAGAGAGAGAGAGAGAGAGAGAGAGAGAGAGAGAGAGAGAGAGAGAGAGAGAGAGTTGACATTCCATTCTCTTACTTCCTCCTCGTGTTGTCGTCTGGTATTATAAATTATCTAATCCCATAACGACCACACCGTTACCACCGCAAACGATCACCTCCCACTATAAACACACAACCGATCATCCCAACCTCCCACCCACATACCTACCTGCCTGATGCCCCCTCCCACGCCCACAACCCTTCCGCCCCTCTCCGCCCACCTCCCGTCCATTCTGCCAGGCCGGTTGCTGCTTCATCTTAGCTTATCTGTGCTGATAGTGTCAAACGTATCAGTATTTTCTGGTTCCTTGCTCCAATTTTCCTTCTTACTCGTGTTTTTATCTATATTTTATGTTTATTTGTTTGGTTTGGTTAGGTTAGGTTAGGTTAGGTTAGGTTAGGTTAGGTTAGGTTAGGTTAGGTTAGGTTAGGTTAGGTAAGGTTGTGTATTGTGATTATTTTCTGCCATTTTTATTCTGACCGCTGTTTAATTCAAGTTTTTTTTCTATGACAATGGATATGCATGTAGTATATTATAACATTCCTCACATTTAGACAACTGAACGATTTTCTTTTTCTTTCTGTCAATAAGATTCTCCATTGAAAACATTTGCATTCCCTGTCTCTCCTCTGTGACATTTAACATTCCAACTAACACTGTGACTTGCATTCAGTAGTTGTTGGTGTGAGTGAGTGTTTGTCCTCCACACTAAGCCAAGCCGTCAAGCCGTCGAGCCACCAAGCCGTCAAGCCGCCAAACAGCTCTTTATGGCAGTGTCACACATAATGTTTAGTTTTGTCACCAAACCTTTCACTTTGTCAACGCACTGCCATTTAATGCATTCCTTTTACTTGAATGAAAGATTTGTGTGTATTTCAACTCTTGTGTGTTTGTGTGTGTGTGATGGAGGTGCGTGTGTGTGTGTGTGTGTGTGTGTGTGTGTGTGTGTGTGTGTGTGTGTGTGTGTGTGTGTGTGTGTGTGTGTGTGTGTGTGCATGTGTATGTGTATGTGTGTGTGTGTGGGTGTGGATGTGTTGCTATACACTGTCATGACGTACGTTCATATTGCTAAATATTTTTATTTTACCTTTTTCATTGCACGGGAATGTATATCTTCAATTATATTTTTCATGTACTAATATTTCAACAGTCTGATGTTCTCATATGTTGGGAATTGAATTTCGAGCAAATTTCATTCGTTACTTTGCACTGCTTTTGATATTTACTTTGTGTCAAAAATACATTTACTTTCTTTTGATATAGTTATTAACGCTTGTCTGATGTTGTTGTTGTTGTTTTTTTACATTTAAAGGGTATTGGCTAAGGGACAATAAAAATACGTTTAAAAAAATCCCGCAGTTACAGTCACCTAGTCACACCAAGCATCCTGTTACTCCTTCCTTCTTCCTCCTTCCTCCTTCCTCCTTCCTGCACCCATCTTAATCTTGGCTTCACTCCTACATTATACAACATTATACTCCTTCTGTATGCAAAGTGTATATGCATATTTTCTCACCACCATGTCTAACGTTCTTCTCAAACTATTAATATATCATTCCCTTCAGTCGAAATATAACTACATTAATATTATAAATTACTTGTGTCACCAATTTACACCAATTTCTCTTCAAGCAACGGTTCAAGGCTTCAACTGATCGATTGGAGAGGACGGGCGAGCGTGTGTTGAAGGTGCATATATATCTATCTATCTATATATATATATATATATATATATATGACTCGTGTCCGCGCGTCAACCCTG
>JAPQNM010000013.1:19401003-19433503 GCA_029783475.1 Metacarcinus magister
CTCCTCCACCTCCTCCTTCACCTCCTTCACCTCCTCCTCCCCACTACGACCCCGGAACAAGTCATATTTGTATTAATTAATTACTCGGTCAGACTTCTCTCTTGAATATTATCTTCTCAGTCCACCCGAGATATCAACACACGCGCGCGCACACACACACACACACACACACACACACACACACACACACACACACACACACACACACACACACACACACACACACACCATAATACTAATAAACTGAAAATCTTAACACCAAAATCTTACCCTTTCTAAGACGTATTATAAGAAGTATGCCGCTATTCCGTTCAGTATGTAGTTACACCCGCTAACTCAAGTCCTGTCCTCACTCCTAGCTCCTCACGAACCTTGGTATTTACAAACGTGTGACCCAAGCACTGAGCTCAGGCTTATTTCCCTTGTGTCTTCTACCTTGGCTTCACGAGTTTCTGAATATCAAAGTTCAGAAAAAGGAAGATGTGACCAAGTGAGTTGAAGGTTCAGAGTCACTTATTTGTGTGTGTGTGTGTGTGTGTGTGTGTGTGTGTGTGTGTGTGTGTGTGTGTGTGTGTGTGTGTGTGTGTGTGTGTGTGTGTGTGTGTGAGAGAGAGAGAGAGAGAGAGAGAGAGAGAGAGAGAGAGAGAGAGAGAGAGAGAGAGAGAGAGAGAGAGAGAGAGTCATAAATTCAACTATGAGTGATGGCCACGCAAACAAACACACACACACACACACACACACACACACACACACACACACACACACACACACACACACACACACACACACACACACACACACACACACACACACACACACACACACACACACACACACACACACACACACACACAATGTTATATCACTGTTTGTTCTCAACCCTAATTGCGGAATGACTACAAACTTTGCAACGTTGTGAATTTCGTATATCTTTGATAACGACCAAAGTTGGTTTCATTGGCTGAAAAATCACGTTGATAAATTACCATTGGAAGAACATGTCATTTTTTTTCTCACGATGTAATTGCTACAGAAAGTAATTTAAACACACACGCACATACGTACACACATAACTGGTCTTCAATCGGTTATTTTGATGCCGATACAATATATAACGCAATGATAATCTTTTTAACTTGACTAGTAATTAAGTTGAAGATCAGAAGAAAAAAAACTCAAAATAGATTAAATTCCTGCGCTTCTTAAACAACAAAGCATCGTTTTAATTCATTCCTCTTCACTTTTTTGTCATAAACTATAAACACCACAAACCAACACTACTACTACTACAATAAACAAAGTACTGGATCACACTACCTAACATACCTTATACACACACATACTCATTATACCAAACATTATAGATGAACCCAAACAAAACATTCCCTCTACACGTTAGCATCAACACACTGTCATAGCATTGCAGAGTTCCGTTCAACTTTAGCTGTACGTCTTCATGATCTCCCAAACCGTGACACCAAGGAACCAACAGCCTTCTAAGCGGACAGCCAGACACGCTATGTAGTTGGAGTTACTTGGAATCTCTTAGGTAGAAATAGTTTACCTAAATGTAATTTTTTTTTTTTTACTTGTATTGTCATAACTTTACCTAAATAAGACGATTTGAAGGTGATGTTTGGGGGAGTTAAGTTTAGATGATTTGTAGTTTATGTCTGAATAAGGTGGAGGTATACATAGAATGCCTATTTGGTATATATTATGTTTTTTTGAGATTTTTTTGAGATTAGATATTAACAGATAATACTAAACTAATGCATTCTAAAATATATCTTGGCTTGTTCGGTGTTGACTAAGCCATTTTATTAACCAACATTATCAAGCTGAACGTAATAATACTTACTATTAATATTTGGTTTTCTTTTTAACTTTCTTATTACTATTAATTTTTTTTTTTTTCTGTAACTTATATCTTTAGTCAACCCAAAGTCATAGCGTCAAGTTGTAGCACTGCACAGTACCTACAACACAGCCAGGTGAATATGTACATCGTAAAAGTGAACCAGGTACTGTCCCACTGATCCCTTTCCTCCTACCCACTAAAAAGATATACGATGCTAGGTTGACTAAAATTGTCCCTCCGTACAGCGCCAAACTATGTTGTGGTGATAACAATAACTACTGTGAACACTAGTTACTATTATACACGTGAATGCAGATGACCTAGTGCTAGTATAGTAATAATAGGTGATTAGTGTAATATTTAATCACTTTAATAACCCATAATGACCCCTAGTGCTGTAGAGCTAAGAATAGATCGCTAAATTACTTAAAATCGACATCTAAATATATCTACGTCATTTCTAACAACCTTCTACAGCTCTTTAAGCCTTTGCGATGCTACTGAACCCAATGCTACGCTTGTTCCTACCATTGTTTTTGTTTAAGCATCGCACTGCCATTACTTCCCTGATAACAGTCTGTGTCGCCTGATACAACCCACTCCTACTCTCGCTTTCACTACTAATACTATTACAACTATTACTACTACTACTATTGCTACTACTACTACTGCTACTGTGTAATGGTAAAACTTTGCATTCCCGTGTAATAATAATAATAAAAAAATATATAAAGTAATTAAAAAAGTAATAATGATAGTAATAATAATAGTAAACGGCTTATTCAAATACCAACTATAAGCTGAAACTATGCATATTGAAAATTACAAAATTTTTAATGTGAGGAGTGCAAGACTTTAAAACATAGGTGGTGGACATAAATGTATGTGTGTGTGTGTGTGTGTGTGTGTGTGTGTGTGTGTGTGTGTGTGTGTGTGTGTGTGTGTGTGTGTGTGTGTGTGTGTGTGTGTGTGTGTGTGTGTGTTCTTGCCATCAGGTACACACAGAAGGACCCTGTTTTACCTCCCTTGCCTCCTTACCTCCAGACTTTGATCAGATACTGGACCGTCAACTTCAGGGGTGACTTTTTCAGGAAGATGGTTGCTCCTCTCTGAAGTTTATTGATGCTGGTAGACCTCTCCTTGTTTGATAGCCAAGTAACTTTCCACATCAAGAGCCAACCAGCCACACGGTCGAGCCTATAATGTGATGGGAAGGAAGAGAAGTGGTTGACCTCAGCGCTCTCTTCCCCGACCGACCGACCGCCCGCCCGCAAATACTCGTTTCTTCCATCACCAACACACAAAAGTTCCTTCCCTTGTCACACTCCATTCCCCACACATAAGATTCTGAAACTTTCCGCAGCAGTGTAACAGACAAGATGAGGAAGCACTGGCGAGGAATGTCAATACCAGATGAGAAGACATTGTATAAACTTATCGAATCATTTGAATGCATGACGTAATACTCAATTATGTCATATAAATAAACATACTTTACAAACTTTTTTTTTTTACATGGTAGTAATAAATAGGTTAGTTATCCTTCCAGCTCGAGTTTCAGCTTACATCGAAAAAAATTAATCTTAATCAACCATCGGCGTTTGTCACTTGTCTTGTGCTTGACCTTCCCTTTCTGTTCCCTTGTTCTTCCTCCCTTCCCTTCTGTTCCCTTATGTTCCCCGTTGGCATGTGCATGACCTAAGGCAGTTAGTGTTAGCCTCTTTTCCTTCAAGTCTCATGCCTTCTTCCCAAGTGCGAGTGCATGTATAGCTGCTGCTTGTACTACATGCACCTCCTATTAAGGTCTCATACGCTCCCGTAGAGGGCGTGTGGCTATACTGTGGAAATTTGCGTTGGTGTCCTGCATTTCTCCTTCCCTGTGCCTCTCCTGCCGGTTATTTGTTCTGTGCTCTCCCTGCTGAAGAATTTAAAGAGCTAAGGATCTAAGAAAACACCGCCCAAATAACACTTCTTTTCGCCCTGCTGTGTTCAAGGTGATCGGCCTCAACGCCATACCATAACACTGCGCCATGTACGATGTTTTCTCCTCACTCTCATATCGCTCCTGAGGTAACAATATCTATATATAAAGTGATCCATTTCAGTTGATATATTCTTCATGATGATAAGAGAAAATGGTCGTTGTATACCTTGTTTTATTTTGATTTTCGTAGTTGTAGCAGTAGTAATAGTAGTAGTAGTAATAGTAGTAGTAGTAGTAGTAGTAGTAGTAGTAGTAGTAGTAGTAGTAGTAGTAGTAGTAGTAGTGATGGTTGCGTTACTTTTTACCGGTAAATGACACAAATATGTCATATTATCATCCTCAGCTTAGCAATAACGAATTATCTTTTTATTTAACGTACTACCAAAATAAAAATGAAATAAATAAATAAAAAAGTGTTATGGTTTTGTAGGAAATTTATATATCTAACAGAATCATATGTGTGCGGGGGGGGTTTTCTTCTTCTTTTTTTTCGTTTTCGTTATCTTTCTTTCCCTTCAGCATACATAACTCAGTGATGCGCGTTTGTCACACACGCATATATTACTTCTTTTCTTTTTTCTTCTTCCATGCTTTCATTGAAGGTGGCGGAGTGTGACAACGACGCTTGGTGGGGGCGACAGCTGGCCGGATCAATAGATGGCAAGGAGGGGGGGGGGAGGGTGAGTGTCCTGTTCCTTTACAGAAAACTCCTTTGTTTGTGGCGTTTAAACACACATGCATACAAATACACACACACACACACTCACACACACACACACACACACACACACACACACACACACACACACACACACACACACACACACACACACACACACACACACACATACAATTGCATGCATTCTTACTTATCGTTATCTCATAGTTTCCTTATCATCTTACGTTTTAGTAATCTTACAACGAAGTGTTAAGATTCTGAATAGTTGAAATAATAATGAGTTAAGACGAATATTTCTAGAGAGAAAAAATAGCATATCAGAAGAATAACTGTAAATATGACTGGAATCAGGAGGCATAATATTTGTTATGTATGAACGTGCTTGACTGTAAGGAAAAGGGATGTTATTTAATGTCATAATATTTATTCATGTGTATGTGTGGGAGTGTGTGTCTGTGTATGTATGTGTTTGAATGTGTGTGTGTGTGTGTGTGTGTGTGTGTGTGTGTGTGTGTGTGTGTGTGTGTGTATGTTTATATATATATATATATATATATATATATATATATATATATAAACACACACACACACACACACACACACACACACACACACACACACACATACACACACACACACACACACACACACACACACACACACACACACACACACACACACACACACACATATATACACACACAGCGGGTGTGCAAGATATAGTATACGTACAAATAGAATTATTACACCATTGTCCAAAATACTGCGTGGAATTCTCACATAAAACCGAGGCAGGCCAGCTTCCCTTTGTGGGTTATTGAACAGAGTAACAACAAGTGTCGCTACGCCGCGTGTGTCTGCCCGCAAGGAAGGACCCGCATAGGCCACCCGGGGCCTTGAACTGCAGGCTGCCCTTGCCTCTACCATCAACCTTGCAGGCTGCCCTTACCTGCACTAGTAACCTTGCAGGCTGGCAAAACGACCAGTGAGCTAAGTGTGAAATAAATATGCACGTTGTAATTTGAGTGAATATCAATATGAATATAAGTTTGCATGTAAAGGAAGTTACAGGATGTGAATATCCATCAGATTGAAGTGTGTGTATGTAATAGTTGATGGTAAATAAGCTTCAAATAGTATAGTTTAATGATTAGTAAAATGAAAAGTTTGTGTTATGATTCTATAAATATTCGAAAGAAAATATTGGAGACAAAAAGAAATAGTTATTGCTCATAGTGACAATTTCTTAAAAGGAGAAAATGAGGAGGCTGCGATGTGTGCATATGTTGATGAGAGTAAAATCCTCTGATAAGAAAATAAATAAAACAAGAAAATAAAAACTTTACGATAGCGTGTTGTATGTGTGAAGAATTTTTGACCAATTGAGTTTCATGTTATTGCAAGATGAATGTGTGGTGCCGCCTGTAGCTACCTCATTATTTTACGTTGCAAGGATAATGACGGGTGTGTGGAAGGATAATGAGGGATTGGATTCCTGCAAAAGACTGAAAATTAAAATAAACTGATACTTTAGAAACTATGAAAATGAGTTGGTTGAATATATTTTGTGGGTGAGAGTGAACTAGCTAATGGTTGTACTACATGCAATACTATAACAATGCAAGTAATTACCGATTTAATTACCACTCTAATGGTCCAATTAATAGTGTAATAGTGAAAAAACAGGTTCATTAAAAAAAAGAAAAACAATATCGAATAGCAATGTTTTGTAAAATGGATATAATACAGAAAAAAAACATGTGTATATATATAACATGACTCAAAAGTTGTATATCACAAGTATTAAAAATCGAGACAAGGCAATAAAAGATAATAAATCAGAGAGGACAACATATGAAGCTTTTGTAAGATATACACTTTTTTATATTACACAAAATGACACGACAATAAAGTATTACAACGGATGTTTTGTGCGAAAATTGCGCGACAACAGGAAATTATTTGTTCGCTTGATAACGCTGTGACAAACATCGCAACTATTTTAAAGTCGTGTTGCTGTAAGGTAGAGGAAGAGGACACTACTGAAGGGCTTAATGATGCAGTGGTTCAGTACGAAAGGTGTGTTATGTGATATCAAAGTACTTGCCTGACTACTAATGAAAAGCAAACCAGAACCAGAATGAAAGGCTAAAGCAACTTACAAAAATAACTTACGTAGCAATATGATGGGGTTGTTGTTGTTGTTGTTTTTTGTGTGTCTTCTTATTTTCTGTAAAAAAAACATATATATATATATATATATATATATTAAAACAGGAATAACTTAGGTAACAATATAATGTTGTTGTTTTTTTGTGTGTTATCTTATTTTCTGTATAAAAACAATATTTATGAAAAAAATTAAAACAGAAGAATGATTCAGATAACTTACACTACATTCAATCAGTCAGTCATTTCAGCCAATCAGACAATCAGTCAGTCAGTCATTTCAGCCAATCAGACAATCAGTCAGTCAGTCATTCAGTTAGTTAATATCAATGTGAAATCAATTGTATACAACTACGTATCTGGAATTGATTACATGATATGATTTGTATCCTTTTACTATGTTTTTAAGCTGATTAAAAAAACATTTGAAAAGATTATAATAAAGAATGTCGTGGGTTTTATTTATTACATGAAGAAGCTAGTTATTGCCTGTGCTTTAATTAATTTGAAAGACACGAGTTTGAGTGTGTATATATCTATTAATAGCTGTGTATTCTGTGCGTACATTATTTCCCCCACTCACTCCCTAGCAGCCTTTTCCTCTAGTATAACCTCACATTGAGAGCCTCGTTGAGTAAGCCAAACCTACATACTAACACCGGGAAACTCATCAGCGCACGGCAGTACCATCAGGGCATTCAACACAGTACAGCTTAACGGCTCACTCACTCTCACGGAGAAAACCTGCGTGAGGGAGAGAAAAAAATCAGTAATAAAATATCGTGGCGCTCATTGTGTCTGTCGTTACCTTAGATGAGACCCACTAGAGACTCACTCACTGGAAGGCAACACTTATACTGAAACTGGACTGAAACACTAGACTGAAACACTTAAATTACCGCAACACCGCGATGTGGCGTTAGAGAATGCGAAAGTGGAATTGGCGGTCGACTAATTCTGTTTTGATTATGATTCTAATAGTGAAGTTGTTGATAATAATTAAATAGTAGTAGTAGTAGTAGTAGTAGTAGTAGTAGTAGTAGTAGTAGTAGTAGTAGTAGTAGTAGTAGTAGCATAACAACAAGCATTGATATAGCATCTGTAAACACAATTAGCTGACAGAGTAAATCACGGTTGAATGTATAAGAGATAAGATACGCCTGAACGTCACCCAATATCATCCTTACTATTGATTTACACTCTACTCCACTCATCGTTTGAAGCATTGCCTGCAGTCTATCTTAGGTCATGAGTGTCGTCTTTAATCATTGCTCATTGAGAGGAGGCAGTTACACTATTACACTCCAGCATAACAACACCATAATGCTTTGTGTTGCCGCTATTAGTACAAGGCAGCGCTAAGATTTATCGTCGCCCAGTGCTTGTTATAATTAAACCTCAGTCCTCCCCCTCTTACACACGTCCAAGTCACCTCCTCAGACAAAGGTACGTAGTGTATGTGGTGGTAAGGGGATGACTTGTATATGGGGTGTTTGGGTGGGGATATAGGTGTGTTTTGGGTAGGTTTGGGGGTGTTTAGGTGTGTTTGTAGGTGTTAGTGTGGGGGTATGGGTGTTTTGGATGTGTTTGTGGGTGTTTGTGTGGGGGGTATGGGTGTTTTGGGTGTGTTTGTGTGGGGGTAGGGGTGTTTGTACTTGTAGAGGTGATCAGGAAGCATTGTAAACATTATTATTTAAGGTAAATGTGATGTAAAGCTGCAGTTTCTACTTAATGCTTGCTGTTTGATGTCACATTTGTGCTCCATAGTAAAAGAAATGTTAATAAAGTGGAAAGAGGTCAAATTCCCGCCTAATTAATGCTCGTTGTAGGTAGTACTTTGACTCTTGGGATAAATGGATGTAAGTAAGGACACCTCCCCTTCTAAAGCGTTTTTTGGGTATAAGGTGTTGTAAATTACGTTAATAGAGAGAGAAAGCGAATGAAAGAGAGAGAGAGAGAGAGAGAGAGAGAGAGAGAGAGAGAGAGAGAGAGAGAGAGAGAGAGAGAGAGAGAGAGAGAGAAAGAGAGAGAGACAGTGTGTGCATTACAAAGGAGATTTTCAGGACATTTCTAAAAAGGGACGAAGATACACGCGTGGGGGATGAGCATGAAGAAAGGAGGAGCAAGCGAGGGATATTATCATAAAATTTTGCTGCCTGCCCGAGCCTTTTCTTGGTTCTCTTTTATGGTAATGCCGCTTCGGCGTAATGGTCGTCATTTCTCCTTCCTTTCTGCATGGATCCAGCTGTTTATATACGCGCAGACCCCAAAAAATATATATACTGTGTAAATTTGGATATCTTTAATAATTCCTATCATCTTGAATCATATTTGTTTTTTTATTTTTGGTATGTGTTTAAGTTGATGACTAAATGTGTGTGTGCTTGTGTGTGTGTTGAATTATTTACGTTTCAGAAAGACAATGATATAATCGCTAGAATACTTATAGTCACAATTTTACCTCCAGTTGTAGAAGCGTTGGTGGTGATGGTGGTGGTGATGGTGGTGGTGGTGGTGATGGTGGTGGTGGTGGTGAACATAAGAACATAAGAAATGAGAAGACTGCAAGAGGCCAATTAATGACCTACACGAGGCAGTTAGGTGTTTCAGACAATTTTTTTAAGTATATATAATTGCTTTCCTGTGTATAATAATAATCTCAATTTTGGTTTTATATATACGTGACCCCCCAGCTAACGCACGGCCGCCACCTAGCGGTACCTGTTGAAGCTTATTAGGTAATGTTTTCTTTATATCCCTCCACTATTAATGGTGAAGAATGATGTGTTACTGCTCCTCCATCCCTCAAAATGACATGTAAAGGAACACGGAAGGTTTAAAACGAAGAAATATTATCACCAGGTCACATGAAAAAGTTAGTCACTACCTTATTACACCTTCCCTGGGCCCTGCCAACCCCTGCCGCCCTTCCCTACAGGTACTACAGGGTCACACACACCTGTCCTGCCACACCCCTGCCACATAAAGGCGAACATAACACTTTAAACACCATTATTATTATGGTGTTAAATAAGGGTGACTGTCACGGCGCCAACACCGCCCAACTCTCTCTGCGCAGCCCGGCACACCATTCTGCGCACGGTCAGCATATCTCCTATTTAATGGGTATTTCACCCCACCTAACACACTCACAACACAACACACTCTCCTTCATCTATATCCTTGTAGGTCACCATGTCCTAACACTTCTTTTACTGTACCTAACACGCTATAATTAACTCTTGGATGTAAACAAATAATTACCGTGTTTTTTTCTCATTTTGTCGTTGTTTTTTCCGTTTTTCTTTTTTCTATGGCTTATTTAGGCCTTACTTTTTGTTTGAATAGTTTTTATATATTATTTTCTATGGTTTTGGTTGGTTTAATTTCATTATTATTGCTTTATTCTATTATTCGATTCTATGATTGACCTTAGAAATAAACATTTTTCATGAAATAAATACGAATCAAATATAACAAATGTTTATGTAGGTAACAGTTAGGTGTTTCAGACGATTTTTTAAAGTATATATAATTGCTTTCCTGTGTATGATAAAAATCTCAATTCTGGTTATATATATACGTGACCCCCCAGCCAACGCACGGCCGTCACCTAGCGGTACCTGTTGAAGCTTATTAGGCACTGTTTTCTTTATATCCCTCCACTATTAATGATGAAAAATGATGTGTTACTGCTCCTCCATCCCTCAAAATAACATGTAGAGGAACAGGGAAGGTTTAAAACGAAGAAATACATCAGGTCAGGTGGTCAGGTCCTTTCTGGCTGCTAGCGGTCACAAGAAAAAGTTGGTTACTACCTTATTACACCTTCCCTGGGCCCTGCCAACCCCTGCCGCCCTTCCCTACAGGTACTACAGGGTCACACTCACCTGTCCTGCCACACCCCTGTCACGTAAAGGTGAACATAACACCTTTAACACCATTATTATTATGGTGTTAAATAAGGGTGACTGTCACGGCGCCAACACCGCCCAACTCTCTCTGCGCAGCCCGGCACACCATTCTGCGCACGGTCAGCATATCTCCTATTTAATGGGTATTTCACCCCACCTAACACACTCACAACACAACACACTTCCCTTCATATATATCCTTGTAGGTCACCATGTCCTAACACTTCTTTTACTGTACCTAACACGCTATAATTAACACTCTTGGATGTAAACAAATAATTACCGTGTTTTTTTCTCATTTTGTCGTTGTTTTTTCCGTTTTTCTTTTTTCTATGGCTTATTTAGGCTTTACTTTTTGTTTGAATAGTTTTTATATATTCTTTTCTATGGTTTAGGTTGGTTTAATTCCATTATTATTGCTTTATTCTATTATTCGATTCTATGATTGACCTTAGCAATAAACATTTTTCATGAAATAAATACGAATCAAATATAACAAATGTTTATGTAGGTAACAGTTAGGTGTTTCAGACGATTTTTTAAAGTATATATAATTGCTTTCCTGTGTATAATAAAAATCTCAATTTTGGTTATATATATACGTGACCCCCCAGCCAACGCACGGCCGTCACCTAGCGGTACCTGTTGAAGCTTATTAGGCACTGTTTTCTTTATATCCCTCCACTATTAATGATGAAAAATGATGTGTTACTGCTCCTCCATCCCTCAAAATAACATGTAGAGGAACAGGGAAGGTTTAAAACGAAGAAATACATCAGATCAGGTCCTTTCTGGCTGCTAGCGGTCACAAGAAAAAGTTGGTTACTACCTTATTACACCTTCCCTGGGCCCTACCAACCCCTGCCGCCCTTCCCTACAGGTACTGCAGGGTCACACTCATCTGTCCTGCCACACCCCTGCCACGTAAAGTTGAACATAACACTTTAAACACCATTATTATTATGGTGTTAAATACGGGTGACTGTCATGGCGCCAACATCGCCCAACTCTCTCTGCCCAGCCCGGCACACCATTCTGCGCACGGTCATCATATCACACTATAATTAACACTCTTGGATGTAAACGAATAATTACGGTGTTTTTTCCTCATTTTGTCATTGTTTTTTCTGTATAATTCGTATAATTAACACTGTTGGAGCGCACATCTATATCCACCTCCGGCAACATGGCTACTGAGTACTGGCGGTCTTCCGTGAGGCCCTTCCCGCCCAAACAGTGGTGCCCAGTTTACTCGCTAATACAACTTTTTTCCGGTCACAAACTATATACAACGCAGCAATTTACAACCAACCACCACCACCAAACAAACTATGCAAGCAAAAACACTTACAACCATCTAAGTGAACACAGCAGACCTTAAAACCTCAAAACAGCTACGACCAACACAGGCCTCAACCTCTCGCCAGAACTCTCTGGTGGTGGTGGTGGTGGTCTGTTTGTTTTATGTTTCCATCTCTCACATTTAATACGTTGGGCCATAAACCTTAATTTTTTCACTATCATCTCTCCACTTTCTCCTTGTTCTCTCTCTACAACACTTATTCCAGTTTATAAGCATCGTTACTCTCTCTCTCTCTCTCTCTCTCTCTCTCTCTCTCTCTCTCTCTCTCTCTCTCTCTCTCTCTCTCTCTCTCTCTCTCTCTCTCTCTCTCTCTCTTTATTCTCCCAAGGAAGCTATATATTGTAGCATGTCGCTTCTCCTAAGAATAACTACTTGTCAATTTATCCTACGTAATGGTTGAAAATTGGTAGGATGGTTAGGCTCTGTCATTGTCATTCATCCCTAAATCCCTCTCATTCACCTGTTTTACCTGGTGACCCGTATTATTTTCTTACAGGGAGATATTATGCTATGTATACATCTAGCTTTACATCTAATATTATTTAGGTTGCCCTGTCGTTCATTGTTTTGTAATTTATAATGATTCACGTATTTTATATTTTATTTCTGCATTACCTACACACTTTTCATTCATATCCACTCGTATAGATGATTCAACATTGCTTATTCCACTGTGTTTCATACGACTTGCATTATTGTTTTTTTTTTTTATTATTAATATTCCGATGATATTTTTGTAGATAACCTTTTCAAATATTTTTGTTCTACATTTCATTTCTAATACCATTAATATATATACACGTGTGGTGAAACTGATCAAAATATTTCATTATATCTCTTGCCATTTTGTATATATGATATGGGTTTTAAACTGCCTTCAATAGTATCAATTCATCGAAGGTCATTTGCGATAGTGCTGTGTAATAAAAAAAATTGTTATATAACGCCTCCCACACTCACTCCCGCAGGCACACACCGGGAGGAAGAACACGTCCCTTTCCAGCTTTAGTAGTCGTGTCGTGTGGTAAAAAGCAAATAAAAGAAACGACGGCAAAAGTCTGTCTGGAAACTTTTTCAAAAGATTTTTACTTCCTAAGAAACAAAGGAAAAAAGAGAGAGAAAAAAGTTTTAGAGTATGGTATATGTCTGTGTGTGTGTGTGTGTGTGTGTGTGTGTGTGTGTGTGTGTGTGTGTGTCAATCGTACAGTCATCTTACATTCGCATCACTCTTTCATAAAAAATATAAAAAATGTACATCAATACTCTTCTCTAACTCCACCTCGCCTAATAATTATCGATGCCATCCAAGGTTAGGTTAAGTTTGGTTGCGGGACTCCAGATGCTAAAGGATTAATCTCATCTCCCATTCCAAGTTTTTTCGTTGATGTAGGAATAGTGCCACTGTTGCATCGATAACTGGTGCCTCTGTCTAGGTGGCACTTCCCAGTCGAGTGCCTCTGATACCGGTACTTTTTTCCGAGTGAGTTTTAAGCCGAGATAAGAGTTTTTTTCATCATACGTTGGGAAAGGAAATGTTCTCTCCTGGACGTGATTTTGTGTGTGTAAAGGACTGGGTACTCTAAGGTTTTTGTAAAGTATTGAAGTTTTTTTTTTTTTTTAAAGTTTTTGTGTTTTATACATATGTTAGAACAAGTAGAATGTATTGACTATATACTTTTCTCTTCAGTGATAATAGGAATGATTACTGTTCATATGAATAGTAAGCCATAATGATCACCGTTGCCCTAATGGAGTTTGATTATAGTTAATTGTCCTGCCACTAGATAGCTTTCCTCTCCTTTTTCAATCAATTTCTGGTACGTGTTTCTTGGGACCGTATACTACATCTTCTGCAAGCTACGTATAAACATAATTTTAACATCACACAGAAGTAGAAGATATACATCCTTTTCTTTATTGTGGGTATTTTGATTAGCAAGTACTTTATCTTTACATAAATTTACGTGACAACATTGTAAGTCCAAGTAGCTGCTTCATGGAACTTGCTGAAATGGATGGTGGTTCAGTTAATTGTGGTCTTGGACTTGCATGGGTTCATTCACAGCTGGCTGGACATTACTCACTAAGCAAGCAAAATTTCAATAATCACGATGGGAAGAAGGACGAGGAGGAAGATAAAAAGGAATAAGAGGAGGAAAAGAAAAGAGGAATAGGAGGTAGGGATGTGAGGTATCGAAAAAATACCTAAGGAGGAGGCTGGAGCGGTGGTCACGGCAGAAGCTGGCTGGTGTATTTTCCACCTTCTAGCTGTACATTCATCTTGTTGGTAAGTTATATGTAATTTAAGTCATGCTTATAGTTCACCTTTACATCCTCACCTCAGCCTGTTAGCATTGTATCACCTGGGACAAAGACTGCTATTAGAATCAATTACGTGGCAGTAGAATTTTGGATGTTTGAAGGCTCGTCTCATGTTATTTCTCTTTCGTTGTTTCTATTTCTCTTTCGTTCATTTCTATTTCTCTTTCTCAATCATTAATGCCGTAAGTAATACATTGTTGTTTTATTGAGATAATGTATATTGTTCTACATGGTGTGATAGATATGATACGTGTAGTTATGTATAGTTTTGTTACTATACTGTTTTGATTGACGTGATAGCTGGTTGGTTTGGTAAGTTTTTACATTTAACACAATAATGCACCTGGATAAAAATAACACTTTTTTATATAGATTTTGATCCATTTCAAATGATTTTGACTTTCATATGCGTCGCAAATGTATATATTGTGAGTGATATCTTTTAGGTAAATCTGCATAATTACTGCCCCCCGGGACCCCGAATCTAACCTAACCTAACCTAAACAGAACTCGCGTAATAACCTCTTAGATGGGGGTGCCAGACCTACCTAATCTAATCTAAATAGAACCCCCATAATAACCTTTTAACTGCGGGGGGGAGGGGGGAAGCCTCCCCAGACCCCCCTCAATGTGACCTAACCTATTTTTAACCTTAACCTATATTGCCAAATAACAAACCCCAACAAACATCTCCACCAGACCTAACCTCTTAACCTAACCTAACCTAACCTAACTCTGATTACTGATCATTGAAAACATTGAATATCTCACAAACTATGAATTTGCGACGGAAATGTAATTAGTACAACCTAGTACAACCTTCTCAGAATTGATCAGGTAATGTAAATTTATAACAATTCTCTAGAGCATTGTGGTGAAGATGTAAAGTAATGCCGCTGGTTTCATCCGGTGTTTAGTTCCCTTGAGAGGTAATGAGAGGATAATATTGTCACCATTAGATATTATGTAATTTATCTATTTATTATGTTGAATAATTAGAAGGCTCTTCAGATTTAATGTATAACTTAGGACAATTGATCAATAAGCTTTCCGTTTCAGCTGTAACACCATGGAAAGACGGAATATTTCCAGAATTGCTCCCTTCTCACTTGGGCGGATCAAACCTAACCTAATGGTGGGTGGCGTCCACAATCCAACAAATTATTTCCAATGAAAAGCAATACATCAGTGTCGTGTATGTAAAGAAGGCACTTCATATAATACTGGAAATATTTAGTATTTCAAAGTTCTATTGTTATCTTAAATTTCATATAACCAGTTTGGCTTCCAATCTGGTCATTCCATTGAAGAGTAGTATTGTACATTATATTATATTACTATTATAGTGTTTTTATGTGACTTGACC
Organism: Metacarcinus magister; assembly: GCA_029783475.1. NCBI lineage: Eukaryota > Metazoa > Arthropoda > Malacostraca > Decapoda > Cancridae > Metacarcinus > Metacarcinus magister. The sequence continues at coordinate 19,416,662 of JAPQNM010000013.1, forward strand.
AAGGTAGTGTAGGAGATGTTATTACTTTTATTCCTAATGCTTTTGATGTGGTATCACCGTCTACTTGGACAGGTTAAGACAAATTGGCATTACTGGAGAATTAGAGCCAATGTACTGAGGTGGGCCGAGAACCTCCTGGCTAACTGCTCCCGCAGAGTAGCAATACCAGGGAACTATTCTGGCAGGCTACCAGTGCACAGTGGAGTGCCACAAGGATCAGTAGTGGGGCCTGTCCTGTTTATCATCTATATCAATGATCTGGTCGCCAACCTTGAATCGCAGGCTAGTCTATTCGCAGATGACGCAAAGATCTACAGGACCATCAGCACAGCCGAGGATACAGAAATACTACATAGCGACATGGTTAGACTGGAGGAGTGGAGTAGCAAGTGGTTGGTGACCTTCAACTCTGCTAAATGCAAAGTCATGCACTTTGGGAGGCAGAACACAAGACCAGACTACACCTTAAACGGAGTCACCCTGGACATATCAGCCATAGAAAAGGATCTGTGGGTCTTGGTCTCAGAAGACCTTAAGGTGGCGTCACATGTTGCAGCCACGGTAGGGAAGGCCAACAGCAGAGTGGACACCAACTTCACCAACTTGAACCAGGAGATTGTGTGGGCGCTCTACACAGTCCTAGTCAGACCCTTGCTAGACTACGGGGCACAGTGCTGGACCCCCTTCTTGGCCAAGGATATACAACAACTGGAGAAAGTTGAGCACAAACAACAAAACTTGTGCCAGAGATTGCACATCTCCCCTACAAGGATAGGTGTAGAGCCATGGGTCTGCAAACGCTGAAGGATCGTCAGAGGTGAGGAGACATGATACAAGTGTACAAGATCCTCCACGGGTGTGACCACCTCCCTGCCACCAGGTTCTTCCAGCTGACCACTACCAACCTGCTAGGTCACTCACTCAACATTACCAATAACTGCACTATAGGCCAATGCGTTCTCCATTGGAACACCCAATGATTGGAATGCCCTCCCTCACCAAGTGGTCACAGCACCGTATATAGCCGCTTTTAAGTCTAGGTAGGATAACACTTGGGTATAGCAATTTTGTGAGGCTGGCACAGTTAGTGGAGGTGGGGGAACGACAACACTTCTTATTCCCTCACTAATGATGACTAGGTAAGCACATGACAGATGTAAAACACAGTTACTCTCAGTGATATAGCTTCAATAGGAAACCATTAGACTCTTATTTTTCATAAACCTGTAGCTTGCCTATAAAACAGGGTTCAAATGTAGATTTCTCGAAATTTAATTTATTTCCATTTATTTTTTTTTGCGGGGGGGTTCGTTTGGTGGGGCTGTGTGGAGATGATTGGAGAAAGTTTTATAACTGACAGAATATGATTTAAAGTGTGACTGAGTATAGATGGAAGAGCACAGTATAAGTTTGGGTTAAGTGTGAGTTTAGAATAATCAAGTATGCTTGGGTGGGTGTGTGTATGTACCAGTGAACAGGGAAACCTCAAAATGGAAATAAGAAATCATGAATTTGCAATGAATACACAGAGATTTGAGAAAGAAAGAAAGGTGATTGTGATTGGTGTAATAAATGTGACAAATAGTAATGAAAGTGTGGATGTAGGAAGAGGTGGGTAAATATAGAGTATCTGGACACAATGAGAATGGAGATTGGCTGAGGTGATTACAGACTATTTCTATCCAACTCTTTCTTTCAGCACAAGATGATCCACCACACCAGTATACATGGAGAAGGGGCATATAACACCACCCAAAGGGATTCATTCATCAAGTGGCTGTGGATGAAAGACTGAAGGCAGATGTGATGAGACACCTCAGTCAACATCAACCAAATTCCACTTAGAGTTTGGCCTTGGTGATCATTATGGTCTGAATGGTAAGACATCAGGTAGGTTAAGTGTTCTATTAGGAGTTTAATCCCCACTTAAAGTCCTCTCATGGCTACCCTTTTAAACTAATTTCCATCTGTTCTATCTATAGTCTCTGGCGCCTTGCTTCCTCCGGGTACGTCCAAGGGAATGGTCACGGCAGAAGAGCCTCCACCTCTCCCTATCCCTCCTTGTAGCTCAATCCCTTCCCCTCTATCAGCAACTCTTTCATGCATGTACTCCTTCACCCTATCCTTCCATCTTACAACTCACCCAGGATTCTGCAAAAGGCACTTATTACCAAAGACATCTATTCGCATCTTCAGATTGGTGTTCAGTGTTGATGTCTCACACAGCCATACAGTAAGACAGGAATCACCAGAATACTCGTGCTGAGCAAGTCCATAACACCGTGGTCCAGGCCGGCTAATCCACATTACCACATCATCCACATAGAGAAGGAGAACTTAACCTTTCACCTTTCATCCTCTATTTAACTCCTTGACTAGTCTCTTATATACAGTTTTGTTTTGTTTTTTCCAGTGTATAGACCAAACAACAAAGATGACAATACACATCTCTTCTGTTTTACACCCATCCATTCATTCTTTAAATATTTCATACACACTTTATTTTGGTTTTAATTTTCTCATACATACCCACTCTCTCTGTCATGTTGGATAGTTCATGATTATACACCCTATGATATGCCTCCTCAATATATAGAAGGATTTACAATGATTTTACCTCCAAGATGACTATAGATATTGTAACTGTATCTAATCTTCAAACTCATACAATTATAAAACTGATGTGCAGTGTATAATTTGTATCGCACTGTAGTCATTTGGAAGCAGTTGTGTATATTTGGCCGGGACTATAGATACTTTAAAGAAGAAAAGAAAACATATGGTAAGTGTTAGGTGCACAGGAGCTGCCTTGTGTAGGTCAACCAGCCTTTTGCAGCCTCCTTATGTTCTTATGTATTTTCACAGGTTAGTAGAAATATTGGCATTCGTGGAGGTGTTACTGCAGCTTGATGGTTATCGAGCCTCACGGGAAATGAGGTTATGGATGAGGACGACCCAGAAATGTGGCAGCTCTAGCAGGCGGAAAAACACCAACACCAATGTGGATTAGAGCTTATTGCATTGAAGGTTTGTGTGTTTGTTCTGCCGCTAACTATGTCTTGTTTGATTAATGTTATAGATTATTCCTATCATTTAGTGGTGCTTATTATTTTTATTTTCATTTTAGTGGTATTGCAATATTACTTCGGATGTTGAAATTGATGGAGTGGCCGTGAAGTAAGGAATTTATTTGCATAACCTCAAATTATTGTTGTCCAGAATCTAGATAACATTTCTTCTCGTAGAAATATCCACTAATACGTCATTTATTCATATCTGTTTCGTTGGTACAACATCACACTTCGCCATCCACGCCCCTGAATGCTGATCCTTTTATTACATACTGTTAAAGGTCTCTACTAGTTCATTGTAGTTACTTAATCATTCTTGAACTACAATTAACCTTTGATTGGCGGTAACAAACTGGATGGACTCACAGCTTTACGGTTCTTGTTCTTCATTTCAATGTGAACAAACCTGAACATTTATATTAGTTTAGTGGAAGAGCATGGAAGAGCGAGCAACCAAAGTAATCCCGCTTCCCTTTTATACTGCCTGTAGTAGTTTTTTAATAGAATAAATACATTTTTAAATCCGCTCAGATATCATAAACATTGCTCATTGTATTAGGCTTCAATAATTACCTATCTTCATGTCTTCTGGATTTGTTTGTATAATCTGAGTCAGGGTAGTTCATCTTCTTACTTCCTTCCTTAAACTAATGTCTTTGTCCCCATCCTATCATCCACTTCCTTACTCCTATGAACTCTTGATGTGCGTTTGCCGTATGTTGCGTATAGAATGAGTAAAAATATCCAATGTTTTTTCCAGATGACAGACTGAATGATTGGTGTTTCTGGCATTAATTTTTCATAGTTTTTTTAGAGAAAGGAAATAGGAACTCTTTAGTGAGCTTCTTGACTAAAGGTAATTTTCCTTTACACGGATGAAAGAAGAGAACCCTATATACAGAGAGAGAGAGAGAGAGTACTGGAATGTAAGGATGAGGTGCATGAGCAGGTGCTAATGTAAGTTCTTTTACTGTGGTGATGCCTTAAAGGGAGCTTCAAGGAACAGGTATCAACATAAACTAGACTAGACAACACTGCCTTGCTTTCTCTTTCATCTGATAACTACATTTCTCTCACCTATGTCTTCTTAAAAGGAAATGAGTAAGTTTTTTGAAAATAATATAAATGTATTGTTTGATTTTCACTTATTTTGTTTTTGTTTTAGAATTTATACGGCACTGGGATCCTGCCTCAACAACAAGTCTTCTGAAGGTTAACCTGGCCACACATACTACGGCGGCACAGACATTGTAGATAATGTTAGTTTATACTCTGAAATTTTGACCGTTTTAGAAATATATGGAGGAATTTTTGCGGGTTTTTGTTGATGAATTAATTATTTGTTTGTTTCATGGCTGTTCTGTTCAAGTGTTTAACAGCTGCAAGTAATGCTTCAATTCAATACAAAATTAAGTTAAGTTAATCAGAAGTGCATCTCCTCTTAAGTGCTAAATATCTAAGGATTCCTCTCTATAACATATTAATTGTAATGTAAATCAGCTGGAAATTTGAAGGATATCAATGACATGAGGTTATAAATGTTTCCAAAGATAAATCTAATAATGATAGTACCATAGAGAAGGAAGAATAACTATATACAGACAGACAGACAGACAGGAAGTAATACCAGAGAATAGTTATCAAAACATAGGGTTACTTGGTGTTGTATAGAGATGTTTGCCTGACAGTGGTGGTGGTTGAGCGTTGCTTCCCACCCTGGCGCCTCTATTCATTAGTTCCAGCTGGGCCGGTATGGAGTTGGAGGTCCTGCATCTGGCAGTGTAGCCCGGTACGGGAGGTTTGTTGGGAACTGACCCCAGGAACCCGTCCAGGCCAGTTTTGGTGTTCACTGTGCAGTCAGTAATGCACCTCACCTCCTTTGGGAGTGAATTGAATATTTTTGGTCCTTCATGTGCTAGGGTGGCTGCGAGCTGGGTCTTTATTTTTTCTGGGGTCTAGTTGGTAAGCTTCTCCCTTCCACACTTGCGTCTAGTCCTTTCACTGGTGTAGGGTTGTAGTGCAAAGGTTAGGTTAGGTTGGTGTGGGGTGAGGCACCAGTTTGTCCAGGATCTTGCACATGTAGATGGCTTGGTAGCTGTCCCTTCTTCGCTGTTGTGAGTAGAGGTTTAGTTCCTTGAGTCTATCCCAGTAGTGAAGGTCCATCAACCCTCTGATCTGTGTGGTGAATGACCTTTGTACTGTTTCTGGCTGTTGGATGTCACCCTTGTTGTGAGGGGAGCCTAGGTGGGTGTAGTAGTCCAGTGTGGGTTGTAGCAGGGCCTTCCAGAGGGTGAGCCTTACTTGAGGCTCCCTGGAGGTGAAGGTTCTCAACACCCAGCCTGCCATCCACTTAGCCTTCTTCACTGTCTCCGTGATGTGGTGTTGGAAGGAGCAGTCATCGCTGAGGTGAACTCCGAGGCATTTCACATGTGGTTGTGGGGTGATGTGTTTCCGTCCTTGGGTGTGCAGTTTGGTTTCCTCTTTGATGTTTTGGTTTGAACCGTGCCTCAACATTTCAAATTTTTTTTCATTGAATTGCATGTTGCTTGCCGCAGCCCAAGCATATATTGTGTTGAAGTGATGTTGTAGGTGGAGTACTTCTTCCACACTGGTGACTGGATGGTTGATACTGGTGTCATCACCAAAGGAGAGGAAAGAATTTCTCACCCTCTCGCTAATGTCTCCCATGTGTATTAAGAAGAGCAGTGGGTCCACCATTGAACCCTGTGCTACTCCACTAACTACTTCACCTTCTTCATATTTGTGTCCATTCACCGTGACTGATGGAGTCCGTCCCGTGAGGAAGTTGTGTAGCCACAGCCCCAGTTTTCCTGGGATTCCCAGGGACTTAATTTTTGTGGAGTATAATGCCATGATCAACCTTGTCAAAGGCTTTGGCAAAATCCAGAAACACGACATCCACATTTTTTCCCTCTCCCAGGTTCTGCAAGACCCAGTCATAGTGTGGCAGGAGTTTTGATAGACAAAACCTCCCCTTCCTGAACCCATGCTCATTGTCACTATGTAGGGTGTGGTCTTCCATGTGTGCAATGATTTTATTTGTGGCACATTTCTCAAAAACCTTGATGAGGTGTGATGTAAGAGCCAGTGGTGTGTAGTTTTTGTGTGTGCTTGTGTCTCCACCTTTGTATATTGGACACATGGTGGCTTTCTTGAGGTGGTTTGGTACTGTACTTGTAACCAGTTTGAGTAGTGGGTGTGTCAGAGCCTCACTGCATTTTAGTATCAGAATGGCCGGCACTTTGTATCTCTTTTGCCTTTCCATGGCTTCACTTGCTTCCGTGGTTCAGTCAGGATCAGCATACCTGCTGAAACAGCACGTCTCGCATGTGAATTTGCGGTGTGTGCGAGCCAGACACAACAACATATACAGCGGCAGTCCACTACAAACATAGTGTATCCAAGCTTGACACTCTACACACTGGATCGTGAATTTAGCCTCATTGTTGTCCCCACACACTTTATTTGATGAATCTGAGCATGAATTTTATATCTCCACGTGTGTATGGCTTTCTGCTTCACACTCAAACCTAACAATGAACAGAGTGGAATCTGGGTCGTCGAAAAAGAACGAAGGGTGATTTTATTTGCAAGACAGCATTTAAAAGTCACACAGTTATCATATTATTATTATTATCAGTAGTAGTAATAATAGTATTAGTAGTAGTAGTGTTGTTGTTGTTGGTAGTGGTAGTTAGAATCAGAGAGAGAGAGAAAAACACACACACACACACACACACGCTTCGTATCTTGATCCTGGTGCTTGTGTTTAGGAAGTGGATGGCACAGCGGTGGTGGTGTTGTGTTCCGTGCTGACCCTGTTGAGTGAGCCAGTCAGCGCCAGCCTCCTGCACGAACAACAGAGTCTGCTCACCTACCTCACCACACTCAGGGAAAAGACACCATTCAAAGTAAGTTAAGAAGAGTCTATTTTATATTCCAAGTGAAGATGATGTATTCCTGTTTTTGTTTTGAATGAATTCCATGTAACCAGATCAGCTTTGTCACAATGAAGTGTTGATGTCTCCTTTAAAGGTTCTGTGTACCAGTAAGGTAAAGTGTAAAGTGTGTTCATATGCTGTAGGTGTGTTCATATGCTGTAGGTGTGTGTAGGTGCATGTGTTCATCTCCCGTCACTTTGGCATTTGAGCCTGTGGTGGAAAGTAATCCGTTACCCTGGGACACAGGGCCACTGTGACATCCCAGTTTCCACAGTTTACCTTCCCCAGGTTTCCCTAGGTACCTATTTATTGACCAACCCATTAGGGAGGATGAACAGCTGGGTGAGCTGTGTGCCGACTGTCCTCGTCCGGGATCGAACTCGGGCCGGTGGATTTGTAGTCAGACGTGCTAACCACTGCACCACTGGTACTGTGTACCTGTAATGTTTGTTTAGTCATTGTATGAAATGCAAATGTACCTCATACAGTGTAAAGCCTTGTAGTCCAATTTACAGTGAACGCCTTGTATGCATTGCTTATTTGTGTTAAGTTTATAAGCAGTTGAACCAAGTTTTCTTAATACTGTTGCTGATGCGATGAAGCCGTCCACTAGTTATCCATGACTGCTTTGTTCTTGCACACACTCATAGGTTGCATTTCAAACATAGGTGCAAAGAAACATCTTTTTTTCAGCAACTCCTTAGAAAGTTTTGTTTTGAGATATATATATATGAAGGAAGAACTTACTTTCCACATACAACACCTAACATGCACTCATTATTTCAGGAATGCATTACTTCATGGTGGGCAGGTGGCAGGTGGCAGCAGTGGGCAACCTCGTCGCCGCAAAGTGACTTATTATGACGGGCCTGATATCAGGGACTATGTGGAATCCCTGTCAGGGCACACACACACCCATCTCCTTCACCATCAGTTGGAGAGGAGGGTTGGCCCTCCCGTCCTACAACACCTGGATCAGCCTTGGACTGCCAAAAGCTATCCTCAAGCTAATGGTGGTCTGGGTGCTGGAGGAAGGAGCCGCTACACATGTGGAACATTATAACACGGGACGGAAGTCAAGAAAAGTGGTGCGAGGTGAAAGGGCTAGCAACCCTTAAAGGATTCAGGGCATATATATACCAAGTTTAAGGAACACTTTGCCTGTAGCTTCACTGTCCCTAGAATTTGGTATTTTTGGACCCAAAAACACCAAATTCTAGGTACGGCGAAGCTACAGGCAAAGTGTATGCCGGTTTTAATAGGGGGTTTTATTCATTATATATGATAAACTAAAGAGGAGGAAAACTGGGAAATGCAATAAACATTGCATTTCTGACGATGGGCACTTTGCCACAGCACTTTTCTTGACTTTATGCAGTTTTATATAATGTTCCACATTTAATAGGGGTTTTGTTTCAATAAGATGTTTGTTGAAAAGGTTTTTCATTCGCCAGTATTTTGTTTTCTATTATCGGTCATATTTTTGTTGTACTACAAAGCATCCTAATAAAATACAAATCCAAAATAGTTTTTTTTTTTATTCATTAGCATTCATCAACATTTAACAACTAAATAGACCGATTCCTCCAAGGAAACCTCTTCAGGTTGGTAAACGATTTCGCAGAAAGGAGGTTGTTCACATCTTCATCTCCAGACTCCATGGACGCCTTCATGTCACTGCCGATGAAACCATATCCAACGTCAGATTCCATAGAAGGGAACGTGTTCAGGCAGACTATTGGCATCTTCATCATGTCCAGATTCCATAGAAGGGTAGGGCCTCCAGGGCTTCCTGCATGAAAAATAAGACAAGATATTAAGGAGACTAAAGAAAGGTGTTGGGTAACCATAATTTTATGGTATATATATATAAATTTTTTTTGAATGCCAACCTTGTATAGCAACCCCACCTGACTATGAACACATCTTTTTAAGCTGTGAAATGTGATAATCTGTCTAGCATGAAAAAATACCTCTCTTTAAGCTGTAAATTATGTTAATCTGTCGAGCATGGAAAAATACCTGTTTTTAAGCTGTGAAATATGGTAATCTGGCAAGCTTTCCACCTGAAGTCTGATACGAGGCAAGTTACCGGTAAGTCATGACACCGAGCTCCTCACCTCCTCCCATGATAGCAAATCCTTCCCACATCTGGCTGAGGGCGAGTGGCTTAGCTTGGCTTGGCTTGGCAGGCCGCTCACCTTCCTTCCTCCTTCCCTGGCAACAGCTGACACACCGTTCCATTGTTAATACGTTGCCATACAAGCTGATCCACCCAACCACGCTCCTGCACCTCTTGTAGCCTGTTAAAGTATATAATTACAGTTTGAAATAGAGGTGGAATCATGATTATGCGTTGAAAATTTTCCTTTATTCCGTAAAACAACAAAAAAAAGAGTTTATGTTATGGTTTTGATGATGTATTGTCACACATTTTGTCATTGTTTGAAGATTAATTAAGATTCATTAGGTTACCTGAACTTACATAATACTTTAATAATTATAATAATAAAGTCTACATTTAGATTAAATAGAACACCCATAAAGAGAGAGAGAGACACACACAAATCAACCAATACAACTGCAGTACATTTACCATTACCAGTGTGTCAAGGTGGTGCTGGGTTGGGCTGAGTGTGACCTTCAACGTGTGCATGGTAAGGGGAACACCACCTTGTTCCAGCCTCCAAGGTAGCTGGTCCTGCACAACCACCACCACCACCTGCCGCACTGAAGCGATGGCCACACCTACTCAAGGCACGGTGAGGGTACCCACCACCCACCAGGAGATCGTTGTAGGTGTTCATTAGTACAAGTGATGCCAGGAACCACAGACTCGCATCAACACCAACACCACCCCAAAGACAGCCTGGGAGGGGAGGGGAAAGTTAAATAAGTCAATTAATACGTACTTCTGTTTGACTGTACAAGCAATACTGTTTTATTTGACCCTATTTCAAGGATGGGAAAGTGATTATCAGTACTTATATTTGTAAATTAATACTTCGGTTTGACCCTACAAGCAATACTATTTTATTTCATCCTATTTCAAATCAAATGGAGTAATAATTTATCTATCAATCTATATACCTAGCTTATAACCTATTGTAAGTTTGTAGCCAAGACAAGGCATTTAGTGTTCAGGGAGACTTTACTCTCCCTTTCCCTTCTGTGTCCTGTCTTTACGTAGGAGAGAATACAGAAGAGGGGCTTCCCAGACCCTTCCTTTGCTCCGTACCTTGTGGTCATCTTTTACGATCTGCAGGGAATACAGAGGTAGTATTCTTATAGCCCCTAAATATAGTTTCGAATAATGAAAACCAATACTCATGTTGATAAATAAATAAACTAATGATCTATATTTGATGTCTGTTACTAAGAATTCCCTCAGAGTATCTATTTCCTCCCTCCGTCCTGTCCTCCTTTTCTTTCCTCCTCACACTCCTTCACTTCTCCACTCCACACGTGAAGCAACACATACACACCAGACGTATGGATGCTTCTTATTCCTTCTACTATGTGTAAGGATGCTGCCTTCAACCCTTACTGACATCCACTGACACCACCACCACCACACTCACCAATATTAACTCACACACACACACACACAAAAGCGAAGGTCAGCTATACTTACTGACACGCAAGAAAGAAAGACAGAGACGGCAGCAGCAGTAGTCGGTTGGTAGTGAAAGGATGCCCGAAGGTGTTTCTGTGGAGGACAAGGATTGGTTAGTATGTAAAGTAAAGGACGTTTATAAGGAACTATAAAAAAAAGGAGTTTTACGTGACACACTCACCTTCATCTCTATCCTTGTTGGTCGTCATGTCCTAACACTTGCTTTAATGTACCTAACACGCTATAATTAACACTCTTGGATACAAACGCATAATTACGGTGTTTTTTCTCATTTCTTCGTTGTTATTTTCCGTTTTTCTTTGTGTTATGGTTTATTTAGGCTTTACTATCTGTTTGAATATTATTTATATATTCTCTTCGACGGTTTATATTGGTTTAATTTCATTATTATTGCTTTATTCTATTATTCGATTTTATGATTGACCTTAGAAATAAACATTTTTCATGAAATAAATACGAATCAAATATAACAAATGTTTATGTAAAAAACGGGTAGGCATTTCAGACGATTTTTCATAGTATATATAATTGCTTTTCTGTGTATAATAAAAATCTCAATTTTGGTTATATATATACGTGATCCACCAGTCAACACACGGCCGTCACCTTACTGTACCTGTTATCTTTATATCCAACCACTATTAATGGGGAGGAATAATGTGTTACTACTCCTCCATGCCTCAAATGGACATGGAGAGGAACAGAGAAGGTGTAACACGAAGAAATAATATCACCTCTTTAAAAGTCCATCCGGTGTCGACTGCTAGCGATCACAAGGTTATTATTATGATTATTATTGAACTACAAACTAATATTATACAAAATGTTTATCAAAAGAAAGAGAAAAAGCTTTCTGATTTGTCTCAAAGGTTTTTATAATGTTTTGTTTCTTATTAAGGCATTCTCTCACACACTAATTTTCCATAAAGCTTAATTAAACCTACCACTGATAAATACATGGTAATACTTATCAATTTCCGTATGACGAGGCGATCCAGAGAGAGAGGGCCGCGTGCCTACCTAGCAACACACACACACAGACACACTTACCAGGCAGCTCTTCCTCCAACACCCTTCCCTTGTCACGTTCCACCGGTTACTGCGCACCCTACCTCCTCTTCTAGCAAGGTCAGCTCCACGCATGCGCAGACCCCTACTCATTGCTCCCACTTAACGTCACTAACAACCAATAATGTAGTTAAGATATTAATTACCAATCCTGGAGTTGATAAATTGCGTAGTTAATAAATTAGTAGTTTGTAAATTTGTTGTGTAGGAAAATGTTTAGATTGATACAGAAGGATGATTGAAAATGTTTTACGTATGTGTGTGTTGAGTAAGGGAAGTGTGAGAGAGAGGATTATTGTGGTGGTGATGATGAATGTGATGATGTGATGTAAGTAATGGTGATGATGATGACCTGCTGTTTCATGTCATCACTATTTTATTTCATTTTCCTACTAAGCCGCCGCCGCCTCCTCCTCCTCCTCCTCCTCCTCCTCTTCCTAATAATAATAATGATAATAATAATGATAACAAACATATAACATTTAATTCAAGTTATGCTGCAAAATGTTATGGTTTATATAGATTTTTTCTAGTGGTAATTATACTTTTATATATCAATTTTCATATATATCTAAATATCTATAACTCAATGCCAACTATGATAAAAGCAATAACACTTTTAAATAGCTAATATATGCTCTCAGAGAGGTTGACAGAGAACACATAGTAATAATAATAACAATAATAATCATAATAATAATAATAATAATAATAATAATAATAATAATAATAGAACACTTAAGCTTACTCAGAGAACGAAACGAGTTACTAGTAAAGATTTAACGAGTCATTGAACGAGCTTACCCTCCCTTCTCTTTCTCCTCCTCTCTCCCTACTTTCATTATTATCAATGTTATCATTATTATAAAACCAATAGCAATTACTACTACTACTACTACTACTACTACTACTACTACTACTACTACTACTACTACTACTACTACTACTACTACTACTACTACTACTACTACTACTACTACTGCAACTACTGCTTTTATTGTTCTGGGGTGTAGAAGTGGACAACAACGTAACAGTGGTGGTGGTGGTGGTTATATTAGTAGTAGTGGTGGTGGTGGTAGTGGTGGTGGTTATAGTAGTAGTGGTGGTGTTGGTAGTGGTGGTGGTAGTGGTGGTGGCTATAGTAGTAGTAGTAGTAGTGGTGGTGGTGGTAGTGCTGGTGGTGGTAGTATCAGCATCCACTTTTCTGTCTAAAGACCATCCTGTACAGATAAGTGTCAGGAAAGACTCCTACTGATGATACTACTACTACTACTACTACTACTACTATTTCTACTACTACTACTACCATGACTATTTACTGTTACAACCACTATCTTCTGCTACTATTAACATTAGTACACCAACAACAACAACAGCTACTACCACTACCACTACCACTACCACTACTACTACTACTACTACTACTACTACTACTACTACTACTACTACTACTACTACTACTACTACTATATCTACAGTAGTATCATGACACAAGGCCAGACCACTTCCTAACGCCGATACTTTATCAGCGTAACACACACACTCTCTCTCTCTCTCTCTCTCTCTCTCTCTCTCTCTCTCTCTCTCTCTCTCTCTCTCTCTCTCTCTCTCTCTCTCTCTCTCTCTCTCTCTCTCTCTCGTTCTGTATATGTGTGTATATACTTATGTATGTGCGTTTATATAAAGCATTCAAGTCAAATTCCAGTCCATATTTAGTCAAGCCAGGAGAAGGAAAAGGAGGAGGAGGAGGAGGAGGAGGAGGAGGAGGAGGAGGAGGAGGAGGAGGAGGAGGAGGAGGAGGAGGAGGAAGAAGAAGAAGAGGAGTAATAACAAACTGATTAGCTAAGGGTTGAAAAGTGACTCGGTTGGAGGGAGGGAGACAAAAGAAGAAAAAAATTGCTGATAATGTTGATGATCCTATGCTTGCTTGGAGCTATATATAGTAAGGGGGATAAGGTAGGAGGGGGAAGAGGTTGGGGGTGGTTGGTGGAAGGGGAGGGGAACCCTGCTTCATGGTATTCCCTACACAGTTCAGCCTTCAGTTGCTCCCTCACCTCAGTGCCATTAGGACAGCCTGCTCGAGGTGTCAGTGCCAGCAGTGCCACCTACGGCCTATTAGTGCCAGACTTGAGAGAGAGAGAGAGAGAGAGAGAGAGAGAGAGAGAGAGAGAGAGAGAGAGAGAGAGAGAGAGAGAGAGAGAGAGAGGAGCGAGAGGAGAGAGAGAGAGAGAGAGAGAGAGAGAGAGAGAGAGAGGAGAGAGAGAGAGAGGAGAGAGAGAGAGAGAGGAGAGGAGAGAGAGAGAGAGAGAGAGAGAGAGAGAGAGATAGGAAAAAAATGATATATACCTAACAATAATACTATATATATATATAAAAAAAACTATAAAAAATAAATCTCTTACAAATAACATTAAAACGCACATCTACACACATAAAAAAATATATTTATATAAATTAAATTAGTTATCGTGTCAGCTAAACAACACATACTAGAATCGGACGTAAACGCCCCACACACCCCTTCCCAGCCCGCCCCCCTCCAGCCCCCTCCCCCCACCCCCACACACACACACACACACAGTGAAGAGAAGCCAGGTGGTGGTGGTGGTGTTATACTGGGTTAAAGAAAGAAGATACAAGAGTGAAGGAGTGAAGGGAAAAACGGTGCTGGAATGAAGGGAAGAAAACCTCCACCTACACAGATTGAAGGTAATGTAATGTATTGTTATCAAGACAGACAGACAGACAGACAGACAGACAGACAGACAGACAGACAGATGGATGGATGGTTGCTAGTTGATTATATATTATAGTGTGTATTTTCATCAAGTGAGAGAGAGAGAGAGAGAGAGAGAGAGAGAGAGAGAGAGAGAGAGAGAGAGAGAGAGAGAGAGAGAGAGAGAGAGAGAGAGAGAGAGAGAGAGAACGGAAACTAGCAATAGTGTAGATTAGGTAATTTAGGTAGCATAATTCTTTTCATCTATCTCGCTTTCTCTCTCTCTCTCTCTCTCTCTCTCTCTCTCTCTCTCTCTCTCTCTCTCTCTCTCTCTCTCTCTCTCTCTCTCTCTCTCTCTCTCTCTCTCTCTCTCTCTCTCTCTCTCATCTATCTATCTATCTATCTATCTATCTATCTACCTATCTATCTATCTATCTATTGTATGTATATATGTATGTATGTATTAAGTATGTATATATGCCTATATTTAATCTATCTAACTCTGTCTGTGACTCAGGTGTGAGTAATCATGAATCATCTATTTCTTAACATTTGAGTCATGAAACTGTGTGTGTGTGTGTGTGTGTGTGTGTGTGTGTGTGTGTGTGTGTGTGTGTGTGTGTGTGTGTGTGTGTGAGTGTGTGTGTGTGTGTGTGTGTGTGTGAGTGTGTGTGTGGTGGAGGGGTGGAGTCTGTGTGTATGTGTGCAAGAGAGGGAGAAAGAGAGAGAGATAGACACACACACAGACAGACAGACAGATAGATAGATAGATAGAACCAAGGGCATCAAGCATATAGATGGCCTTAACCTTGGCTACATCCTCTAACAACAACAGCAACAACAACAGCAACAACAACACCATCAACTATCACTACAAACATCATCAACAACTCTAAGGTGAGAAAAGCTCTAAGACAACCTTGATACCGTAACTAAACACTACTCTTTCCTTTTACAGTTACGGTGACAGAGCGGGTGGTAGAGCAGCAATCGTAGGAACTAAATGCCTGGTACTAACTACTACTACTACTACTACCATCTCAGCGACCATGCACCATCTCACCATCTTCTCTTTGCTTCTTCTTCTCACGCTAATGCAGAGGTTACACGCTGACCAATATGATGCTGAAGGTAGGTATCAGTTAGTAGTTATGTTGTATATGTATGTAACGTGGTTTTGATATAGTGGTAGTATAGAAATATAAGACAAAATAAGAAGGCTGCAAGGGGGATAGTTGACCTACACAAGGCAGTTTGTATCCTCATTCTAGTTTTATGATATTCACACTATTCTTAATCTTCCTTCCTTCCTTCCTTCCTTCCTTAGACTGCCGTGAGTACTGCCTTAAATGTGGTACCAACAATACAGATTTCATTACTCCCAACGCCATTCTACAAGACGCCCTCGAGGTGTCTCTTCAGGTTTGGGCCAGCGGTGTGCTCCCCTATGCACTGATCATCTTGCCCAGCTCAAAACCGCACATGTGAGTGTATAAAGAGTGTTCTTGTATCAATATCAACATCAACACTAACACCTTTAATGTAGAAAGAAAAAATAATGAAAAAATAAAAAAAAACTTTCAGAGGAGTATTCTCTTCTCGAAATTTAACTGAGAACTTTGTTTTACTTTTTTTTTTATGTATGCATCCTATTACTTACTATCCATATTACTTAATATTATTATTATTATTATTATTATTATTATTATTATTGTTATTATTATTATTATTATTATTATTATTATTATTATCATTGTTAAATTTGTTATTATCATTATTATTATTTTATTTATTACGTCAAGTAAAACAACAACGTATGTCTGAATGCATGAAATTAATTACCAAACCTTTACAGATGATCTTTCGTTTCACAATTATAATAACAACAACAATAATAATAATAATAATAACAACAATTACAATAACAACCATTATCACCATCACCATCATCACTGTCACCAACTAACATCACATAACATCAACTCCCCAAAGCTCCATAGTTGTCAACCAAGAGAACGTAACACTACGGAGGAATGGCACAGAACACGACACACTCACCCTGACCCTCCCTCACCCTGCCTTCTCTTGGGTCACCTTAATACTGGCTCCCTCTGGTCACAACACCCTGCTTGTCTACACCCCTGAGGATAGAATTAACGTCATCACCGCTAACACCAATCTTGGGTTACATGCACGCGTGTCCTCCAATGAAGAAACTCACGTGGTATTCAACTGTTTATCAGGTGACGTGTATTATAGAGTTTGTTATTTTGTTTTAGTTATCCCTTAAATGTAAGAAAATAGGTTAAAACTGTAGCTTTGAAAAAAAAAACTTTTTATTTATATGTATAACTATAGTATTTTGAGTTTTGTTGATCATTCCCTTCA
>JAPQNM010000013.1:19441003-19446003 GCA_029783475.1 Metacarcinus magister
GTATCGAGCGTATACATAAGTTCACATTGGGAAAGACAAATACTAAGAATAATAACCAAGATGAAGAAGAAAAAACATGAAATAGATAATAATATAATAATAATAATAATAATAATAATAATAATAATAATAATAATAATAATAATAAATAAACAAGAATACCTCTACCCTCCCTTCAATAAGATATATAAAAAAAAACACAGGGTATAGAAAACGTAATTACATCACCACTCACTCGTCACCTCTTACCAAACGTGTATTATTTTTTTTTTTTCTTCAATTCAAAATTCTTTATTGTCATGACCATAGATACAAAATACAGATTGACTTAATTTTTTTCTACATTCTTTTCGAGATGCTGATTGAGCTCCGAGACTGAGATTTTGAGATGCTGGCGATGCGATTTTTTTTATGTTGTAACTCTGCCCGGATGAATTTACTATACAGATGTGTGTGTGTGTGTGTGTGTGTGTGTGTGTGTGTGTGTGTGTGTGTGTGTGTGTGTGTGTGTGTGTGTGTGTGTGTGGTATTTGCGTATAATTACTGTTTATCTCCCGCATTTATCTATCTATTTATCTATCTATCTATGATTTTTTTTCTCTTTTTTATTGAACTTTTCTGTCTCAAACTCGAATCTTTTTACGTATTTCATTTTTTTCTTTGGAATTTATTTGAACATTTAACTTTTTCATATTTTTTCTTAATTATTTTATCTTTGAAAGGAAAATATTTGATAAACACACTTCTTTTATTTACAGAGAGAGAGAGAGAGAGAGAGAGAGAGAGAGAGAGAGAGAGAGAGAGAGAGAGAGAGAGAGAGAGAGAGGCGCGGAAGTGTGGTTCTGGGAGAGTGACTGTCTAAGGGGAGAGAACACGCCACCGCCCCCCCCCCACCCCCCCCGTCCTCCAATCCACTCGTTGACTGACTGCCTGACTGACTGACTGACTGACTGATTGACTTATTAGCTGACGGAGTGACTGACCGTTGCCTGGGTGACTCAGCTAATTGATTTTTTGACTTTTTTAGTAATTGAGTAAAAGAGAGAGAGAGAGAGAGAGAGAGAGAGAGAGAGAGAGAGAGAGAGAGAGAGAGAGAGAGAGAGAGAGAGAGAGAGTGAGTGAGTGAGAGTATATCTAGGCATTTATCAAACGCCACACCTCTTTAACCTTGCATATTCTCTCTCTCTCTCTCTCTCTCCTCTCTCTCTCCCGTCTCTCCTTCTCTCTCTCTCTCTCTCTCTCGCTCTCGCCTCCTCTCCCGTCTCTCTCCTCCCTTCTCTCCTCTCTCTTCTCTCTCTCTTTTCTCTCTTCAAAAACATCCAGTACGATTTTGTTTGTATCATCATTATTTCTACAACACAACAACAACAAAACAACACCCCACCACCACACCACCACGCAACAACAACAACAACAACAACAACACAACCACAACAACACACACCACACCACCACCACCACACCACAAAACACAACAACAACAACAACAACACCACAACAACAACAACAACAACAACAACAACAACAACAACCATAACAACCCAATTGCAACGTTAACTACTTAAACTACATAACCACAACACCTGTTCTCGGTATCCTATTGGTCCATGCAAGAAGGATCTAAACGGGACAACTCGATCGTTCATTGGTGGGATAAAAAACACAGGTAAAAAAGGGGCGGTGCTTGTTGGTTTCGTCCTCCAATCAGCGGTCTGCTTTGTTGCGTTTGAGGTGAGAAGGAATGAAGGAAGGAAAGAATGAGGGAATGGAGGAATAAAAGAAGGAAGGAATGAGGTAAAAAGGAATGAAGGAAGGAAGGAAGGAATGGAGGAACGAATGAATGGAGGGAATAGAGGAATGAAGGAAGATTTAGGAGGGGTAGGAGGAGAGAAAAAAAATTGGATGAAGGGAGGGAGAGATAGATGGAGAAAGGAAAGGTGAGAATGTATGGAAATAGGAAAGTTTATAGATATCTAAGTATGTTGAAGTTAATGAATTACTACTACTATTACTACTACTACTACTATTACTACTACTACTACTACTACTACTACTACTACTACTACTACTACTACTACTACTACTATTACGTAACAAAAATGTATTAGGTACTTACAATACAAGATAAAGTATAGATAAAGTAGTAATAATAATAATAATAATAATAATAACAATAATAATGACAATAATAATAATAATAATAATAATAATAATAATAATAGGTATCTTCCCTCACACTTCCTTACTCGAAGGTGTCAGTGTGAGGGAGTGAGGGAGTGAGAGAAGGGGGTAAGGAGAGAAGGAAGGATGGAGGGAGGGAGGGGGTAAGGGGGTAGAGAGAGAAGGAGGGATGGAAGGAGGGAGGGAGTGAGGGAGTGAGGGAGGGAGGAACTGTTCAAATGTTCTCACGCTCCCTGACCAGATGGGAACATGCACCGTGACCCCTCCTCCTCCTCCTCCTCCTCCTCCTCCTCCTCCTCCTCCTCCTCCTCCTCCTCCTCCTCCTCCTCCTCTTCTCCTCCTCCTATAGCAAGTAAGTAAATATAATTCCAAAGAATCTTATTGCTATGTAAATAATAAAAAGGCTTCTAGTATCTGTTCACTTGATGATAATGATAATGATAATATAATACTTGATAACTTTTTATTTATTGATGAGAATTCATTTGTTATCAATTCATCGGACTGAAAAAAATTGAGATGATAAACTTCACCTAGTAAATATTATACTTTACACACAATTGAAAAGATTATAGTAAGCAAAATTCCTGAACCTAAGAAAAATATCCCTTTTAATGATCATATAGAAATTTTCAATACGACTGGCAAATGACGCCTCAAACAGTGTAGGCACCAGCAGACCACCTGAGGGTTGGGTTAGGTTAGGTTAGGTTAGGTTAGGTTAGGTTAGGTTAGGTTAGGTTAGGTTAGGTTAGGTTAGGTTAGGTTAACAGTGACCAAAACAAGACCAGCTGATTACAAGGGTCTACGCAAACGACTGATTAGCAAACAGGTGAGGATTTATCTTGTGCAATTTGACCATTAGGTAATTAATATCACTTCCTTTATTAGACTAAACAAATTGAGTCTTTTTGAATGTGCTATGAATTAAAATATTATTATTATTATTATTATTATTATTATTATTATTATTATTATTATTATTGTGATTTTTTACTCTACTATTTTCATTCTTGCTATTCCCTTTGTATCATTAGTGGGTTTTTTTATTAGTATTATTATGTTATTATTGAATTGTATTGTCACTTTATACTTATTTGAATTATTATTATTATTATCCTTAGTATCATCATTATTATCTCTCTCTCTCTCTCTCTCTCTCTCTCTCTCTCTCTCTCCTCTCTCTCTCTCTCTCTCTCTCTCTCTCTCTCTCTCTCTCCTCTCTCTCTCTCTCTCTCTCTCTCTCTCTCTCTCTCTCTCTCTCTCTCTCCTCTCTCTCTCTCTCTCTCTCTCTCTCTCTCTCTCTCTCTCTCTCCTCTCTCTCTCTCTCTCTCTCTCTCTCTCTCTCTCTCTCTCTCTCTCTCTCTCTCTCTCTCTCTCTCTCTCTCTCTCTCTCTCTCCTCTCTCTCCTCTCTCTCTCTCTCTCTCTCTCTCTCTCTCTCTCTCTCTCTCTCTCTCCTCTCTCTCTCTCTCTCTCTCTCTCTCTCTCTCTCTCTCTCTCTCTCTCTCTCTCTCCTCTCTCTCCTCTCTCTCTCTCTCTCTCTCTCTCTCTCTCTCTCTCTCTCTCTCTCTCTCTCTCTCTCTCTCTCTCTCTCTCTCTCTCTCTCTCTCTCTCTCTCTCTCTCTCCTCTCTCTCTCTCTCTCTCTCTCTCTCTCTCTCTCTCTCCTCTCTCTCTCTCTCTCTCTCTCTCTCTCTCTCTCTCTCTCTCCTCTCTCTCTCTCTCTCTCTCTCTCTCTCTCTCTCTCTCTCTCTCTCCTCTCTCTCTCTCTCTCTCTCTCTCTCTCTCTCTCTCTCTCTCTCTCTCTCTCTCTCTCTCTCTCTCTCTCTCTCTCTCTCTCTCCTCTCTCTCTCTCTCTCTCTCTCTCTCTCTCTCTCTCTCTCTCTCTCTCTCTCTCTCATTTTCACGTCCTGTGTAAGAGGAAAATTACACTAATTTCCAAACGTGTTGATGCAAGGGAGGAAAGAGGTGAAGGAAGGGAGGGAAGGATAGAAGGGAGGGAAGGGAGGAAGGGAGAGTGAGAGAGAGAGAGAGGATGGGGGGTCTACTCTCCCTCCTCCTTCCTTCAATCCTTCTTTCCTTTCCTACCTCCTCCTCCTCCTCCTCCTCTCACCCTCCTCTCCTTCCTTTCCCACTCACACTCACCTAACCTCTTACCCTTCACCCCCACCCCCCCACCTCTCCAAAACCTCCTTCCTGCCCCACTCTACCCCTACCGTGAGAACCGCCCCCCCTCCCCCTACCCCCTACCTGTCCCCCAAATCACCTCAGAACCGCCTGAGAACCTCTTCAATACCGTGGGAAAATTGAACTGACCGTGGGAGAATTATGTCCAACGTGGGAAACAGCCGTTGGGGGCAAGTTAGGAAGGGGTTGAGGTGATGGGAGGTGATGGGGGTTGATGGGGGTTGATGGGGTGATGGGAGGGGTTGATGGGGTGATGGGACGAGGTGGAAAAAGAGGTGTAAGTTAGGGAGGAAAGAATGGGAGGTTAAGAATAGCAGGAGATGGAAGAAAATGAAAGAAAAAGAGAGAAGTAGAAGTAGTAGAGAGGAAATAATTAATACGAATGGTAGAAGGAATAATATTAGAATAAAGAGAGGAATAGAAGAGGAAGAGATGATGATGATGATAATAATAATAATAAGGATGTATATTTGATCTCTGTGGTTTTGCGGTTTTCAATATTCACATAACATCATCCACACGCAAAAAAAAACAAACACAAAGAGTATAATTGACTCATCCACTCTTCCACCTTCCTCCTCCTCCTCCTCCTCCTCCTCCATCCTCCTCCTCCTCCCCCTCCTCCTCCTCCTC
>JAPQNM010000013.1:19458503-19461003 GCA_029783475.1 Metacarcinus magister
GGAGGAGGAGGAGGAGGAGGAAAAGGAGGAGGAGGAGGAGGAGGAGGAGGAAGAGGAGGAGGAAGCTTAAGTACAGTACGTATTGTAAATTTCTACATCAAAATAGAAAAACAATAATAATTCAAATTTTCTTAATCAATCGAAACTTCTCCTCCTCCTCCTCCTCCTCCTCCTCCTCCTCCTCCTCCTCCTCCTCCTCCTCCTCCTCCTCCTCCTTCAGTTCCCATATTATCCCTGCCCCACCCCCCCCAACAATCTCTTCCCTAACCCTCTGTGAGTGCAACACAAACATAATTTGAGTAATTTTCTCAAGGGAGTGGTGGTGGTGGTAGTGGTGGTGTGGTAGTGGTGGTGGTGGTGGTGGTGGTGGTGGTGCTGGGAACATGTGCCCCCCCTCTTTCTCTGCCTCTCCCCTTCCTTCCTTCTCTCCTTTCCTCCCTCCCTCCCTCCGTCCCATCCTCCCTCCCTTCTTCCTTTCCTCCCTCAATCCTCTCTCACGAAGATTCCAAGAAGGTAAGTAGAGAGAGAGATGATGCTGAAGAGGAGGAGGAGGAGGAGGAAGAGGAGGAGGAGAAGGAGGAGGTGGTAGTGGTGGTGATGGTGGTGGTGATGGTGGAAATACAAGAGAGAGAGAGAGAGAGAGAGAGAGAGAGAGAGAGAGAGAGAGAGAGAGAGAGAGAGAGAGAGAGAGAGAGAGGAGAGAGAGAGAGAGGAGAGAGAGAGAGAGAGAGAGAGAGAGAGGAAGAAAAAAAACACAGTAAGAATTAATGAAGATGAAACTTGAAGATGAGAATGACAACTTGTGGGAAAAGGAAGAAAGGAAGGCGGGAGGGAGGGAGGGAAGGGAGGAAGGAAGGCAGGAAGGAAGCAGGGGAGGAGGAGGAGGAGGAGGAGGAAGGGAGATCGAAAGAGAAAAAGAGAGAGAGACAGAGAGAGAGAGAGAGAGAGAGAGGGAGTGCTGGAGGGTCTTGTGGGATAGAGTACAGTCTCCCAGGGAAGCCACGCGCCATGCCACGTGCCGCCCACCCTCCACACCACGCCCGTGCCACGCCAAGTCTACCATCCCACGGCATAGCTTCCTCTCTCACCCTTCCTATCCTATCACCACGCCCATATTACCCACCCCACGCCTACCTCATCACCCTATACCCTTCTCATACCCCCTAGAAGCCTCCTACACGCCTCACACACGCCTGCAAGCCCCGTGCAGTGCTGTGGGAAGACTTTGAGTGCCGTCTGAGTGCCAGGGAACGGCCGCGGGGTGGTGCACGTGTCGGCAGGCGTGTATGAGACGTGCCCGCGCCCTTACGTCCGATAAAACACGTGCCTCCTCCTTCCTATTATCTCGCTCGTGCCTGGGGAGAGAAGGAGGGAGGGAGGAAAGCCAGGGAAGGGAGATAGAGATGGAAAAGGGAGGGAGGGAAGGAAGGGAGTATGCATCAAGTATAGTGATTAAGAAATGTGTGTGTGTGTGTGTGTGTGTGTGTGTGTGTGTGTGTGTGTGTGTGTGTGTGTGTGTGTGTGTGTGTGTGTGTGTGTGTGTGTGTGTGTGTACTTATAAGTATATATAATACACGGGGTTTTCAAGTTCCTTAGTCAATTATTTCCTGGAACTTTTTTTAATTTATGGAAACTAACAAACTGATAATTATATAAAAATTTTTAAAAATCATCTTATAAGCTACATTATGACTAAAAAAAAATAAGGTAAATAAACCAGTCAGTATTTATCTATCTATCCCAGAAAAAAAATACATATATATATAGTACAAAAAAAAAGAGAGCTTCCTATTACACTATAAGATTTCCTCGCTGGCCTCGCTGCAGTGTTGGGAAAATATCAGTTTAGTCGTGACTGTTGCAAAGACAACCTGTGTTTTGTACGATACACTCTCTGGTTACGTAATGGAATTTCTTACGATAGTTTCCTGCTTGAAAACCTTACCAATTGAATGTGTGGTGAGAATATTTCCATGAGAGAGAGAGAGAGAGAGAGAGAGAGAGAGAGAGAGAGAGAGAGAGAGAGAGAGAGAGAGAGAGAGAGAGAGAGAGAGAGAGAGAGAGAGAGAGAGAGAGAGTGTATGTGTGTGTGTGTGTTGTGTTGTGTTGTGTTGTGTTGTGTTGGTGTTGTGTGTGTGTGTGTGTGTGTGTGTGTGTGTGTGTGTGTGTGTGTGTGTGTGTGTGTGTGTGTGTGTGTGTGTGTGTGTGTGTGTGTGTGTGTGTGTGTGTGTGTGTATCACATTACCTACATGGGCAGGTCCACACACACGTAAATTCGTGAGGTAATAAATTTGCTCGTTTTTTCTTCTTTTTTTCTTTCTTTCTCGCAATTTTTTTTTTTCAATTTTTCTATTTTCTTTTTTTTTATTTCCTTGAGTATTGTGAGCACATTTATTTTCAAATATAAAGTAACAATTCTGCACACACACACACACACACACACACACACACACACACACACACACACACACACACACACACACACACACACACACACACA
>JAPQNM010000013.1:19480014-19482514 GCA_029783475.1 Metacarcinus magister
ACACTATACTAATGACCGAACTATACTGTGCAACATATACACTCATTATATCAATACTGGTATGCTAATGGTAGCTTATGCATACGAAAATACAATGACTTCAGCTCAACGGTGTTCTTTATTTTCTTTAACTATATCAACTATATTTTTTAACTATTTGTAACTATTTTGTAATGGAAAAGATGAAGGTTTGGTTAGTTTCCCGGAAAATGTCTCTGTCAGTCATTCTTGTATATAAATCTTCGCCTATGATTCAAGCACATTCCTTCCCTTCGTCCTTGCTTGTTGGCTTGCTCTTAAATTCTTGTCTGCCATCACATTCTTCAAATATTTGTTTCTTATATACATTTGGTGCATGGGTGCTGCTACTACTACTACTACTACTACTACTACTACTACTACTACGATGGCAAATGCAGAGTTGTGGTGTGTGTGTGTGTTATGTTTTGATCTATAAGGTAAACACCCATCTTCCTACACTGTAATATAGATACAAAACTTACACTGGCATACATAACAGTGGTGCACAAAGAGGTGGTGGTGGTGGTGGTGAGTGTGTAACCTTTAAGACTTGAGTGACCCGTGGTGTACACCTGTTTTACGATGCTATTGTTTCCCTTGTTTCCCTGCCCAACATTACGGTTCTCCCTAGTGTGTTGACCTCAGAACCAGCGGTGACTACTTTTCTGAACCACTGTAGTAATGGTA
The DNA here is from genome assembly GCA_029783475.1 of Metacarcinus magister. NCBI lineage: Eukaryota > Metazoa > Arthropoda > Malacostraca > Decapoda > Cancridae > Metacarcinus > Metacarcinus magister. Next base: position 19,480,723 of record JAPQNM010000013.1, read on the forward strand.
GATGTACTACGTATGTTTATTTTTGGTATATATTATTCATTGTTTTATTGCTTATTTGTATCGCTCTTCTCTCTTTTTTTCTTTGTCTTCTTATCAACAGTGAGGTGAGGAGTTCCCGCCAAAAAATCTACATGTGATCGATGTTATTAGAATATGAACACCATCCTCTAGCGCCAAGTTTTCAGACAAGTATAGTGACTCAATAGCTTGCTAGAGGTAGATTATTTTTGTTAAACACTGCCCTCTATTGGTAAGCTTTCGAACTAAGTGGCGCCAAACGGTAAATTTCTATACTTAATAACTCCTTTTACTGACATTTGACGGCGGATTCCAGAACAATTAGCCATGATTAAATAGCGCAGCAGGTCATATAGATTGAACTAGCCTCGTGACACCGCACAGCACACCCACGGGACGTTAAGAAGAAGAAGAAGAAGTATTGATATTGGCATGGCTCCAGGATTTCCATTACATAACTGTGCCAACGTACCACTGAAAAATTTCTCCCCAGTATACCGTTTATTTACTCCTGTTTGGGAACCTCGGCATTGTATAGAAGAGTAAAAGGAAGAAAAAATAAAGAAAGAAAGATTATATAGTAAATGATGATGATAATGATAATAATAATAATAATAGTAATAACAAGAATTACAAAATATAAATAAAATAATGTAAAATACAACGATTCTCTTGATCAATCATAATTACAAGGCGGCGTTGAGAGAGTCGTTACACACACCATCGCCTACACACACACACACACACACACACACACACACACACACACACACACACTATGTAATCTGGTGGCCGTCCCGGAACTTGGGTGCGTTGACTCACTCACTCACTCGCACACGCACTCACTCACTCACTCACTCACGCCTTCGTTCAACCCTTGTTCCACATCATAACACTATTGTGGGTTCCTCTTTGTTCTTCTTAACATGTTATAACCACACACACGTTCAGTTAACAATGCATTCAGTGACGTGTGTGTGTGTGTGTGTGTGTGTGGTGTGTGTTTGTGTGTTCTATGGAGTATGTAAATAATAGTATACGTGATATAATAATAAATAAATAAATAATAGTAATAGTAATAATGATAATAATAGTAAAAATACGAAAAGATTACGGTTTTTTTGTCTTTTTTTTTTTTTTTTACAACTGATAAGTGTTGCATTAACGATATCTACGTTAAGTTTCAAACATTACATATATATATAAATCATTAGCTACAACTTTTTTCTTATACGGATCGGATTAAAACAATACAATAATAGATAAAGACAAAAACCAAACAAAGAAGTGTGTACGTTAGCAGACAGCATAACGTAAGTAAGTAAGTAAGTAAATTAGTAAGTCAACAATAATAAAAAGAGTATGTGTTCATCTAAGATTCACAAGACAAACACGGAACATACGATATACACATGAATTGCAGATAAGAAACACCCACTTACCCACCCACCCACCCACCCACCCACCCACCCAACCATCCACCAGGTAATAAATATGACGCTCCCCCCCTCCTTCCTCCCCTCCACTATCTCCACCACTACACCTGCATCGTCACCTGCTTGTTGATGCATGCACAGGTAAGGTCGTCTGTGTGGAAATAACTGTGTGGATGTATATGTATGTGAATTTTTTGTGTACACGTGTGAGTATGTGTGTGTGGATATATGTGTACAGGTGATAGCGAAACATAGTTGTATTGAAGTGTATGTATATGTGTGTGAATTTGTGTACACGTGTAAGTATATATGTACATTTGGAAGCAGGTGTATTGAAG
>JAPQNM010000013.1:19487514-19492514 GCA_029783475.1 Metacarcinus magister
GATTAGATAGTGTAATCTTTTCTTTTATCCCTATCAATTAGCCTCTTAAGGGTCAACAGGTGTGCTGCTTTCTGTTCTTCCTTTTTACACCAGACCAAACTAACTGAACATACAACTCTCTTTCCTTTCTCTTCGTTGCTCTTTCCTGTTTTATTCATTTATTTAACTTTATCATAACTAAGAATACGGTAATAAATTTAGTGTTTTTTCAATATTACTTTTTATTCAATGTTATTTTTGAGAGAGAGAGAGAGAGAGAGAGAGAGAGAGAGAGAGAGAGAGAGAGAGAGAGAGAGAGAGAGAGAGAGAGAGAGAGAGAGAGAGAGAGAGAGAGAGAGAGAGAAGGGATCATTGGTTATATAAGTCAAACAATAGAGTGTTAGGATAGAGTTCAAACCTTTCTTTCTCTTCCACGTCATGTCAATCTTCCTTATCTTCTCCCTTGTCATCCATTTGTATCATATCTACCTTGAGCTCCGTTCTTATTGTGCCAAGGCCTGTCTGTCTGTCTGTCTGTTTGCCTGTCTGTCTCCTTGAAGTTTGTCCTAATTCTGTCTATCTGTCTGTTTACCTTTTTTTTTCTTATTGAAGTTTGATCTTGTGATTTTATTTTTCTCTCTTTTATGCACAATTTTTTCATTCATTCTCCTTCCTTTTTCTTATTCACTTTTCTCTCTCCGTCGCACTCGATCAGTTAGGAGGAGGAGGAAGAGGAGGAGGAGGAGGAGGAGGAGGAGGAGGAGGAGGCGTGAGAAGGAGGGAACAAGGTAACACAATATCATTAGTTAGCGCAAAGAAAAAAAACATTGTAACTTGTAACAAAAAATATAAAAAAAAAAAAAAGTTACCAGCTTCAAGATCCTAATCGACAGCACTTAGGTAACAGCATGAGAGAGAAAGATAGGAAAGTAAGAAGGCTTCCCCTCACCCTGCCTTACCCCTTTAAGAATACATTGAAGAATACCTGTTTTAAGAGACTAATTACCTAAATAGTCAATAAGTAACCGTATGAGAGAAAGAAAGATAGGAAAGCAAGAAGGCATCACCTCACCATACCTCGCCCATAACAACAGATAAAAAAAAAAGCAAAAAAAGTACAAATAACACCATACCAATTAAGAGGAAAACATGTAGGTAGCATTATTACCTTGCCAATTAATTAAAGAAAAGGTGAATATTAACTACTACGTTGTAACTAGTGGAAGGAATTACGAATATCTTCCCTTATTAGAAAAGCTTACAAGTATGATGTAGTAAAGTGAGGGTTCCTTGGGTGTGACTACGAGGAGGAGGAGGAGGAGGAGGAGGAGGAGGAGGAGGAGGAGGAGGAGGAGGAGGAGGAGGAGGTAACACTGCAAGCTAGCGATGAGGCACGAGTTACAGGGGAAGAGGAGGAAGAGGAGGAGGAGAAGGAGGAGGAGGAGGAGATGGGGAGGAGGAGGAGGAGGAGGAGGAGGAGGAGATGGGGAGGAGGAGGAGTGTTTGTGATGATTGAAGTTAATCCCCACGTGGGTCTCATCTCCATGGGGACGAGCGTGACCTGAGAGTGGTGAGGAAGCCCAGGGTGTGAGAGAGAGAGAGAGAGAGAGAGAGAGAGAGAGAGAGAGAGAGAGAGAGAGAGAGAGAGAGAGAGAGAGAGAGAGAGAGAGAGTCACTGTACATAGCCTTGAACTCGTCATTATGGCATGTGTCCCTCCCACCACCACCATCACCACCATCATTATCACCACCACCACCACCACCACCATCACCACCACAATCATCACCACCATTATTGTGAGGAAGAACATCCTGCCAGGTAACTTGATCCTGTGTGTGTGTGTGTGTGTGTGTGTGTGTGTGTGTGTGTGTGTGTGTGTGTGTGTGTGTGTGTGTTTAGGGAGGGTACACACCATATGTGCACATGATTTAATAAGACTAACTTGGATAATAATTGCACACGATTATTATTATCATTACTATTATTATTATCATTATTATCATCATACTACTACTACTACTACTACTACTACTACTACTACTACTACTACTACTACCACTACCACTACCTATTCCTAAAACCATTTCAAAAATCTAACTTTAAATATACAAATAAACGTTACTATTAATAAACACAAGTAAAGTTTAAATGATTTTTCAATTATATACATTTCTTTTTTACTTCAATCTTTTGTATCGTAGACTAAAGCAATAACCTTCGGATAAACCAGTCTGTCTGCCTTCTTACCTGTTCAGTGGGGGGGGAGAGAGAGAGAGAGAGAGAGAGAGAGAGAGAGAGAGAGAGAGAGAGAGAGAGCTAGCTTTGTATGATTCAATATACCAATCAGTGAATGCATGATATAGAGGAAGAAAAGAGAGAGAAAGGAAGGAAGGAAGGAAGGAAGGAAGGAAGGAAAGGGGGAAGAAGAAGGGGAGGAAAGAAGGAAGAACAGATGGAAGGCATAGGAGGAAGTAAGGTTTAGGAGGGAGGGAGGGACGAAGGGAGGGAGGGAGGGAGGAAAAGAGAAAGGGAGGAAAGGAGTGAAGGAAAGGAAGAAGGAAGGAAGGGAGAAGAACAATAGAAAGTAAGAAAAGCGAGACGAAAAGAACAAACAAAAATCACTGATACATCAAGAAAAAAAAAGGAAAAAGAAAAAGAAAACATGATAAATGTAGGACAAGGTGAGGAGGAGGAGGAGGAGGAGGAGGAGGAGGAGGAGGAGGAGGCGAAGAAGAAGAACAAGAACAAGAACAAGAAAGAAGAGATTACGGAGGAGAAATAATATAGAACAAAAGAATAGAAGAGAAAATAAGAGAAATAGAAAAGAAAGAAAGAGGAAAAGAAAGTTAACAAGTGAATGAGGAGAAGAGAGAGAGGGAGAGAAAGGAGAGGAGGTATGGAGAAGAAAGTAGGACAACGAGAGAAAGAGAGAAAGAAAGGGAGAGTAGATGGAGTGGAAAAGAGAGATGGGAAGGGATGGGAAGGGAAGGGAAGGGAAGGGAAGGGATGGGAAGGGATGGGAAGGGATGGGATGGAAGGATGGGTACAGTTGGGTAGAGATATGTGTGTATGTGTGGAGGACGAGGTGATACGTGTGTGTGTGTGTGTGTGTGTGTGTGTGTGTGTGTGTGTGCGTGTGTGTACAGGATGTGACACATGAGGGGCAAGGCATAAGCATCCGGAGAGCCAGCCAGGTGGTGGTGGTGGTGGTGGTGGTGGGAAACCCAATCAACACCACCACCACCACCACCACCACCACTACTACTACTACTACTACTACTACTACCATTACTATTACTACTGCTGCTACAACAACAAAATTCAACACCACCACCACCACTACTGTTTATCACCACTACCACCACCACCACTACTACTCCTCCTCCTACTACTACTACTACTACTACTACTACTACTACTACTACTACTACTACAATACCACCAACAACTACAACAAAAATAAAAAAAAAGAGTCAGGAAGGAAGGAAGGAAATTTTCGACGTGAGAGAAAAAAAAAAAGAAAGACAGTTGCATCAATGAGGAAGTAGGAGGTAGTTGAGGAGGGGAGGGGGGAGAGGAGGGGGGAGGGGAGGAGGAGGGAAAGGGGGGGGGAAGGGAAGACAAGGAGGGGGGGGAGAGGAGGGGAATAGGCGCCATGATGGGGAGAAACAATGAAAACATGATAGTGAAAGTGTGATGGATGAAGGAGGAGGAGGAGGAGGAGGAGGAGGAGGAGGAGGAGGAGGAGGGAAAGAAGAGGAAGAAGCAAATCTGGCTTAAACATGAGATAGATACTTGGGTAACATCACATGAGAGAGAAAAGAGAGAGAAAAGAGAGAGAGAGAGAGAGAGAGAGAGAGAGAGAGAGAGAGAGAGAGAGAGAGAGAGAGAGAGAGAGAGAGAGAATTTACTTTTGTCTTCCTCAACTTCCTCCTCTTCCTTCTCCTCCTCCTCCTACATCTTCTTCCATTCATTCTCACTACATTCACTATAATGATTCAACTTTACATTATTTATTCATTATTTCTTCATTATCATTATCATTATTATCATTATTATTATTACTATCATCTTTCCTACCTAATGCCATAACACGAATGAATGAGAATGAGAGAAAATAATAATAATAACAACAACATTTCATCATCATTATCATCATCATCATCATCATCATCATCATCATCATCATCATCATCATCATCATTGTGAAGACATTTCCGTTACAGTTAGTTTCGGATGTGAAGACGAAAAGAAGAAAGGGAGGAAGGAAAGGACGAAAGAAAGGAGGGAGGGAGGAAAGGAGGGAGGGAGGGAGGGAGGGAGGGAGGGAGGGAGGGAGGGAGGGAGGGAGGGAGTGAGGGAGGGAGGGAGGGAGGGAGGAAGGGAGGGAGGGAGGGAGGAAAGGGTAAACGAACTGAAGAAAAGAGCAAGAGAGAGCGAGAGCGAGAGAGAGAGAGAGAGAGAGAGAGAGAGAGAGAGAGAGAGAGAGAGAGAGAGAGAGAGAGAGAGAGAGAGAATAATAATAAAAGTATAGCAATGAAAGGAAAGAAATGATAAGAATGGCAGGAGAAAGGAAAAGCAAGGAAGAGAGGAAGGGAGGAAGAGGAAGGGGTGGAGGAGGGAGAGAAGGGTAGAAATAAATGACAGAGAAGGATAATAAGAATAGATGGGGTTAAAGGAGGGAGTAAAGGAGGGAAGGAGAAGGTTAAATGGAGGGAATGAAGAGAAAAAGGAGGAGGAAGGAAAGAAGGAAGGAAGGAAGGAAGGAAGGAAGGAAGGAAGGAAGGGATTATTTAGAAGGACATGAGTTGGTTTGCCTTTCTATCTAATCAACTTAACCACAACCACCACCACCACCACCACCACTACTACTACTACTACTACTACTACTATTACTACTACTACTACTACTATACACACACACATACACACACATAATACATAGCGTGACATTCTCAGACAAATTAACACCACCCACCACAACCACAATCACCACCACCACCACCATCACCACCACTGT
>JAPQNM010000013.1:19495014-19497514 GCA_029783475.1 Metacarcinus magister
GTTGTTGTTGTTGTTGTTGTTGTTATTGTTGATTGTTATTGTTATTGTTGTTGTTGTTGTTATTGTTGTTGTTGCTGTTCTACTTCTTACTATCATTCATCTGTTCTTCCTCTTTTACCTTTTATATCTATCATGTGCGAGAGAGAGAGAGAGAGAGAGAGAGAGAGAGAGAGAGAGAGAGAGAGAGAGAGAGAGAGAGAGAAGAGAGAAAAAAAAATCTAATAGGAAGGAAATATCTTTAATTGAGAGAGAGGGAAGTGGAGACATAGACCATCACGCAAGGGGAGGCAAAGAGGGAAAAAAGAGGAGAGAAAGAGGGAGAAAAAGAGGGGAAAGGCACTTAGGGATAGGAGGGAATGTGAGAGGAAGGGAGAGAAGGGAGAGAAGGGAAAGGGAGGGAAAGATGAAGAAAGGGGAGAGGGGAAAACCACTGGGGAGAGGGGAGAGAGGGGAGAGAAGTGAGGGAAAAAGAGAGAGAAAGGTCAGGGAAGGAACAGGAGAGAGAGAGGGAGGGAGGGGAGAAGTAAGAAGAGAGAGAAGATAGGAAGAGGAAAGGAGAGAGAAAGGAAAAAATGCAAGGGGGGGGGAGGGGGGGGAATTAGAGGGGAAATGTATGAAGTAGACCAAGAGGAGAGGGAAAAAGAGGGAGGAAGGAGAGGAGTGGAGAGGAAGACGAGAGGATAAGAAGGCAAGGAGAGGAGAGAGAGAGAGAGAGAGAGAGAGAGAGAGAGAGAGAGAGAGAGAGAGAGAGAGAGAGAGAGAGAGAGAGAGAGTCACCCGGTACTTCGTGAGGGCCGGAAACAGATGACTCATGAGGAACTACCACGTGGACGCTCTCTCTCTCTCTCTCTCTCTCTCTCTCTCTCTCTCTCTCTCTCTCTCTCTCTCTCTCTCTCTCTCTCTCACTACAACCACAAGGGAGGGAGAAAAAGAGGGGAAAGTGAGGGGAGGCAGGTGACAGGTGTGTGTGTGTGTGTGTGTGTGTGTGTGTGTGTGTGTGTGTGTGTGTGTGTGTGTGTGTGTGTGTGTGTGTGTGTACAGGTAAGCAATACAGGTAATCAATTAATCAATACAAGCTTTGGGTTAACACCTTTCAAGCCTTTCATCCTTTCTATCCCTCTGTCCTTCCTTCTCTCTCTCTCTCTCTCTCTCTCTCTCTCTCTCTCTCTCTCTCTCTCTCTCTCTCTCTCTCTCTCTCTCTCTCTCTCTCAATAATAGTAATAATAATAATAATACGAAGAAAAGGAAGGAGAAGCAAAAAATATATAAAGATGAAAATGCAATCTTCATCTTCGTGGACCTGTTTTTCTTTTCTTATTTTCTTGTGTTTTTTTTTTCCTTCCTTTGTCCTTCCTTTTCTTGTCTTGTCTTTCCCTTTTACCTTACCTTACCCTTACCCTTACCCTTACCCTTACCTTACCTTACCTTGCACGCACGAAGTCACACACGCAACACCACACACACATACACACACACACATACACACACACACACCTGTCTCACCAACCACTCACTCACCTGTGGAAGAGAGAGAGAATACAAATTAATAATGATGATAGTAATAATAATAATAATAATAATAATAATAATAATAATAATAATAATAATAATAGTAGTAGTGATTGAAGTTATAGATGTTGTTGTTGTTAATATAATTGGAACAGTAGGAGATGTAACGGTGATAACAGGTGTGACTGTACATTAACTTAGAAGAAGGAGAGGAGGAGGAGGAGGAGGAGGAGGAGGAGGAGGAGGAGGAGGAGGAGGAGGAGGAGGAGGAGGAGGGTAACAAAGATATCAAGTGATTCATCCCTCTCAATACAACCGTTCCCTGACTGACTCACCTTCCCTCCCTCCCCTCACTCCCTTGTTCCCTCACCTCCCCTCGTCTTCCCCTCACCCCTCATAAACACTACCCCAACTACCTCACCCTCCTCCCCCTTTCTCTCTCTCTCTCTCTCTAACACACTAATACCTCCCCCACACTCTCCTATCTCCACCTCCTCTCTCCTCTCCTCTCTCCTCCTCCTCCTCCTGCGTCCCTCCAGTGGGTGACGTCACAGCTGGTTTTACGTCACAAGTATTGGTTCAGTGCCATGAGTCACGGTACACATACATACGTACATACATACATATACGTACATACATACATACATACATACATTGTTTGACTCTATATCCTCCTCCTATGTGTGTGTGTGTGTGTGTGTGTGTGTGTGTGTGTGTGTGTGTGTGTGCCCTTCATCTCTCAACAGTCTTCTTTCCCCACTCTTCCTCCCTCTCCTCCTCCTCCTCTTCTTCCTCCTCCTCCCCCTCCTCCTGTTCATCTTCCTTCTTGTTCTTTCTCTTCTCTCACGTCTCCTCTTCGACATTGACCAGGGCTTCTCACTTTCTTAACCCCCCCCCCTCTCTCTCTCTCTCTCTCTCTCTCTCTCTCTCTCTCTCTCTCTCTCTCTCTCTCTCTCTCTCTCTCTCTCTCTCCACTTCCTCTTCCTTTCAT
>JAPQNM010000013.1:19512514-19535014 GCA_029783475.1 Metacarcinus magister
TGTCATTACCTGTCAGTGAGTGTATGTATCAAAACCATACACACACACACACACACACACACACACACACACACACACACACACACACACACACACACACACACACAGTCATACCTCTACAGGCACGCGAAACACTCGTTAGAATTGTTACTGCTTTGTATTCAGTGGACGACCTTTGAAACTACGTATTACTATTAAACGAGCACCTCCTCCTCCTCCTCCTCCTCCTCCTCTACCACCTCCAGCTCCTCCTCCTTGATCCTTGATCTTGGTTTTGGGTTGGGAGTATAAAATTATAAAATTATATTAAATGGAATCGATAATATATATCCATGCGCTACATATTTATTAACATGCTAAAACTTTTTCTCTCTCTTTTTTTTTTATCTACATTATGTATAATATTAATTTGTAGCTCAATAAATGATACTCATAATAATAATCTTCTTCTTCTTCTGTGACCGCTAGCAGCCGACCGACATTTCACAAGGTAATAATATTTCTTCGTTTTAAACTTTCCCTGTTCCTCTCTATGTCTATTTGAGGGATGGAGGAGCAGTAAAACATTATTCTTCACCATTGATAATGGAGGGATATAAAGAAAACATTATCTATTAAGTGTAAATAACCTAATATAATAATATGAACAGGTTTCAACAGGTAGACTAAGATGGCGGCCGTGGCTTGACTGCTGGGTCACGTATCTATAAAACCAAAATTGAGATTTTTATTATACACAGAAAAGCAATTATATATACTATAAAAAATCGTCTGAAATGCGTACCAGTTTACTACATAAACATTTGTTATATTTGATTCGTATTTATTTCATGAAAAATTTTTATTTCTAAGGTCAATCGTCAAATAAAAAAATAGAATAAAGCAATAATAATGAAATTAAACCAATATAAACCATATAATAGAATATATAAAAATTATTCAAACAGAAAGTAAACCCTAAATAAGCCATAGAAAAAAGAAAAACGGAAGAAACAATGACAAAATGAGAAAAAAACACCGTAATTATTTGTTTACATCCAAGAGTGTTAATTATTGTGTGTTAGGTACAGTAAAATAAGTGTTAGGACATGACGACCTACAAGGATAGAGATGAAGGTGAGTTTGTTGTGTTGTAAGTGTGTTATGGTGGGCTGAAGGGCTGACAGGCTGGCGAATCGACAAAAATCGACTAAAATACCAGTATACCGAAAGGCTTCTAATGTCTGTAATACCGGTAATACCGCCCCGAAAATACCTGTATGTCGGTATACCGGATAGGTGCATATCCCTATAAGACAGACACACACACACACACACACACACACACTCAGCTGACGCCAGACAATGTAATCTGATTGTGTTTCCGATGAATAATTATAATACTTAGGGCACCAGTGGTGTTGCATATCACGTATATATATGGAGTTTGGTGTTGTGTGTGTTGGGGGTTGTGTGTGTGTGTGGTGTGTGTGTGTGTGTGTGTGTGTGTGTTAACAAGTGTAGCATTATGAGCGTAGGTAAAGGTAATAGGCCTGTAGACTACACATTAAATGACACTACCTTAGGAAGGTCATATAGTGTGAGGGACTTGGGAGTACAAATAAGCAGTGACTTGCGCCCCAGGGAACAGTGTATTATAGCTAGAAATAGGCCCAACAAGATACTGGGATTTATTAGTAGATGTGTGACAAATAGGAGTTCTGAGGTCATTATGAGGTTGTATATAGCGCTAGTTAGACCCCACCTAGATTATGCAGCTCAGTTTTGGTCTCCTTATTATAGGAAGGATATATGCTCCTTGGAGGCAGTCCAGAGAAGAATGACCAAGATGATTCAGGGGCTGAGAAATTTACCCTACAAAGATAGGTTAAAACGTCTTAATCTCCACTCCCTAGAGAGAAGGAGGGCAAGAGGGGATATGATTGAGGTTTTCAAATGGGTAAAAGGAATTAATAAGGTAAACATTGATCAGGTTTTAGAAATTACTAGTCAGGATAGGACACGTGGAAATGGGTACAAGCTAGAAAAACTTAGATTCAGGACAGACCTAGGTAGATATTGGTTCACTAACGGAGTGGTGAACGATTGGAATAGGCTGGGTAGACACGTAGTAAGTGGTGAGTCAATAGGTAGCTTTAAAAGACGGTTGGATGAGAGTATGGCTAAGGATGACAGGTGGGATGGATAAATATTGGATTATTCCAAGGGTGGGAGACAAAGAACTGCCTCGTGTAGGTCATTAACTGGCCTCTTGCAGTCTTCTCATTTCTTATGTTCTTATGTTCTATGCCCAGGACCGTCGTCAGTGAGTTGATTGTGATGATACTATGCATTAAATATCTAACTACTTAATTGTATACTCAAAATAGACGTACGAAACAACAACACCAAATATTATCACCCCTTCAACTAGATATCTAAACAGGATGTACGTACAACTATTCCCTTCATTTAGATACAGACTTTTATTTATGATACTTACAACTTAGTATCATATGCTTACTTTAATTTGCTCATCTCTGGACGTAACATTTTTATTAATATTGGACAAGCATTGCTAAGGTGGGGAGGCTTGTATACTAGTACGTCAATTTTGAATCGATCTGTAGATTTGACAGTTAAGTTGAGTTGTACAGTCATTGAAGTGACAGTCAACTCCTGTAGTGATAAAACGGCAGTTATTCCATTATTATTTTAGATCGCACGGAAGAGATCACAGTTACATTTATCTTAAAAAAAGTCTTTACATTCAGATCACATAAAAAAATAAAAAAAACAACCACGGCAATAGATAATAGTAACCAAGGGAAGGGCTATTAACGTAACTATAAAACCTGGCAACTACCACCTTGTACTAACTGCTACACACTACTACACACTAACTACCCATCTAACACCATATTATACGAGGAAACAGATACTTAAAAGCAAAATACACACTAACATGGAATCAAAACTAACTGGGAGAAAGTATTTAATGGGTAGCTATTTTATTTCATACCTTCCTTTCTGGTAGCTCAGTGATTGGTTGGTTGTGGTGGTGTGTTTAGCATTTACAAATTCAAGCACACAATGGCGTCCACGGAAATGATATTACTCTCTGACTCCGACGATGATTTCAAAGTGAGTGAGAAATAGATCGCAATTCATTTATATATATTTAAGTTCATCAGCCACACCATGGATGAAAATGGGGCTTTTATACCTGACAGGAGTGCTTCTGGACATGATTTCTAGGTGGCGTGAGTTAGTGTTTGGTTAGCTGACAGGAATTTAAAGTTATGATAAGCGATATATCGTGTAAATGCATACTAGTTAAACCATTACATTAATATGAGTTGAATACAGTCTCTCCTTAACATATGAAAACGCTGTAACCATATACTAGGTATGGTTAGGGTTAGGTTAGATTGGAGTTTTGGTATTATTTAACGGTTTTATCCTTGTCACTGGGAATATTACCTATGAGCTGCCTTCTGCTTCTATAACAAACTACTGCATTGCTTTTCCTAGTTCCTGAGATATTAGTTATGTTCAATAAGTGGCCGGGAGGGTCGAGAGGGGGGGGACCCTCTCCTGCACTGTTAGGTTGAATTTGCATATATTAGGTTTGTATAGAAAAAAAATATTAAAGTGCCGTTCGAAAATATTAACCAAGCAATACATTAACATGGCGGGGCTCGGATGGGTGCAACACTGGAAATTTACAGTTTTGACAAGTGTGTGAGGGAGTTATTACACTGTATTAGTCCTCCCCAGTGACACCTTAGCATTGAAATTATACACTTAACCTTCTTTAATCCTCCCATCACACCCAACACTATTGAGCCCTTAGATTGGGAGATTTCTAGGTCTTTTCATAAATTGTCACAGCCTTTGTAACCATTTGTATGTTGTTGACTAATAGGTAGTGCTTCTACATTCGGTATTACTTTACAGCTGCACCAGAATGCTCTAGAGAATTGAATGTTGTATTTTTACATTACCTGATAAATTCTGAGAAGGTTGTACTCATTACTTGTGATATTTCCTTGACTAAAATCTCACATATTACCTTACTATTTTTTTTGTTTTTTCTGGTAGATCATACATACAACTAATGTTGAAAGATACTATAAATATTGGGTTAAGAGGAAGACACCAAGGTTTGAAAATACCAAGTGCTTACAGATCAAGCAGCCGTACCCCGTTGTCATCCCCTATTGGTACGGCATGCGTCAGCGTCATCCACCGTGTTCACATTAGATTCAACATTTTCATCATATGAAGAGTTTCAAAAACCCTAAAAAAGTTATCAACAGAATGATCCGCTATTCCTACGGCCTGTGCCTTATTATTTACCTGGTAAAGCATTTTTCAAGTTATGTTAGGTTGATTATGTTATGTTATGTTTGGTTAGGTACGATTAGGTTCAGTTATATAAGCTTTTTACTCAAAAGTTAGGCACGTGCCATATCTATAACTGAGCACTATGAGGATACGGCTTATGTTAGGTTATGGTTAGATTAGGTTATGTTAGGTTAGTTTAGGTTAGGTTTGGTTCGGTTAGGTTCGGTTATATAAGCTTTTTATATTTTATCATCCAAAAGTTAGGCACGTGCTGTATCTATAACCGAGCACTATGAGGATACAGCTGCCGTACCTGTAAGCTGTGCCTATAAGTGCTTCCTTGAAAATATTCAGCAGCACAGTTTTATTTTTATTTTTGACTTTTGGACAAATTGTATATGGAAATGCTACATAAGGAGCACAATAGAAGCTGCTTTAATTTCACATTATAAGTTTACTGTAGAAATTTATAATATTCTAACACTGTGGTTATACATACAAGTATACATACTGTAAACAATTTTAGGTCTGCAAAAGTATGAAAGCCATTTATTTAACTTTGTTTATGACTACAGACATTTATTCTTCTTATATTTTCCAGGAACCACCCAGGAAGCCAATTGGGTGGAACTACCAACTCACTCCACCAACGGAAACCAAGGTATAACTCTTACAAAATTGCACCATTTGCCTACCAATTTTTACTTCTGCCTTATGGATGTATGCTTGAACGACGAAAAAAGTACAGCTTTCCCCAGAGAAGTATATATACGGTCAAATTTAGTTTATATCCAGCACGAATGTTGGAAAGTCCGCGTCAGATAACACATTTTCCCGTTGTTTTGAGACTGATAAATCCATCCTCTCAGACTTAATATTTTTTTGAGCCAAACATAACATACTGATTACTATAAAGATGCCAGTACTCACCCATAAACATGTAGTTAAGTATATTTGAATGATTTTTTTTGCTGATTTTCCATATTTTTTTACATTATTTTACCCGATTCATGCCGTTGTCTTGAGGGTAAATACAAACGCACACAAACGCGCCACACACACACACGCACACACTTCTCCTTTCTTCCTTCAATTTACGCTTCTCATCCTCTTAATTCCCCAGGCCAAGCCGAGACCCAATGGGACATCAGCACCAGCCTCCTGCCGCTCAGTTGAAGAGGTGGAAGATGACCTTGAAATCATCGAAGTGAAAGTGGAGCCAAAGAGTAAAGTGATGCCAACCTCCAGTAGCCGGACGGAGATACGCAAGCAAGTCCGCAATCTCTCCCAATCCACCATTAAAAATTTCTTCAGTAACAAAAAGGAAGTGGAAGAGGACACTAATGAAAGGAGGAGGAAAAAGGAAAAGGAGAAAACTTCCAGTGAGGAGGAGGAAAACGACAGGAGTGCAGCCAGTTTGGAGGAAGTGAGTACGAATAAATGCTATAACGAAGAAATGATAATCTTTTGTTGAATATAGATATTAGGATTCAGTATGACCAGTGGCATTGCACAACACTGTAGTATTGAGAGTAACTAATTCACTATCTGCTATTTCAGTTTTTCAAGCGATGGGAAGATATTAAGATAAGCAAGGATGATGAGAAGATCCGAGATAAGGTATGGAAGTACTACCACCTTGCTGAAACCTCCTACACCCACTCCAAGTGAGTATAGGTAGCTGTGTACACTCGTATACATACATGCACATGTACACACACACCCGCACATACATACACAGAGGCACACACACATATACACACCGTTCCTGCCGTTAACCTCCCCACCTGTCACCCGGCAAGGCGTGGGTTCAAACCCCGCTAAGGTTGTTAGGGATTTTTCACTGCCAGGGATGGGGGTGTGCAATGTGTGAGTGGTCTCAGCCTTGCACATAGATCCGTCTATGAGCTCTTAACTCTTTCGGGGAGGGTAATGGCTGACGGTCACGAGTCCAGCACGTGATCATCCAGACCATGGTGAATAACACATACACATATTCAGTGAATAATTTGTATCTTGATTTATTAGTAGTTGGTTGTATAGTGCAGGCATAAGAATTTCCTACTTTAAGTAATTTCAAGTAAACTTACAGACATATGAATTATATAACCCTATCCTGTAGCTCAGAAATTTTGCTTGCAAGCATTTTAAGTTTTATGTTGGATTGAAATGCATCTGCTTACCCACAGCCTTCCCTCTGATTACTAGCATGGATTCTGAAAGCTGTAGTCTACATGTGATTCAGTGATCTTTGCAATGTTTTCAACTTTTATGAACAATAGAATTCTGTATTGTCCAGAGGGAGAAAAAAAAAAGACATGAGAGTATAACACATTCCTACTTAGCTCCAACCCATCTGCAATCATTCTACTTGCAGCCTTCTCTATTGGACTTGTACGTAATTCCTGACAACAACTCTGCAGTTTCCAGTGATCGCCTCATTATTTTCAATGGTGGCTCTGACGTGATCACTAGCATATCTTTAAAAAATCATCTCAAGGTAGTTATTAATGAAATAGATATGATATTATTTTACACTGCTATGTTCTTTTGTTTTTGGTTTTGGTATTTTTGTCAGTAGGCTCTACTGAGTGAGATATGATGTGGTGTAAATCAAGTACTTAATTGTGAAAGCAAGGCACCTCTGGTCAGATTACAGTATTCACATGATTTTCAGTATTATCTTGTATTGTTTTGCAGCACATTTTATTGACAAAGTATTTTTTTGCACAATTTCCAGAAAAAGATAATGTATCATAGGGTAAACCCCATCATGAATTTATTGACTATTTACCTATAGGAAAGTAAAAAGGAAAAAAGTAGAGTAGTAAAGTAGTCCGTGGTCATTTTAATCTCAAGTTCTGTATCAATAAATTTACAATATCTCTCTCTCTCTCTCTCTCTCTCTCTCTCTCTCTCTCTCTCTCTCTCTCTCTCTCTCTCTCTCTCTCTCTCTCTCTCTCTCTCTCTCTCTCTTTATAATTTAGTATATGTCTGACAATGGCAATAGTCTATAAAACTGTAACAACCATTACCCTATGGAAATAAATGAATGAATGAATGAATACTCTGCTCTCTCTCTCTTTCTCTCTCTCTCTCTCTCTCTCTTTCTCTCTCTCTATACAACTAAAATAGACTACAATATACAAATCTATATTATAGGGAAATACAGTAGAATAAACGCACATGAACTTTGTGACAAACTACCAACCCTGACATGTGTTGGCGGTGCTGCAGACGACTGCTGGTGCCCATCCGACTCTACCAATCACATGGCACATCGCTGAACAGTATCTAATCTCTGCATGTGGGTGGTAGCGCTCAACATCCAGGACAAAGCACTGTACTTCATATATGGTTGTGTCTGGGCCTTGTACAGGATGAAGATGCCCCGTGAATTGAGATTTCTTGCTACCCCACGCAGGGCAGACATACAGAGAAACCTGGTGAACAGCAGCGACAATGTAATGGTTGAAGCATAACACCACGGTCCACAGGTACATCCAGCATCTTGACCTGATTTTGGAGTGGCAAAACGTAGTTGTCCTAAGATGGCATGAGATGCAGCTGGGGACTGCAAAATTACCATCGCTTGCATCTTTTCTGGTGCAAAGCTAACTTGCCCTACTTCTCATTCTTCCACCAGTCTGAGTTGTCTGTTCAACTCATTGACAGCACTCTGGCTGTCAAGACGGCAGCAGGAGCGGTGACTGTGCAGTCGTCTGTATATGTTGCCACTGTTAGTAGCTGCCGGAGGAGATCATCAATGTAGATGTTGTAGAGCTTTTGCTGGAGTGTTCACACAAGGATAAACAGGTGCAATATGGACGTTGTGGTGATTTATTTTGGAGTACAGTCACACATACGTACACAGGGTGGCGGAAGCGGCCGTGTTGTCTGTGCGTCTGTATGCGAGCGTGTCTGTGCCTCTACTGACCTCTACCCACCTTGACCGAGTCCGGGAGGAGTTCAACGGTGGGTCATGGGATTAGCCAGGTGTCAGGTGAGGTGAGGTTAGTCTCGACCTCAGCCACGGTCTCGAGAGAAGTAATTATAGGCTCAGGCTCTGAGTATGTCGTCAGGTCACAACGGCTGTGTGTGTGTGTGTGTGTGTGCACGACACTACTCCCCCCCCCCACACAGAATGAAGAACAATGTTATACATAATTGCGGCGGTACATGTATGAGAAAAGAAATATACATAAAAAGGAACTACAATCGTACATGGTAATTAAGTATCACCTACTGGCCCGCTTGAAAATATACAGGTCTCGTTACCACTCTCCCGGAGCGGAGGATGAGGGTGCGGGATTGGAGGCGTGGGTGTACACGTCATATAAGGCGTCAGCTTTTTGTACGTAGTCCTGCAGCTTCAGATTATCAGGCAAGGCGGCCAGGTGGAGGCGGAGGTCGGCGGGCAACAGCTGCAGGTGGCGGTGACGGAGAAGCGCCTCTGGGATGGGCATCCCTGAAGCGGTGTTGAGTGCCTGCATATGAGCCAGCAGAGCCGAGGGTCGGCGGCCATCCTGCTTTATTGAGTCCAACTGCTGCAGGTATGACAGCCGTGTCCTGCCAAAAGCCTGCAAGAGGGCGTCTTTGAGCGCTGGATACTTTCCTGTGTCTGGAGGTGCCTGTAGTACTCCACATACAAGGGCTGTGACGTCAGTAGGGATGGCAGCGACGACTAGCTGGAACTTCTGGACATCGGAGAGTGTCGTGTGAGCCCACGTCGCCCGCGTCTGTATGCGAGCGTGTCTGTGCCTCTACTGACCTCTACCCACCTTGACCGAGTCCGGGAGGAGTTCAACGGTGGGTCATGGGATTAGCCAGGTGTCAGGTGAGGTGAGGTTAATCTCGACCTCAGCCGCGGTCTCGAGAGAAGTAATTATAGGCTCAGGCTCTGGGTATGTCGTCAGGTCACAACGGCTGTGTGTGTGTGTGTGTGTGTGTGTGTGTGTGTGTGTGTGTGTGTGTGTGTGTGTGTGTGTGTGTGTGTGTGTGTGTGTGTGCACGACAATGTTCAACAGGATTTGGTCCAGCACTGATCCCTGTAGGAGTGAGGCTTGAAGCGGGAAATGTCTTGATGACTGTCCGTTGATCACAACCTGAAGGATCCTCCTCTGGAGGTAATCCTGGAGCAGCACTAGCAGGTCTGGTGTGGGTGTGGCTCCTGTTCGGCACTGGTGTCTTTGATTATCCTTGCTGCTCGGCTCTGCACTTTGTCCAGGAGGGTGAGGTGTTTGGTGGCCACTCCGCCCCACACGAGGCACGTTGATCGTTGATGTTGACGTTGATCAGCTGGGTTTTATGTGTGACAAACTTTATATGCCACATGTTGGCCCAGGCTGCGATGCGGCCCAGCCTCTGGTTGAGCTGGCCATGGTGGTGGTGGTGGTCTCATTCTCCGGGGTGTAGCTTGGGTCAAGGTGACGTTGTCTGCATATGTGCATATTGGAAAGAAGGTAAAGCTTTAGGAGCTTGTCTCAAAAAGTTAAATGGCATAGTTCATCTGTGTATATTTTGGATGTGTTGTTCCTTCCAGAAAGTCCCTTGAACATCGTGTGTGTAGTAAAAAATTTTCTTGCTTATGCATTTCCATGGGCATGGTTCTCTTATTTATGTTTTGTTTTCCACATATTTCTGCTGTTGCCTTCCAACCTTGCTGGTATATATCCTTGGTAACCTTATTCTGTAGCCTTAAGTTGGTAATATGTATATCCTATACATTGCATTAGTTAACCTGAAGAGGGAAGGCTTCATAGTGTATCTGATATGCATTTAGCTTTTGCAAGCAAAATTTTTCTCTGACCTAGTAGTACCAGCACTTCTTTGGTTCCTTGAACTGTATTTAATTTGTTGTGGTCATGTATTTAAACACACAAAGAATGTATTACACATTTATAATGATTTGCTTAGTCTTATTACTCAGGAAGATCAATTATATTTCTGGAAAGGTTAGTGTTTGCTACACAAAAGATGTGTTGTATCATCTTTAATTAACATTAGTATCAGTCCATAACACTGATATATGTGTATCTTTCTTCTCTGTTGTAATGATTTCCAAAACATTATAATTATATTTTATTTATTGTAAGCTATTTGCACAATGCTGATGTGGTTGATTTGTTCCCAGGAAATTCATTCAGATCATTGAGAAATCAACTCGCAAGCTTACCGTTGACAACATATATGTTCTTATAAAAGACATACTGGATTGTTTGAAGCAGTATAAAGACATCCCCTACAAAGAAAAGGTAAATAACCTGCAGTTCAGTTGAGTTGCTGCAAGAAAAGATTTGGCAGATATAATATAATGTATTAATGGCCTTCAAGTGAGTGCTGTATGGCATACTCAATTGCTGATTTTCCTCTCTGCCTCAGTTGTTAATTGCTGCCTTATCACCTAAACTGTTATCATTCTGTCTGGTAGCTGTACAGTACCAGATGACTCACAGAGGCAACACTGTTTATGAGATCACTGATGATACTCAATTCCTTGTCTCATCAGCAAACGTACTATTTGGGTTTTTTAAGAGGTATTCATTCAGGCCTCTCCTTACTTCACTGCCATACACTTGATAGTTTTTTTTCTCTTATTTGATTGTGCAGTAGATACATATCTAACATTGCCTTACATGTTTGTTGGGATTCCACCATTGCATAAATAGCTGACTGCACTCAACTGATTAGCTTCTTTGCAGCTCATTCACCTCTAATATCCTACAACATTCCCTGACAGATCTGATGCCATTGTCACTAGAGCTGGTAACCTGACAATCTGTATGCTTTATCAACCCCTAAAACTTAAACTTATAATCTTATATGATTAGTGTTAATGCAAAATATAATCAGTACTTGTTGAGTCTGTTTTTATCTGATATGTTGTGCCTCCATAGGCTTGTGGAAACACATATCTATAGTTTTTTTTTTAAAGTCACTGATCTTAAAATTCCAGCTTCTATGTTTATATGGATCAGCTTTAGTCATATCTTGCCACCTCACCAAATTGCATGGGATTGTGCAAAGCTAGATTTTTTAAGTCTGCCTCAGAGCCTCATCTAATTTCTTCTTTGGGCTATCTATTGACTACTGCCTTCCACCACTCAAGGGTTAAACATGTTCCATCTAGCTATTTTCATAGTTATCTCTCTTCATGGGTGAATCACAAAAGTTGGCTCATCATCTCTCCCAGTAGCAATGGATATCTACCTACCTAACCATGCTTATATTATCCCTTAAAGCTTCAAATATCATCTCCTCAAAGAGACCAATTTTTTTTTCTACCTGTAAGCATCACACTTTCCACAAATAAACTGTGTAGTCTCTCTTTCATCTGTCTATCTATTTATATTTGATACCTGTTACTAAGAACTCTCTCCAGTGGATGGTCATGACAGACTTCTTAATTTATTCCTTTCCTTGCATTCTCACCTTCTATGCCTCAATCCTCTCATTCTCTTCTCTCCTTCTATCCCTTCCCTCTATCCTCCCATTTCACTAGTGGTCATCTTGCAACAACCATATCTACCATATTCATATACAGTCAACTTTCAATTATCCAAAATCCACGAGGGTTCAGAACTTTTGTAAAACCAAAATTTTTGGATAATAGAATGACAGCAATACGTGATAAATAATGCATATATTTTGGTTAACACATGATATAAAAGTAATATTTAATAACCTTGATTACCATTTAGTAGAGTCTCCTTTCAGAAATGCACTTGTAATCCGGTTGTAATCCATTTTAATCCACCCTCTACCTACACATCACTGATCTGACACAATTTTGTCTGATGGATACCATTTTCAACGCACTGCTTATCCACTATTCTAGGATAAATTAGCTCTTCTGTCACTCATCATCACCTTGTCTTTTTATCCCTCTGCTCTCCTCTCTCTTTCACTCCAGTCCTATGAAAAGAGGATGGAAACCATTGCATTAACTTGAATTTTAAATGGAAATTTTATACACACCTGTAAGAGTGTAAATCATCTCCCATGACTTTGGGTGTTCCATGTTGTCTCCATCAGCTCTCCCTCTCCCAGATCCTGACCATAGAAGGGCTTGGTCAGCTCATGTATGGAGCATGCCTCTTATATTGGGGCTTCCATTCACACACCACTGCTAAACAGGGTAGAGTCAAGACTATTCATCTCATCACCTTCCTGTCTTTAACTGTCTTCAATTTCTCTCTCTCTGCTGTAGTGTCACATCTTTGGCCATCTCGTATTGCCGTTTTCATGGTTTTGAACTAATATGCGCATACCTTGCTGTACAGTTTTCTATTTACTTTAATCTGTATCCTGTCAATCTTAATATTGCAAGAGTTAACCAGTGTCCAAGCTGTTTCATTCTTTCATTGGTAAACTCTGGATCACTTAACCTTATTTTATTTTTCCACTCTCCTATGACTTGAACTCAAACAAAGCAGGAGTATCAAGACACTAAACTACCCAAACTAAATCAATCATGCCCCCTTTTGGAACTTTCTATACTCTACTTTTAAAAGTGACAATTAAATTAATTGTTCTCATTTTAATTTTTTAGAACTTGCCTATTCTTATTATCTATTTAAGAAAGAAGAAAAGAAAGAAAGCATGGGAATGTTAGAAGTAAATGTGAAGTATCAGTAATGACAATGACCAGGAAGACTAATAATAGTTTGATACAGGTATTGAACTCATTATGAATCTGGCAAGCTTGGGCCTCAAGGTTATTGATTCTCTAGATTTTTTTGTTTTCTGGAACAATATTTGATATATATGTGTAATGTGGCTCAGGTTTGCTTTCTGTAAGTAGGATCCCAGTGTGTGCATGCTGTTGTTACCACAGGGTGTCTGTTTATTCCGCTTGTTGGGAACATGCTTCATTTTAAGTTTTCCATGAGCACGTTGCCTTCCTACGGGCCTTTAGACATGGCTTTAAATGAAAAGTATACTAATGTGGAACAAATAATCACTTAAATATATAAAGAGGCAACTGTCCATAGCAGCAGCCATGCTGAAACAAACAATTACTGCTGCAAATTTGTTTGCCACAGATATCAAAACAAAGCAGTTGAGCGCTGAAGTACTAATAAGCTTGCTAGATCCAACATTAGACAGTTTTCAAAGTAACAGGTTTCCTGGTAATTCCTGTTTTTTTTGGAAGCTGGATAAATGGTTCAATACCTGTACTTCAAGTTACCAAACCCATGTAGAGTATAAAACTGGGTTTGAAAGTTATAGAATACTGATTTTATTTTTGAAGTACGAATAATGTAATTATTTGTCATACTTTTATCATATAATTTCAAAGCAAGTTTCAGAATACGAGGAGTATATCAGTATATGTGAATTATTACTGCATCACACTGAGCCATCCCACGCATGGTGTTGAACTAGTAATCAAAGTGCATCAGAAATACAGTGTAACTTGTTTGAAGGTTGACATGTATTTGCCTAACTTTCTTCCCTAAATCTACAGGGAAGTGGGACAGAATCTGCTGGAGCCTCAAAGGAGGGGACTCCACCACCCATTGAGGGGGAAGACAGCAAGACAAACTTACGGCTCAGAAAAGTGGAGAAAAAGATGAAGGTAAGTTATAGTTAGCACAGTGTTCTGTTTAGTGTTTTTATTTAAGAACATAAGAACAAGAAATGAGAAGACTGCAAGAGGCCAGTTAATGACCTACACGAGGCAGCTCCTTGTCCTCCACCCTTGGAATAATCCAATATATTTAGACCATCTGTTACCTGATTAGTGGAAAAAAATGGGAATTATAATGACCATGTTGATTTGTTTGTTCTATGTAAGCCTGGTAGATAGATAGATGTAATTACCTAAACTTAAGTGAAATTGGTGGATAAATATCATCATATGGAAAACCATAAACTTTTTGTGTGTATGCATTCATCATGTGTTCAGATTCTACATCTCTCATCATTTCTTTCTAGGAAGTGGCAAACAAGATCAAGGAGTTGGAGGATGAGGAGGTTGACTTAGATGATGAGGATAATTCTGTGTACCTGATAGAGGATAGGTGAGTTTATGCAAACTTATTTTTTAGCTGCTCCAAACCTGACACCTCATACTTTGTGAATGGCTTGAATAGGTTTAAGTTCTCTTTATTTTCTCCCACCTATAAAGTACAGATAACTCCTACATGATGAGCACACTTGGGGGTTGTAGCATGCTTAATATTATCATTTTCTATTTGGTTGAATTTTACTCTATATACAGTGTCTGTAAAGTCCTGTGGTGACTTGGCGTCTGTTGTGCCGTTGTGTATCACTCCGGGGTCACCAGTGTGGTGTTTGGTGTTCGTACACACAAAGGTTTGGAACAACACACGTGTTGGCTTCTTATTTATTGGACACAAGGTTGTGGTACAAGTGTACAGAGAGAACTCAGGAATCAGCCCGACCGCTAGCCACTAGGCCACCGCCTCCCATTAGTTAAAAATAATCTTGTAATTAATTCTCGTTTGGTCCCCTTCCTTTCAGATTGCAGGACGTTTACTGTATCTTGCTGATCGTTTTCTTTTTCTTGATAGACATATTTAAAATTTCTGCTTCTTGCTTATATTCCATTCCTAAAGTAAGTGTTTGTGTTTCAGGTTGAAGCGTCAGTTTGCCAAGCTGCATGACTATTACTGCCGCATTGCCAATTGTTCAACTGCTACGGGCAGACCAACTGAAAGGAAATTTAAATACCGAGGTAAGGATGTACCAACAAGTTAGCATTTAGCATTTCTTACTATCATTGTTTTTTTTTTTTCTTCCAGTTTTACAAGTGAAAATGACCAATAAAGCCTAAGTGGGGATGATTAAGATATTTCATAAAAAAGACCGTTCACATTATTATCATGAGAGTAACATTGTACTGCCTTTCCTAACACCTCATCACCCCACAGGTAGCCGTTGGATGGAGATAAATAAAAGAATAACAGCCTGGGTGAACAAGCATAAGGATTTTCCTGACTATGTGGACATCCTGAACCTGGTGAAGAAAGTGACCAAAGATAACAGCTTACCCTTCAGGCCGGAGACTGTGCGTGTGCAAGGTGAGTCACCAAAGAAAAGGAGCAGAACTGTGCTGCATCATATAGCATTTCAATTTCTTTTATTTATTTTTTTATTATTTTTTTTACAATGCAAATTAAAGGTTTACATCAAAAGAAAAAAATTTGGACATTATTGTTTATAGGGATTTACCTAGTATATCAATTTTGCACACTGGCATTATGATGTCTAATGAGATTTATTAGAGATTAACATAGTGTAGTGTACCACAAGGAATATTTGAAAATTAGAATTGAGAAATTGAAGCTGTACCTTCTAAAAGGAGGCAACACATCCCAACCACATTTTCAGGTGATGTTTACCATCATTATACATTAGCAGCTCTTTTCTCTTCGCAAATAAGGTACAGTGGTGACCTACTTTAACAAGTCTAATTGGACCTCATTCTTTATAGCATTTGTTCATTATGACATCTATTGATGAGTCAGGATTCTGACATTGTAGGTGTCAATCTTCATGGCCTTGAGTTTGTTTGATACCCAAGACTGCTTGCTCAGTCACTTCTTACTTGGTATGTTGTGCACTGCCTGTCCTTAACCTGTGGCACCGGTAGGCTTAATGGAGACCTTAGTTGGTTGGCCTCCGCCCATTAGTAGCACAGGTTAGATTTTTTAAGTAAAGCCTTGTTTTTTATTGAGAAGCTCATGCTGCCTGCGGAAGTTCCTCGTGCATATAACTTTGTAGTCCCGTCGAGGATAGTGTTATGGCAGCATGTGGGTGACCTTTGGCCACTCAGTGGTTTTACCAAAGAAAAGTGTCCAGCTGTTGCTGGGGCCCGAACTCAGCATAATATACAACACTTAAAAATTCTTTATTATATATTCTTCCTATGGTATCAGCTGACTGACAGATCACTACATGTGTGCGATATGGGCATACATAATATTGGTGTAAAGATAAGAACATAAGAAAATAAGGAGGCTCCAAAAGGCCAGTTGACCTACACAAGGCAGCTCCTGTGCACCTAACACTTACCATCTGTTTTCTTCATCCATAGATATGTCCAACAACCTTTTCTTAAAAGTATTTACTGTTCCGGCACTTCTCACATGCTTGCTAAGTGTGTTCCACTCCTCTACCCTATTAGTGAACCAATTTTTACCAATTTCTTTCCTGAGTCTGAACTTATCCAGCTTGAAACCATTTGTTCGTGTTCTAACTTTCTCCTTGACTATAAGAAGACGGGGAACCTGCTGTAAAGGAGTACAAAGGAAGAACAGACAGCAACAGTCCTACTGGACCTAACGAGGCTGTCTGTTTAGCTACACTACTACTGTAATATCTACTTGATAGAGACTAAAGGACAGCAAAGTGGAAGGCTACTCCCCACCCACCCCTCCCTCCAGCCGAAGTTGGCTGGAAGAGGAAGTGATACCATGTAGCATAGACAAACTATAATTAATGATGATCTGATCAGGAACATAAGAATTGAATACATGGTAATGACAAGAACAAGGAGCAATCAGTACTGGCCTTGGCTTATTGATCAGTAGCAAGCCTCTCATTACAGCGTATCAATATTTAGGATATATCATTTGAACTTCATTAATGGATTATTAGTAGTAACTCAGTTTCTTTCAGCAAAAAGTATATTCTAGAGAATGACATTTTCATCAATTTTTATCGTCATGGCAGCTCAGGAGATCTTCAGAGATGTGGGAATGATGCTGAAATCCAGGCGGGAAAGTGATGACTTGTACAGTATATACTCCTATATCGAGGACGACGGGGAGGACCCAGCCTTACAGAATCAGGCTTTGGACCAACAGCTGAATGAAAATGAGAAGGTTGCCACAGATAATCTAAACAAGGTAAGGAGAGAAGGGAGAAAGTATCTTAGATCCAGGTGTGCCTAGAATAAGGAACTTTTGTGTGGATAAAGAGGGAAGGAACTGCCGGTTTGGTAGGTAAAGGAATGTTATGGAATATGCAAGGGAAGGAAGGATGTATTAGAACTTACCTGTATAATGATCTTCCTCAATTGAAACTCCCTTTTTATGCACTACCTAAATAAATGGAAGTTATAGACTTGTAAGTTATAAATCTGTTTGGAAAGGAGTTTACAAGTTTTACATTATCCTACTTTACACAGTTCTTGAATTTCTTGCTTATCCCAAAATTCCTTGCATCATCCCAAGTTTTAAACATATTATTCATGTTACTCCCTCGCTGTTGTTTACTTATTCACTGCTGGTTGCTTCATATCTTGGTAAATAAGCCGACCTTCAGATAAGTTGGAGCCCCAAATTTCAGTCTGATTTTCATGGTTTCAGCTGATATTGGTAGTATAAGATGACACTCAAACTAGTCGTAAAATTCAAATGAAATGTGAACAACCACTTTATTTCTTCTACTTCTCACAGGTCTTCCAAGAGTATGTGGAAAAAGATAACCAAGTAAAGGGGCTTGCAGATTGTGCCACCGAAGAGGATAAAACTTCAAAATCGTCAGTAAAAGATAGTCCTTCTAGAACAGCAGAGTGCCTGGGGGAGACTAGTAAAAAAGAGGGTGACGATAATGTAAAAGATAATTCAAAGGAGGAGAATAGTGTAAAAAATAACTTAAAAGGTGAAAATAATGTAAAAAAAAACCGTACAGAAAATGATAGAAAAGCAGAATATAGTAATGAAAAAGAGGTAGACATTATCAGTGAAATGGAAAATGACACAAGTGATAATGAAGAGGAGAACATTATCAGTGATATGGAGAATGTCACGAGTAGTGATGATGATGATGACGACGACGACGACGATGATGACACATACTCTGAGGAAGATGGAGAGGCCGAGAGACAAGACACAAAAGAACAGAACTCTTGTGAAGGAGGCAAGGCAGAGCAGGAATTAGATGATGATGATGAGACAGATGATGACTTGAAAGTTGTCCTAGCCAGTGCCTGTGTGGAGGAAGAGGAGGAGGAAGAAGAGGAAGACTCGGAAGAAGGTGAGTTTGTAAGGCCATTTATTCCTCATTTTGTGTTTCAGCCGTGTAACTGGTGTCATTTGTTGATCAGATCAGGTGTGGGGAAGGAGAGCGTTTGCATATGAAGTGGCAAGGGTGAACCAGCTTGTGCTGTCGGGTCCTGAAGCAAAAATTATTCTTGGCCCCTCTGCGTGACTGAACCTCATGCAGTGGGGACGGGGAGACTGATTTCTTCTCTTCTAGGTGGCTGGGGAACTCATGTCCTTCTACCTTAGGCTACAAACTTATCAATTATCCTTTGTGTGTATTATATTTAATATAGAGTATCTGATGATCAAGACTGGTGGTATGTTAGTGTTGGTACATTGTCAAGGAGAAGGCAGCCCTTGTAATACAGTTTGCCGAAGTCCCAATCAGATAAGTTTAATGGAAAAAATGTTGGTAATTCAAGTCACTTAACAAAATGCAGAATATTGCATTGGCAGGACGTGAATGCAAGTCTAATAATAACATAGCATACCACATAGTATTAACTACCCAGCCATTTTGAATGTTACCTTCATTTACATTAGTGCTGCTACTGTTACCTTTCAATCAATTGTTGTTGTTGTTCTTTTTGTTGTTGTTCTACCACCACCACTACCATTACTACTTACTACTATTACTCTTTCCACAGACATACCAGTATATGATATCAAGAAGTCTGTTGAGGTGGAGGGGACAAGTGGCAATGAGAGTAGTGTGAAGGACTCTGTTTTGTGTATGGATGTTGACAGCAGTGATGAGAAGAGCAGCAAAAAGTCTATTGTGTGTCTAGATGATACCACTGATGATGATAACAGCAAGTCTGTTTTGTCTCTGGATGATGATAGTCTACACCTCACTGCTACTACTACTACTTCCACTATTCAGAACAACTGCACTGACCACCTCTCCACTATCTCCATTACTAAACACAACTCCACAAACCAACAACCCCTCACCACC
The DNA here is from genome assembly GCA_029783475.1 of Metacarcinus magister. NCBI lineage: Eukaryota > Metazoa > Arthropoda > Malacostraca > Decapoda > Cancridae > Metacarcinus > Metacarcinus magister. Next base: position 19,531,820 of record JAPQNM010000013.1, read on the forward strand.
ACCACTGTTGTTGTGTCACCCAATGCATCGGTTAACACCAGCACCATCACCAGTTCTATAGTCACTTCAAAGCCACAACAGAAGCGCCAGCTGGAGAATACTTTGTCACCCTGCAAGAGATTATGTATAATGGATTCATAGCTGTGGAACTGGGAGCCTAGCAACATTTTGATTTGCGAGCCCACACAAGTACAGAGGTTATAGCTTAGTTAAATTAATCATTTTTGTATTGATGAACATTTCTATGAAGTGAAGATAGGTATGCAGTATTATTTATATATTCATTATTATTATTATTATTTAAAGATATCCCGAAGTAATTGGATTGCTGGTGTCCAGTAATGTGTGAATGCGAGAAGTTTGATACGCAGATCTTCAGGTATACATACTTGATTTTAAGTTTAGTTCTTTTAATGATTCATTCCCGTGATTTTTCTTACCAGTCATGTTTTCTTTGTATGGAGTGAATTGTGGACATTTTGTTTATTTTTTTTCTTAATTTATTTGGCCACAAATGATAATCATCCATTTTTTACTTATCTCCTTCACATTTCCTCTTATTATTTCTCACACCTTTTTATCTTTCTTCTATCTCCATTCCTCTAGTCTTCCTGATATGAACAATGACGTTACTTCTTTCTTCATCCCATGGCAGTGTTATCTGAAGCTGTTCACTCAGTCCCTTTGCCATATACAGTGTAATGATTGCACTACTGATGTCACTTGCTTCTCCAATACTACTTCATATTGAGATGTAGAAGTGTTGAGTATTCTGAGGTGGTGAGCAGCTGTCAGAGATATGTTTTGCTTGTAGAGATCTTGGAGGCTGAGGGTGTGATCTGCGTATGCACTCCAATGGAAACAGGGGTGACTTTACATACTAGTGGCGTGGCGTTTTGATGATGATGGACAGACCAGACCAGACCAGACCAGACCAAACCAAACCAAACCAAACCAATGCTGACATACAAACAAGGGACACGAAGAAAGAGATTTGTCCTCCTAGTATCGCGTCTGAGTGTTAATTAATGATAAGCGTTTCACCAAGCAAGGGAGGTAAAACAGCACCATCCATGTGTCTTAATGAAGAGCGAGAGAAAGGAAACACCCTTCAGGAGAGAAAGGCATGTTTTGGAATTGGCCTCCGTCTGGGGACCTGGTACGACTGATAAATATAGGATCATGGAGATGGAGAGAGGCGAGATATTTGAGATGTATAGAGTTACAGTGTCTCTATCTCTCTAATATAGGAATGGTACGACAGAATTTCTACCTGTGAATCCATTGTTCAGTCTTTCTGTGATAAATATGAGTACATATTCCTAATTTGTAATAATATTCTTCACTGTACCATTCAAAATAAAATATCTATTCTAGTTATGGTGGGATTGTAATTGTTATCATCAACAAGGACATATAACACAAGGTTTGCATTACTTCACCCAGCCACCATCTAGCTCGGGTTCCTCCAGGTGACCTTTCATCTAAGTAACCTTCCACAAGCATCATAGGTCTACCCTCGGTCTCCATACCTCCAGCTGTTTCCTCAACACCCTTTCGGTATAACAACTTGCAGAAATCATATCATGTGCACTTATAACGTTGGCATCCACAGACTGTACATGCAATAATAGAGTACCTGATTGTGCCAAATCTAAAATTGTCTCAACACTGTACAAATGCCACTGGTAAAACAAATACAATGTTGGGATTTACACACAAATTTTTCGTTCAAGAATAAGAATCACATTATACCTCTATACATGTATAAAGTTTAGTCTGACACCACTTGGAGTTTGCAAAGGACAGAGCAAATTCATTAACTGTTCTGCACACCTCCCATCCGAATGCAGAGGATAGGCTGAATGTTGGGTGTGGGCTTCGTGAATGAGTTTCAAAGTAGGATGTCCATTTAGTCACTCTAGCTAGGATGATAATCTTTTATTTCACCGGGTGCTGTGGTTCCCTTGTCCTTTTTCTTTGATTTTATTTGGTGCTCTCTCTCTCTCTCTTCTTTCTCTTATCCATCCATCATAGTTGAAAAGTTTCTCTACTAATGGCCCCGTAATAATCTGTCTAGACTGCTATTAATATAATATATATATATATATATATATATATATATATATATATATATATATATATATATATATATATATATATAATGTATATTATTTTTATTTTATTGAATTTAATCATTAGTATTATTTTTATTATTTATTTATTTGAATTTTTTATCATTATGTATTTATTTATTCATTATTATTATTATTATTATTAATTTAATGTGTGTGTGTGTGTGTGTGTGTGTGTGTGTGTGTGTGTATGCGTATGGAATGTTTGATCGTGCAATGAACCTGAAGGAGAAGCAAACTTTATCCCTAAGAATCCAGGTGACTTTCCACAATGTAATTCTTGCCGAGGGTAACAAACCGAGTGACGGTCAGGAGTGTGGTTAAAATTTCGCCTTGATTTTTATCTCTTCAGGCATCTCTAAGTATACAGGTGTATTGTACTTTAAATAAATACAGGATTCAAGTGAAGTTATTTTACTCTTTGAAGTAAAGTAAATTTAGAATCAATATACATTGTGTAACTACAATATTTTGATACTTTTATAGATTTTGCTGAAACTCCTGAGTTCTGGATTTTTGTAATAAATTTATGAACAAACTATGTTTATTGGCCTTTATATTTACTTATTTTTCTCCTTCCCTTTAAATATACACATTGATAGATTGATTGAGAGAAAGAGAGAGAGAGAGATACCGGGGTTAGACGTGCGTCGGGGTACTACGTATTTCAGTGTAAATTACGCGGGAACAACTTAATTATTCGAGTTTGGATTCACTCCAGTGTGCTCGTAAACTAAAGCATCCTGTGCATGGTTAATTATCTACACAAACGGTTTATGTGTAACAATGGCGTCAAACACAGACAACTCCTTGCCTGTCATCTCCCTGCCCCACGAGAAGAACGCATGGGCTGGCTATTCTGGTACCCCTGGCTCAAGGTACTGTTGTGTGTGTTCTTACACTATACCAGGGACAAACCTACCTCGAGGTGCAGCCAGGAGGAGTGCCCCAATAGTGTGTGCACAGACTGCTATACTGCTTACTGATCAGCTGAGAGCATCACTTTGTATCGCGCTAACTGTTATCTGGGTACCGACAGCCAACCCAGCTGCCTCGCATC
>JAPQNM010000013.1:19545014-19570014 GCA_029783475.1 Metacarcinus magister
GATTTCTGCCAAAAAATCTTAGGTGGTACCCTAGGAAATTTCATGAAAATTTCCACACCTCGGAATTTCATGAAAATTTCTACATAAAGGTTTTCGGTCATACTGAACACGAATCTAGACTCAGTTTCATCATTACTATAATATCAAACATTAAAAAAATATATAGAAAAAATAAGAGATACAAGAAATACTTTCATTATTCCCGTTACCATCACCTCATATTCATTATTATTACTATTATTATTATAGTATTTATTCATCATTATGGTGATGGTGGTGGTGTTGGTGGTGGTGGTGTTGAGGGAAATTCTTGCAACAATTTAATAGATAAAGATAATAATTGTGTGTGTGTGTGTGTGTGTGTGTGTGTGTGTGTGTGTGTGTGTGTGTGTGTGTGTGTGTGTGTGTGTGTGTGTTAATACCTAATGAAAACATATAACTATACATATACTTATGGTATTAAAATGTTGATCTCTCTCTCTCTCTCTCTCTCTCTCTCTCTCTCTCTCTCTCTCTCTCTCTCTCTCTCTCTCTCTCTCTCTCACATTGCCTTTTTTCATCCGTGAGAAATAACGCATTGCAGTTATATTATTTTACTTTACTTCTCTTTATTTGTATACGTTTATAGTAGTAGTAGTAATAATAGTAGTAGCAGCAGTAGTAATAACAATAGTAATAGTAAAGATAACTAGTGCAACAGCGTCAACAGAAACCTAAATTAATCTACTACTACTACTACTACTACTACTACCACAGAAGGATCATCACCACGACCCTCACTTGTCACCCCAACTTCAGCATTATCCCCAAAGCAACACAACTCACCTTACACAACCATTTCCTGCCTTGACACCTGAACGCTTTGTTACACTTTGCCTGTGTGTGATCCATTGTGAACTACCTGCCAAGGGAAGGAAGAGGAATAGGAGGAGGAGGAGGAGGAGGAGGAGGAGGAGGAGGAGAAGGAGGAGGAGGAGGAAGAAGTGATGTCTGTAATTGTGTCGAGGTGTTGTATGTAACGTGAGGTTGTGTGATAGGGCGAAGTGCTGACACGAAAGAGAGAGAGAGAGAGAGAGAGAGAGAGAGAGAGAGAGAGAGAGAGAGAGAGAGAGAGAGAGAGAGAGAGAGAGAGAGAGAAGAACAAAGAAAGATCAAGGGAAACAAGAAATTTATCGACACAGACTCACACAGATAAGATAAGACAACACACGCACACCCACCCACACAACACACACACACACACACACACACCCCTTCATGGCAGGCTTCCCCTATGCACTGCTATAAAATGCGCACCCTTGGCGACAATTAGACGCGCTTACAAAATGCTTCGAGTGACACAAGTTACAGGAAAGTTATGGTAGTGCCTGCTAGGGGGACAAGAGAGAGAGAGAGAGAGAGAGAGAGAGAGAGAGAGAGAGAGAGAGAGAGAGAGAGAGAGAGAGAGAGAGAGAGAGAGAGAGAGAGAGAGAGAGAGAGAGAGAGAGAGAATGCGTTGATAAACTAAATGTTCCTGAGAGATTTATTGGCTCAGTTGTAGAACTATTTTATTCACACACGACTTCTGTGATGAAGGAACATACTTTCTCTCTCTCTCTCTCTCTCTCTCTCTCTCTCTCTCTCTCTCTCTCTCTCTCTCTCTCTCTCTCTCTCTCTAATTATCCCTCATAAACATCCTACACGCGACATCGTACACACCTTCAAAACTGACGTACTCTCTAACCTTTCCCTGATTATCTATCCTTCTAAGACACGCACGAGGGTGTAAAACAAAACAAAAAAACAACAACAACAACTCCAGCAGATGATACAAACAAATGGTAAAACTAGATATAAATTATAAGAAAGAATCTGAAGTATTAGCAAAAGAGGCGAGGAAAGAGGAATTGGAGCAGACGGGGATGAAATGTCTTGGGTTCGAAGTGGTTGAAAGTATAACTAGATGGGGTTGTGTGTGTGAGAGAGAGAGAGAGAGAGAGAGAGAGAGAGAGAGAGAGAGAGAGAGAGAGAGAGAGAGAGAGAGAGAGAGAGAGAGAGAGAGAGAGAAGTATAGAGGAATTAAGAAGTGAAATACAGATAAAAGAGAACATCTGGCAATCATCACTTCTTCGTTAAACCGTTTTACTTATTATTTTTTCTCCTCCTTGTTGTTGTTGTATTTCTTCTTAAACTTAATGGCAGTCACGCGTGGCAGTAAAAAAGACTTATGGATGAGGTAACGAGAGAAAGATATAAACACACACACACACACACACACACACACACACACACACACACACACACACACACTCCTCTTCTACCTCCTTCTCTTACTCCCTCTCCTCCTCCTCTTACACATCCCCTCAACCTCCTCTTACACTCCTCCTCCTCTTCCTACTCCCTCTCCTCCTCCTCCTCTCACACCCCCTCCCCCTCCTCCTCCTCTTACACCCCTCCTCCTCCATCACACTATGCTTAATGGAAGAGCGACAGATGTGCAGTTACCAGAGACGTGACAATAGTGCTCTGAACGCATCTCCTCCTGAGTGGCTTGTCATGTGCTACCATTCATTTGTATTATCTGTTGGATTTGATTTGATTACGTCACGTCCTGCAAATAAGTATCATTCCTAGTTATTATATTTTCTCTTCCTCCTCTCTCTCCTCCTCCTCCTCCTACTACTACTACTACTACTACTACTACTACTGCCCTAACGTCTTCTCCGCCTTCCTTCTACAGGTGGACGGTAACAGATTTAAGAAGGAACGCACGGTCAAGCTTATGGTGGACACTCGATACCGTGTTGACTTCTCCTTCAAACCTACACAGACCATGACGTAAGTACTGAATCTCCTACATACATACGTACAAACACTCCCACGTACACACACTCCCATGTACGTACAAACACTCCCACGTACACACATATACACATAAACTAAAATAAACACATTAACACAGGGAGGATGAACTTACAGATACACTTGCGCGAAAACCTATCTCCTCCACAGTAATGGAAACACGAGAGATGGCTAAGGAGGTTGGAACAAGAGAATCGCGTCTCATAAACACAGGAGATCCCCTTGAGCTTATGGTGCAGCATGCTTGACGCGCCTTAATAGAAGGTGCAATTTCTAGGTATCGTTACACTCGCTATCCCACAAAATACACACACTTACAGAGTTCTCGTTTATATATATGACTATCATACATACACGCCCGACACATATACTATATACGTACGTAACTGCTATTGCTCTTTCATACTGAGTGAAAGAATAGGCATAAGGGTGATGAGAGAGAGAGAGAGAGAGAGAGAGAGAGAGAGAGAGAGAGAGAGAGAGAGAGAGAGAGAGAGAGAGAGAGAGAGAGAGAGAGAGAGAGATAACGAGTTCCTAACCTTAACGAAATCTCATGTGGGAGGAATTTTATTACGGTACTAGTGTGTGTGTGTGTGTGTGTGTGTGTGTGTGTGTGTGTGTGTGTGTGTATGTGTGTGTGCGTGTGTGTGTGTGTGTGTGTGAGTGTGTTTTCAAAGTAAACACACACCTCTTAACACTTCCTGGGAATCCTACGGGTACAAATATTATGAAAGGATGTGATGTGTCTTGAAATGGTCGCAGGAATCGTATTAGCCTTCCCTTCTCCCCCTCCCCCTCCCCCACACGCCCACGCCCACGCTTCGCTGTTTGGGTACAATGCATTACCCAGCTGGCGTGAGAGGAAATATTCAAGTTTGTTATACGGATAATGTGAGCCGGGAGCAACGATGAGGAAACATTTTATATGCACGACACACACACACACACACGCACACGCCCCCCCCCCTACACACACCCACACCCACACGTAGGATCGACATAAACTGTTTACTGCGGTGAGGCGAGAGTAAAAGTGAATGTAAAGAGTAAGGTCAGACATTTGGCAGAGTATGTAAATTTACTGCGTGGTTTGAGGGGAGAACATTACCACCACCTCCTCCTCCTCCTCCTCCTCCTCCTCCTCCTCCTCCTCCTCCTCCTCCACCTCCTCCTTCTCCTCTAGTATGTACACTATAACGTAAAGCAAGTAACCTACCTAAGGGTTAACCATTATCTTCACTCTTTCTTCCCTTCTACTGGTAAACTCTGGAACTCACTACCTGAATCTGTATTTCCACCTTCCTTCCTACGACTCGAACTCATTTGAGAGAGCAGTATCAAGACACCTGCAACCTTAATTTGGCATCCCTTTTATTGATTCTTCTATTGTCTTTAGGGAACTGGCAATTAAATAAGCTTTTTTATATAGTTATTTATGCCCTTTTGTCATTCTCCAAAAACAAAAACAAAACACTCCTAACCTAATATGGCAAGGAACCCAAATGCTGCTGCTATAACGAGGTCAAACTGCGTGCGGCTTCAAATACACGCGGAGTCAAATTAGGTCCAGTTAGGGTAAGTTAAGAGACATTCAGTTGCTATAAGCGCCTGATACGTCACCTGGTATGAGGCGGGGACCTAATTTCACACAAGTTCCAGATTGCATTTCACACTTGGAACACATCGTTGAGTGTGACAGATAAGATAATTAATCAGTAGACAGTCAGAGTTGGTAGCAAGCATTTTTATTTTCCTGTTAAATAAGTCAGAGAGAGAGAGATAGATAGAGATAAATAGAGAGAGAGAGAGAGAGAGAGAGAGAGAGAGAGAGAGAGAGAGAGAGAGAGAGAGAGAGAGAGAGAGAGAGAGAGAGAGAGAGAGAGAGAGAGAGAGAGAGAGAGAGAGAGAACATTCGTGTGGAAATAGACAGGAATATATAGAATAGCAATACAAACAACAGGATGATAACAGGTACAGTTTACATACCAACAGAAGAGCGGGGCAACGGTGTGGGGCCAACAGACACGTACTACACTACTGGAAGCAAAACACAAACATAGATAAATAAAGGTGAATAAACAGAGAGAAGCAAATATACACACACACACACACAAAAAAAAAAATAATAATACACATGTAAAAATAATAGTTTGACCAACACATACAAGAAAGAATAAACATTTACAAAAGTATAGAGGACATAACGCAAACAAAAACAGATAGATAGAACCCAGTAATGATACCAACATAAAGTTAAATACACACAGACTGCTACAAAACAAATACAAACATTAAGGGAAACAAACACAAACACACACAAACACAAACACACACAGATAAAAACAGACAAAGGAGAATGTCAGTGATCCCAGGCAGGCAGACATTTCAGGCAGTTACACGGATCACCCGCCCCTCACACCCTTGTTAATGAATCCCACCTAACACGGTGACGCCGCCAACTAGACTTGCAAAAACCTGTCCTGCCAATCAAACAGACACACACGCTTACAACATCTCACCCCACAGCACACACACACACACACACACACACACACACACACACACACACACACACACACACACACATACACTATTCCTCTCCCACCTTTGTACTCTTTACATAATATTATCTTCTAAATTAGCTCATCTTTAAATTTATCTTTTCCTTTCACTTCGAATAACGTTGGCACAGTGGTTTGCGCCGATGACATAATTTATAACACACCAGCCTTCGAATCCACCCCACGACACACACCAACTTTTATGTATCTCTTAGTGACTTGAAATTACATAAACGTGCATCCAGTGTCTGTCTCACCCTTGAAGAACACATCACAGCATGAACGATACCCTTAATAATACCACCTTCATTTGCTTTCAATATGACAGTAGAATGTTACGTGGAGTTCTTACTAATCATCGGATCAAGTAAGGAAGCCACTTGTATACTGTCTGCGTCTTCCATTATAACTTGGTGGTTGAAGGAAGCACAGTGGTTAGTTAGCATGAGTCTAGTCAGTTATAATTACATGAAATTCATCCATCTGTGTTTTTTTTTATTATGTACAGAAAACTGGCTGAGAATATGTAGTATCTACCATACTCGTATATATATATAAATAAAAAAAAAATCTACTGTATCGTCACTCCACACTAAAGTAGGTAGTGGAAAAGTTCTAAGAGTAAATAATAAAGTAGCAGGAAGCAAGTAAAACAAACTAGCCAGCGTGTGTATAGTGGAGTGTTTGTATATCATATCTATACATCTATACCTCATACACTCACGGTTGTAACAGAAAAGAGAGAAAAAACGAAAAAAACCTTTAGGCTTCTTTTCTTCCTTAATTAAGTCTTCCCAGCCGTGTATACAAGGCCCTCCCTCCCTCCGCCCCTAGCCATACACTGCGTCAGTTATACACGCAGCAGCAGCAGCATCAGCAATAGCGCCTCCGATACGCCCTCTGTGTTGATGTTGATCAGGCTGACCTTCTGCATCTTTCAAGCTGTGTGGCGACCCGAGGGAGAGGCAGGGAATTAATAATGACTTGATTTCCACAGCTGCTGCACCGGGTGTGACGTCAGCCCGGCGGTGTGGCGGCGAAGGTGCGATGAGGAAGAACATAACGTAATGATATAATGTAATAATGATAATGATAATGACTTGAATTATTATTACTACAATTATTATTATCATTATTATTATTATTATTATCATTATTATTATGAAAAGACCTCGAAAATAACAATCTCATTTTGGTTAGTCTTTCCCCCTCGTAACATGAATAACATTATCTAGTCAAAGGCCGTGTGGATGACCTGAAAAATACACATTTAATTTCGTACAAGCCTTTGGTCTTTCAACAAAGGAACGGTATTTTGGGGGGAATTTTACACATTGAAGTTTATAGTTTGCCTGTCTTTGTTTGGGGGTTAAAAAAAGAAAAAAGAATAAAAAACAAAAGCGCAAAGGAATGGGTGGGTGGCAAAAGATATCGGTTTTTAGGGTGAAATTCAGGTATTCTCTCTTTTATTTATATCTCCTTCCTTTACTCTTAACTAACTTCTTAACTTCTGCTTTTAATCTCACTTTTTTTCTTATTTTTTTCCCTATCTTTTCATATTCTTTACAGCACACTTACGTCGCCTTTCACTCCTCAATATTTTCAACCTTTATTTCTTTCCACTTTCCTCGTTCGTGACTTCTTTTTATCCCCATTTGATCCTTCCCTTTATTCCTCCCTCCCTTTACTCTTTTCCTCTCCCACTTCTTTCTCTTTCTCTCTTCTTTACTCTTTCCTCCTTATTTCCATCTCTTTCTAGTTGTCCTGTTTCTCTACAACCCTTCCCTCCCTTCCCTTCCCCTCCCTTGCATTCCCTCCATTCCTACCTTCCTCCATTTCCCCTCTTCCCCTTCCATGCATCCATCTCTTCCCATAACCTGTCCCTCTCTCACCTCCCTTCCTCCATCTCTTCTCATCAGCCTGTCTTTGTCTCCCTTCCATTCTTTCCACATTTTCCCATCCCCTCTGCACCTCTCCGTCTCTCTCTCTCACTCCCTCCCACCACCGCCTCTTCCTTCACCCTTCCCAGCATCCGCAAGTTGGTGTGATGAATGAGTGCAGCCGAGACTTATGAGGCGGCGGGGAGCACCTTCGTCAGGAGAGAAGGCCATAAGGAAGGTAGTGAGAAAGGGAGGAGGAGGTAGTGAAAGACGAGGGAGGGAGGGAGGGAGGGAGGGCATGGGAGAGACAGAAAGGAAAGAAAGGTAGTAAAGAGGGGCATAGAGACAAGTGAAATGAGATGCATTGAGGGTGGTAAGAGGAAGGAAGACGAAGTGCGTGTGAGGATGGTGAGAATGAGTGTGTGTGTGTGTGTGAGAGAGAGAGAGAGAGAGAGAGAGAGAGAGAGAGAGAGAGAGAGAGAGAGAGAGAGAGAGAGAGAGAGAGAGAGAGAGAGAGAGAGAGAGAGAGAGAGAGATTAACTATCCAGATGGACGGGGAGGGAGTGTGGATGGGAGTGTGGTTGAGGTCATTAAGTTTGTATCAGAAGGTCACTTGGAGAGGCACACCAGCTGAAAGGTCACGCCATGCCGGAAGAGCTTCGTCCAAGCCGTCAAGATGTAACTCAGAGGCTTGTATATACTGACGCTCGAGTCCTACTTCTGATGGAAAAAACTGAATACAGGAATGAGATGAATTATGTTGGACGGAGCTTGATGTTATGTTATGTTATGTTATGTTAGGTTAGGTTAGGTTAGGTTAGGTTAGGTTAGGTTAGGTTAGGTTAGGTTAGGTTAGGTTAGGTTAGGTTAGGTTAGGTTAGGTTATGTTATGTTATGTTATGTTATGTTAGGTTAGGTTAGGTTAGGTTAGGTTAGGTTAGGTTAGGTTAGGTTAGGTTATGCTATACTTACGAAAGTCAATAAAGTTAAGACTAATAAAGTAGATATCAATGAAATACGATGAATGAGTGAAAGAAAACGTAAATAGATGAACACTTCTAAGCAAGAGAAAAAAACATTGATTTGATAATGTCAATTTGTGTTCAGTGACTTGCAATCAATAAGTCATTCCCACACTACTACATTAATACATGTACGAACGCTCAAGATAACCAACGCATCTATTCATGTATACATTCCTTGCCCTTTGTAACACAAGTTTATTTTAATTCAAAGAAGCTTGGAATCCACATCATTACATTTTGATTATACTTTAACATTTTATTTCACGTCAATATATGATGTTTATAAATTAATTAATGTACTCTGCCGTTAACGGACACAACAGTGACCAACCAAATCAGGCGTTCGTCTTCATCTTGGTGTTAGGTTAGGTTAGGTCAGGCAATGAGAGTAATGTCGAAATATGGGCTTACTTACTTCGGCGAGGCAGTGAGCGTGTGTGTATCATGGTAAAAACCCGCTTATGGTTATGAGACCGTGATAGACTTGGACAGGGTACATTCCACGTATATCCTTAACCACAAACATCACTCAACACCACTTCACCTCCCCCCCCCCACACACACACACACACACACACACACACACACACACACACACACACACACACACACACTCACGCCGCAGCAACAAGATAACACCAACAAAGAGCTAGACAGGGAACACAACATCAACAACACCAACACCAACACCAACACCAAAGAAACTCAGAGTAAACAAACAAAATATGTGTCATATAAAAAAAGTTTCTATATAACGGAATTTTGAGGGAAACTGATTTCCATCTCATCTGATTTTTATTTGTATATTTGTATTGGGAGGAAGGTGGAAGATGTAGGATGGTTAAGGAGTGGTGGGGGAGGGAGTGAGAGAGAGAGAGAGACTGACCTTTCCTGTTCATATAAAGTGATATGTGAGAAAAGGTCAGGAATAGAAAAATACATGAGAAGAGGAAAATATAATTGAAATTACTTATAGAAATGACAAGATTAAAAGAAAAATAGATGTAGCTCAACGTTTATTAATTTTTTTCTCCAAAACCATAAACATTACATTATTTTCATTTTTTACATATTTGCTTTTATCATTTTATCCCGAGCGAGGCATTTATAGCTATTATCACAATCATTACCATTTCCATCTGCGTGTCTCTCTCACCCTCAACCTATCACAAGAAAAAGTTAAGGGGGACCCCAAGGACATCTTAAGAGGGATACATAAACACGGAAGGAAGGCAGCTTACCCTCATCACACCCAGAGTTGAGTAAACGAAGGGATGTGAGTGAGGAACCAAACCCCCGAAGCGCCGAGCCTTTGACCAAATCACCACCACCATCACCACCATCACCAACAGCATGTCTCCCCTCTCCCTTTCTCCCCTCTCGCCTCTCCCCCATTAGTCTGCCGGCAGGTGGGAGGTTCGTATAGACAGCAGGGAGTTATCGTTACAGGGGGCGAGACGGAGTGGTGTAGGGTGTAAATACGTATAGCTAGAGAGCGTCCATAAAAGAATAGCACTTCACTTTTTTTTTTATCAGTATTATTAACCTTGTTTTAATTCCGTAAAAAAAAGGAAATAATACAGTAATGAGTTATGTAATACCAATTTACGTACACACGCTCATGCACACACACACACAAAAATGCAAGGTAAGAGAGAATATATTTTCCCTACCTCTATTATTTACCTAACCTATAGATATATGTCTGAGGTGAATAAAGAGATACTATGGGCATTGAAAGGGTGAATGGAGCAGGGGGCGTTAATAGCAGCACGAGTGGGGTGGGTGGGTGGGGAGGGTCGCTGTGGTGGGGTGTTGATGGCTATAATGACAAACAGTGTTGGCAGGGGAACAGCAGGGTGGTGGCTAGGGCTTAGGGGGTGGGAAGAAGGGTTATGGCAGGGAGGTGGCAAAGTGATAAGGCTCGCTGGTGGACACTTGGCAGAGGAAAGATGTGGAGAAAAAAATTGAGGAAAGTTGTGGCAGGTATGATCGGTGGTCTGTTGTCTATTATGGGAGAACACAGCCAAGAGAAAGAGAGAGTTGCGACGCGTTGTGGTGGGGCAGTGTTTGCATTCTTGGCGGGAGTGAGAGCAGAGGAAAGGCAAGAACAAGCAAGCAGTCTGTTGTATATTTGGAGGGAGAAAATGCTTGCTTGTAAAGGCAGGAGGAAGGTCACTGCCAGCTGAGTGTGTGTTGGCAGAGGTGGTGTGGTCTGGTCTTGCTTGCTGTGTTGAAAGTAGAGTTTAGTCTAGGGCAAAATATAAATCTGAGGCGAGGAAGGGTGACAGTAGCATGTTGTTTGTAGGCGAGAGGTATACAAACTGGCAGTGATTTAAAGGAGACAGAGACGTGAGTGAAGGCTTAAAGGAAGGATACACTTAATTCTTATAGGTATTCTAGTGATTAAATTTGATAATGATCTATGTGTCTTTGATGGTGAACTATGCTGCATTGTTAATTGTTTTTATCTGATTTTGTTTTCAATTGTAGCATATTAACTGAACATTTTTTCTTCCGCTAACGTGTAAAAATGTGACTCAGCTGTTTATAAGAGAACTGGCAACTCTTGTGCCGGCAGGTGCTACAGAAGCAAAATAAAAGGACAAAAATAAAAATAAATAGAATGTCTGATGGAATTCAAACGATCGCGTGATAAAAAAAAATATAACCAACTCGTAATAAAATAACATAATAAATAAACACACTTAATAACAAAAGAACACAGATTGCAATGATATTTACAACAAAAACAGTAACAGTGGCAACAGCAATAGTAACAAAACACACACACACACACACACACACACACACACACACACACACACACACACACACACACACACACACACACATTTTAGTTGCCGCTCACGTTTTTTTTCTGTGCTTCTGCATTTCTCTTTCCTGCCATCGAATCGAGTCTTTTCGGGTCGCTAGCGGCTCTACATTAACCTTTTCCGTCCAGCCTTCCTGAGCCACCACCACCACACCACCACATCACCACCACCCCACCACCACCACCACCCCCATCTCCCTCCCCTCCCTACCTTCCCTTCCTCCCTTTCTCCTTCCCTTTCTCTCTCCCTTCCTCCCTCTTATACACCGACCACCACCACCACCACTACAGTCCCTCCCAACACTCTCACTCTCACTCTCACTCTCACTCTCACTCTCACTCTACACAATGCAATAGTCTGCCTTTAACTGTTTGAATCAAAATATAAACTATAAAAAATAAAAATAGAATTAAAAAACTGCATGACACACGTTCCCGTAGGTCAGTGGTTAACACCCTCGCCTGTCAACCGGCAAGGCGTAGGTTCGAATCCCGCTTGTGTGTGTGTGTGTGTGTGTGTGTGTGTGGTGTGTGTGTGTGTGTGTGTGTGTGTGTGTGTGACTGATATATAGGTTAAAATGTATCGTTTCTTCAACCCGGAAGTATTATTTGTAGAAAGGAGGAGGAACAGGAGGAGGAAGAGGAGGAGGAGGAGGAGGAGGAGGAGGAGGAGGAGGAGGAGGAGGAGGAGGAGGAGGAATGGGAGGGAGGAGAAGCCGTCTGTGTGATACATTTTTTAATTTATTGGAATTTTCTCTCTCTCTCTCTCTCTCTCTCTCTCTCTCTCTCTCTCTCTCTCTCTCTCTCTCTCTCTCTCTCTCTCTCTCTCTCTCTCTTCGTATAATCCCTCTTGCTCCTAATTTTTCCGCTTCGTTCCTATTTATCTTCTTCCCATCTATCTTCCTCTCTTTATTTTCTCACTCGCTTTAACATTGATTCCCTTTCTCATTCATCTCCCACGACCTTCGTCACTCACTTTCTACCTCATTATGCATTCATGATGACCTTTTTTTTATCTCTCTCTCTTTCTCTCTCTTTCTCTCTCTCTCTCTCTCTCTCTCTCTCTCTCTCTCTCTCTCTCTCTCTCTCTCTCTCTCTCTCTCTCTCTTCTAACAGGTATCAGTTTGCAGCTTCATCTTCCCTTCTCATCACTCTTACGGGTCTAATTTCCTCTCTCTCTCTCTCTCTCTCTCTCTCTCTCTCTCTCTCTCTCTCTCTCTCTCTCTCTCTCTCTCTCTCTCTCTCTTTCCTTCGCTGATAATTCTTCCTTCGTCCCTATTTTTCACTCTGTCGCCTCCCTCCCTTCCTTATGTCCCTGTCTCCCTCCCTTTCTCTCTCCCTCACTTCTTCTGTCCGTCCCTGTCCGTCCCTGTCCGTTCGTCCGTAGGAGTTGATAATGCTTGCCTCCCTTCTTCACTTCCCTTCTCTCCCTCACTCTCACTCCCTCCTTCTCTTTTTCTCTCCCTCACTCTCTCCTTTCATTTTTCTCTCCCTCATTCCTTCCCTCCTTCCCTGCTTCTCTTTTTCTCTCGTTCCCTTCCACCAGCATTCCGCAAACCATCAGTCATTCCTCACGTGTATGCATTTCAACGGTGAGGACGGAGGCGACGAGGCGGGGTGAGAAGGGATGAAGAGGGGTGACGGGGTTGAGGATGGGTTAGGCGGGGTGACGGGATTGAGGAGGGGTGAGGAGGGGTGAGGAGGGGTACGGAGGGAGGAATAAGCACTGACTCACAGACTCATTAAGGTTCACAAGCTAGGGAGGAAGAGGAGGAGGAGGAGGAGGAGGACAACGAGGAGGAAGAGGTTGGTGATACAAAGCAATACAAAGGAATACAAAGGAAAGCAAAGGAACAAAGCAAAAATAAATATGTATACTGTTTGTCCGAACGAGATTGTTTGCAGAAACTTTACTATATAATCTACAAGTAAGGAAGCAGGAAGGCAAAGACGAACACTGGCATGAAAATTCTCTACTGGAAAGGTAATGGAAGTAGAAGCTGGAGGGAGAGAACACAATATAACTTCTATAAATGAGGAGGGGAAGGGATGAAGCAAGAAGAGGAGGAGAAAGAAGAAGAGCAGAAAGAGGAGGAGGAGGAGGAGGAGAAAGAAGAAGAAAAGGAGGAGGAGGAGGAGGATAGTGTCAATATGTATTTTCAACGTCATTATCGTCGATTTTTTCCTCACTCTATCAACGTTGCAGGAGCGTGTTAGTTAGTGTCACCGTCAGCTGTCTTGTGTTGAGTTCGAGTTCACTTACGTCACTTGGATTATTAGTCTCTGTCGCACTACTGTCGCCTGTGTACTCTGCTGTGTGTGTGTGTGTGTGTGTGTGTGTGTGTGTGTGTGTGTGTGTATGTATTGATTGGGTGATTGGTTTGATTGTGTTGCGTCGCTGTGTTGGTCGTCGGGTCAATTTGTCTTATTCAGGTACTATTCGGTGCTTCGTTTGTTGGGTTCGGCGAAGGAATGTTTTATTTATGTTTGGTGTGTGTGTGTGTGTGTGTGTGTGTGTGTGTGTGTGTGTGTGTGTGTGTGTGTGTGTGTGTGTGTGTGTGTGTGTTCTCCTTTGTACAAATATCTAACTCCTGCGTTCCATTCTTATTGTATTGCCAGTTTCTGTCTCTCTGTCTCTCTGTCTCTCTCTCTCTCTCTCTCTCTCTCTCTCTCTCTCTCTCTCTCTCTCTCTCTCTCTCTCTCTCTCTCCTTCCTTCATCCTTCTCTTCTCTTCACATCTTCTTTCTTTCCTATTCTCTTTGCATCCTACCTCTCCGCTTACCTATTCTCTTTTTAGAAACCTCACTTCTTTCCTTACTTCCCTTCATGCTTTTTCCATCTTTCTATCTACCTTCATAAGTTTACATTTTATCTATTCCTTCAACCACCACGAATTTCTCCTTCTCTTCTGTCCTTTTTCTTTTTCATCTTCTTCTCTGCTTCCTCCTCCTCCTCCTCTTTCTCCTCCTCCTCTTCATTCGTCTCATGCAAACTTGGTGACCTCTTGAGTGAATTACTGAGGCTGGCGTCCGTCCCTCGCCATGCAAATGTGCACAAAAGGTGAAGGGAAAAGATAGAAGTTTGTGCCGTAATTTCATCTAATGTTTTTTCTTTCTTGTCTGTGGTTTTGTGGTAAGTTTTATTATATATTGTTTTGGTTTCGTGTCTTTGAGGTTTTTCTTTCTTTAGATGTCAGTTGTTCGTCTTTTGTTATGGTATTAAGTTGATTTTTTTTTTCCTTGTCTTTGCATAAGTCATTAATTTTTTTCAGTGAATTGGAAACTTTTCGTCTATTTCACTTTTGTTTCGCAAATTTTTCACGTCATCGCACATGCCCGCGTCTCGAAATTGCTTTCCAGGACCATTTTAATTGAATTTCTTTCGCTAACAACAAAGGGACGAAGCAGTTCCATTATTATTGTCTTTAAAAATATTAGGACTATTATCATTATCATTATTATTATTGTTTACATTTTTTCGCATTAAATCTTTTGTCTGGACTTCATTACGTTCCTAAAATTATTATCTTTAGTGGTCTTCATTCTGTCCACAAACTTATATTCTCGTTTTTCCTACAAAGTTAGTGAAAGAATTCACAAACATTTGAGGTTTATTTTTTGAAATAATGCAAAAGTTTTTGGTTTACATCAATAGAAATGAATACTAAATGTAAGAAGAGACATATGGTAGAGCGGTAGAATGTATACTAATAATGAATATCAACATCATCATCAGCATTCATTATAAATCCACCGCTGAACAAAGGCCTCACACAACTTTCTTGCTAAGGCATTACATGATTAGTTTGAATACCATTTGTGTATTGAATGCAGTAAATTGTTTCGTTTGTGATGCTTCGTTTGGTATTGCTTTGTCATGTGCTTGTTGTACGGCACACGGTCCCCCATCCTTGGTCAGCGAACCAAAGAATTCTTGGGTGATTGCAGTCCTGCGATCGGCTGTTTTCCTTTTCGTTGGTGGCAAAGATTTAACAATGTGATGGGTGACAAATTCTTCATCGATTTCTTAGCGAGTAGGATTCTATTCCAGGAATGTGGAATCAATCCCCATAACCATAAAGAATCCTCGGATTTCAACAGAGACGAGTTTCTTCATTGTCTTCCATCGTGCTGCCTCTATTGCCCTCAATCGTTTCTTTCATCCCCGAGTCTTGAGAACCTTCATCATCTCTTCCTTCGTCTTTATACCCACTCCATTATCGGGAAAGCTCAAGGGAACCACTGACTCACCCAGACATTCACATAGAGTGCCTGCAATCTTCGGTGACCTCAGTCAAGAAAACAAACCATACTATATGGTATCACTTCCTCTTCCGGCCAGCTTCGGCTGGAGAGAGGGGTGGGTTAGGAGGAGTCTTCCACTTTGCTGTCTATCAAGTAGATATTTTGTAGTAGTGTAGCTACACGGACAGCCTCGTTAGGTCAAGTAGGATTGTTGCTGTCTGTTTTTCCTTTGTACTCCTTTGTACTTTGTATACTGAGTCCTCACATAGGGTGGCGGGTTGGTAGTACTATACTACCACACCTACACCCGACCCTCTCACGCCTGTTGGGTCAAATGGATCGCCTCTTCAATTCTGATGACTCTGTATTTTTCTCCAAGTGACTAACGCAGCCAGTTTGTTCCACTGATAAACGGGCGAATTCGAGAGGCTCTTGTGGACACTGGTGTTGAATAGATTCAATTTTTTTTTTTATTCCTGCACTAAAGAAACGTATAATGCCTCTTTGTCATCTTTACATTACGTGTGTTATAATAGAAGAAGTTAACGTTGCTCTCTGTATGATCTGTTCCTGAATGAGTGTAATATTATAGTATAAGTATAAAGTTATATTTTTATCAACGATTCGCTGACAACGTACACGCGTTTACTTACATTGATACTAAAAAGACACTCGCCCACTAGATAATTTTTTGAATTTGTACTTTGGGGGCTGAAAATGACTGTCGCAATACATCGCTACACATGCACAGATGGCAGTCACGAAACGCAAAGTTCAGAAATAAAAAGGCATTGAACATTCGAAGAAAAAAAAAACACGCTGCCAGGTGACATAAATAGGAAAGGTTGTCAAAAAGTCTGAAACGCTCGAGTCTGGGTGAGAAAAAGTTAAGGTGTAGAGTTGGAATAATGGTGCATCGCTGACAGGAAAATAGATGTAGAGCACGAACACTACGGGGAGGGACAAGGGACGAGGGACGAAGGGACGAGGGAGAGGACCAAGTATCCAGTTAGTTATGAAGGCAATTCTATATGTCAATCTCACTAAGATAAAGACTCGATCTAGGGATATATACTTCTGGGGGGAAAGAAAAGAAAAGAAAAAGTTTATTATGACTGACTGACAGTTTCGTAATGAGAGTAACGAAAGTATTGTGAAGTTGTGTTAGTCGGGAAAATGAGTGTTTTTTTAATATGTATACAAGTGTTGTTACGATACGATGAAGTGATGTGAAGGAGAGCAAAGTATGTATGTACGTGTGTGTATGTATAAATTCATGTATGTATGTTTGTATGTATGTTTGTAAGTATGTATGTATGTATTTTTGGCAACGTGCTCAGATGTATAATTTTATCGCTGTATATACATCTCTCTCTCTCTCTCTCTCTCTCTCTCTCTCTCTCTCTCTCTCTCTCTCTCTCTCTCTCTCTCTCTCTCTCTCTCTCTCTTCATCTCATCTCGTCTATCCATTCATATATTCAATTTCATTACTCCCACATCTGAATAAAAAACTAATATATTCACAAATCTATTCATCCAAGAATCTCTCTCTCTCTCTCTCTCTCTCTCTCTCTCTCTCTCTCTCTCTCTCTCTCTCTCTCTCTCTCTCTCTCTCTCTCTCTATCTATCTATCTATCTGTGTATCTATCTATTCATAAATCTGTACACCTATCTCTCTGCCTACCTATCTATTTCCTAACCTAACCCAAAATAACCTAACCTAACCTAACCTAACCTAACCTAACCTAACCTAATTAAACCAAACCAAACCTAACCAAACCAAACCAAACCTAACCAAACCAAATCTAATGTAATCTAACTCAACCAAAACCTAACCTAACCTAACCTAACCTAACCTAACCTAACCTAACCTAACCTAACCTCTATCTTCCTACCGATCTGTCTGTCTCGTTATGAAGGTGGTAGTGGGTCAATCCTGCTTGTCTTCAATGCATCTCAAGGTGTCTTTTACGGGGGTGTGGGTCCCTGGGTGTCTAGGTTCGGGCGTGAGGAGAGTGCCAAACAGTGACGGTACTTTCTTGGAGGAGGAGGAGGAGGAGGAGGAGGAGGAGGAGGAGGAGGAGGAGGAGGAGGAAGAGGAGGAGGAGGAGGTGCTAATGTGGTCCAAATTTTCCCCTTGAACGTCGAAAGAGTGTTTGTTTTCTTTTCAGTTTCTTAATGAGCGAATGTGTGTGTGTGTGTGTGTGTGTGTGTGTGTGTGTGTGTGTGTGTGTGTGTGTGTGTGTGTGCACCTGCTTCACTTCATGTCATCGCTATTTTCTTCTTCCTTTCATTTCTTCTTTTTCTTTCTTTCTTACATTCTCTTCCCTGCTATCCTTGAATGAGGCCTGTCCATCTCTGTTATCTCTCTCTCTCTCTCTCTCTCTCTCTCTCTCTCTCTCTCTCTCTCTCTCTCTCTCTCTCTCTCTCTCTCTCTCTCTCTCTCTCTCTCTCTCCTCACAACATTCTCTGCCACAAAACCATCTGTCGTTTCCAATGTCAACAACAATGACCTTCCAACGACACAACCCATTATTTTCGTCGCACATTTCTCTCTCTCTCTCTCTCTCTCTCTCTCTCTCTCTCTCTCTCTCTCTCTCTCTCTCTCTCTCTCTCTCTCTCTCCCTAGCTCAGAGCAGAGAGAGAGAGAGAGAGAGAGAGGAGAGAGAGAGAGAGAGAGAGAGAGAGAGAGAGAGAGAGAGAGAGAGAGAGAGAGAGAGAGAGAGAGAGAGAGAGATTTGCAGGTGGCTCCTCTTGATGAGAAAAATAAATCAAATAATAAATGAATGAAGGATAGATTCTTACGCCTGCAACTATATTATATTCGTCCATTTTCTGTTCTTCCTCCTCCTCCTCTTCTTCCCTTTAATATTACTTCATCTATTTTTCTCCCTTTTCCTTGTTGTTGTTTTATGTTTTTATTTTTGTTTTCGTTCATTTTGTTTTGATCTTTTTTCCTTCCTTTAATATTACTTTTTCCTTCTCTCTTCCTTCTCCTGCCTTCTCTTAGTCTTCCTCCTAATCCTCCTTCTCTTTTTTAGGGATGCATCTCGAACAGTTTATATTTAACTATACAGAAATACACATGATCATCTGCCACTCTCACTACGCCTGACCTCTTCTCTTTTCTCTTCACACTGTCTACCTCACAGCCTAACCCAACCTCACCCAGCCTCATCCAAAGTCACCCAGCCTCACCCAGTGTCACCCAGTCTCATCCAGCCTCACCCAACCTCACCCAGCCTCACCCAGCCTTGTCGAGCCTCAAACCCGCTTCACATCCTTCTCACAAACTCCTCCTTGCCCGACCTCGCCACTGCAATCACTGCGTAAGTCAAGGGAAGAGAGAGAAGTTAATCGAGACGGGTTTGAGTTGGTGATGACTGGAGGGTGTTGGGGCAAGGTGGTGTTGAGGGAGAGGAGAGGAACCTAAGGCAAGAGGTGGTGATGGTGGTGGTGGTGGTGGTGGTGGTGGTGGTGATGGTGGTGGTGGTGGTAGTGGGATTTTAGGAATTAAACTTTTTTTTCTCTTTTTTCATATCTTGTCAATAATTTCGTTTGCTCGTCGTCTGTATGTTTTCGTTAAGTGTGTGTGTGTGTGTGTGTGTGTGTGTGTGTGTGTGTGTGTGTGTGTGTGTGTGTGTGTGTGTGTGTGTGTGTGTGTGTGTGTGTGTGTGTGTTTACTTACTAGACCGGTTTCAAGGTTTCTAAATTGGTTTGTTATTGCTGTTAAGAGTTTGATTAGTATCTAACTGACAGACGGTGCTTAGTGAAGGAAAATTCTGGCAGGAAAGAAAAGTTGTATCGTAGTAAGTTTTCCTTTTCGGTTTCGTTACGTGAGACACACTTTTATTATTGTTGCTCTGCGCTCGAGTGCTTTTAATTTCACCTTGTTCCTACGCATTAAATAAACACTTAAACTATAATCTATAAGTGTCGAGGTTTACTTTAAACTCTAAACTATTCTTTACTTTATACGTAGTTAGCAAAGCACTTGAATCAGCACTTATTTCTAAATGTTCAATGCTTGCCCCGCTAATGGCCTCAAAGATAAGAAATACAGTCTTATCTACTTTATCTTCTCTTCTCGTCGTATATCAAAGAAAAAATATATAATAGAATGACATGCGTCCAATTAGCTCTTATAACTACCTCGTTGTATTATCATTTTGCGAACTGATAACTGTGTGTGTGTGTGTGTGTGTGTGTGTGTGTGTGTGTGCGAGGGGAGGGTAGAAGGGGGGGAAGTACACTAATGGACACACAAGGATACGCTGATACGCTACAGGAAATGCTACCTGTAAAGTGCATCCCATGACTACAATTACCTGGGTATTATGACTTCGAGGATTAGCGAGGTGCGTTGAGCCATTAGCCGCCATAACATTCCTACTGTTTATTTAAGGAGCAGCAGCAACAGTAGCACCTAACGGGATTTTCTTTTTTAATATTTACTTAACTTAACATTACTCCAGGTTTGTTATAGTTAATTAAGTGACTGATTGACGGACGGGTTAATATATTTATTCTATTGGTCCTGTAAATAGATAGTTATAATGAATTGGTAAACTAGATACATGGAAATAGGTACCTACATATATACATAGATTTAGGATGAGATATTAACAACTAAGGAATCAAAAGTATAAACATTAAAAGCACGAGGGTTGAGAGTTCGATCTTGACTCACGGTAGCTAACCTAACCTAACCTAACCTAACCTAACCTAACCTAACCTAACCTAACCTAACCTAACCTAACCTAACCCTTGCTGAACTATATGGTCTATAGTTACCTAGTATGGGGAAATTATTTAATCACTCGACCACAAAACGACAACCAAACACACCTTCACTTGAATACCTGTGTGTGTGTGTGTGTGTGTGTGTGTGTGTGTGTGTGTGTGTGTGTGTGTGTGTGTGTGTGTGTGTGTGTGTGTGTGTGTGGTGGAGGCGGAGGGAAAAAGGGGGAAGATGTGGGCATATTTCGAATGGTGGAATTTAATATTTTTTTCCATTTTCCTTTTATTTTATTTATTTATTTATTTATTTTTACCATAAGAGGATTTGGTATACTCGTGCGTAGAAAGGTTGACAGATTCCATTTATTTTTTTAGTAATCTTTTTTTCTATTTACCTTTTTAATTAATTTTTTTTTTACCGTACGACCTGCTGAGATGATGATGATGATGATGATGATGATGATGATGATGATGATGATGAAGATTGATTGACTGATTTTTCCATTGATTATCTCATCAGTGAAGCGAGAGAGAGAGAGAGAGAGAGAGAGAGAGAGAGAGAGAGAGAGAGAGAGAGAGAGAGAGAGAGAGAGAGAGAGAGAGAGAGAGAGAGATGAAACAAGACAATATGATACAGACTTATACTAAAATGAAAGAAAATTCGAAAGCAAGAGAAATGAAGATAGAAAAAAAAATAAATACAACAGGTTTTTACGATTTTTGGAAGAAGAAAATGAGCAACAAAATAAAATAAATCAACCGAAAAAAAAACTAATAAAAAACAAACAAAATAGATGAACATATAAAAAACAAATGAACAGCTCAATAAATAAACGAAAGAAATCATTGCTACACATATGAAACAATAATTTAAAAAGCTCTCCTCTGATTCGCTGTTGGCACCCGTCGAGCGCACCTGTCTTAGCCAATCAGAATGCAGGAAGCGAGTTGGCTGCAGATAACAATAAGAGTTAAATTTTCCTTTTTATTTCTTCAATCCTTACGTCTCTCTTCTGCTTCACCCCCTTAGTAGTAGTAGTAGTAGTAGTAGTAGTAGTAGTAGTAGTAGTAGTAGTAGTAGTAGTAGTAGTAGTAGTAGTAGTAGTAGTAGTAGTAGTAGTAGTAGTAGTAGTAGTAGTAGTAATAAAAGTCGTAAAGAACAACAATAAATAACGTTAGCAAACACAATAACCAACACGTACTATAGAATTACCTTTCCCATCACCCCAAACAAACACACACACACACACACACACACACACACACCCACACACACACACACACAGGAATCAATGCCCAGCTGCCACCCAGACACACACAAATTTGGTCATTGCGGGACTAATGATCTTGAAAAGTTAATGAGAGCAATCACAAGCAAAGGGGACGAGTAGAGGGAAGGAAGGAAGGAAGGAAGGAAGGAAGGAAGGAAGGAAGGAAGGAAGGAAGGAAGGAAGGAAGGAAGGAAGGAAGGAAGGAAGGACAGAGGAGGATGAAGGAGGAAGAAGGTGGCTAGCTAAGGGTACATCTAATTCACAAAGGAATGTAGAATATATATAAAAATAAAGGATATGAGAGGAAATGTGGAATATAAACTGTGGAATTGATACTAGGCGAAGGGGTGTAGGGAGGGTAGAGGAGACAGATTAATTGGGTGGAGTATAGAGTGGATGAGTGATGGGTATGAGGGTGAGGGTATTAATGGGAGGGGAAGGGTGTTAATGGGGGAGGGAATATAATAATTGGTGGTGGGAAACGAGAGAGGTATATGGACTGTATAAGTAGGTGGATGGATATACATAATTTTGCTTAGTGTGTGTGTGTGTGTGTGTGTGTGTGTGTGTGTGTGTGTGTGTGTGTGTGTGTGTGTTCTTTCTCCATGACCATTTCTAATTCATTGATTCGGTGATTAACTAACTGACTGACTTCCTGACTTCCTGACTGACTGACTGGCTAAGTACCTGACTGAGTAACTTGATTCAGTAGGAGTTAACATTATTATGAAATTTTTGCTTATATTCTTACTGAAGGAAGAAGGACAAATCAAGGTATATATAGATGAAGCAGGAAGGTAAAAGGTCCTCCCTAGTTCAAAATGTAGATAGTTTTTTCATCTTCTGAGCCACTGATGACAGCTACGATTTCCATATTCCATTCAGTAGTAAAAGAGAGAAAAAAAAAACAGAATATCATTGACTTTTAAACTGGAGGATTTTGAATTTATTTTCTTTCTATTCTTCATCTATTTTTCATTTCCTATTGTGAAGGATGTCGTTAGTGAGTACAAGTGGATTTGGTATTGAGTAAAAGTGAGACGAATGATGAATAGTTGATTGACAGATAGATAGATAAAGAGAGAGAGAAAAAGAGAGAGAGCGGTGGCGTTAGAATCCTCTGGGACACACATATTGATAGATTAATAAGAAGAATAACCATCTCTCACAGCAGGACGTGATCAGCCAGAAAGGGAACCATATATAACAAAATATAGAGGCAAGGATAGAGTCTAGAGGAGGAAAGTTTGCCTCTTGTGAAGCTTTCCTAATACCTGCTTTTCTAAGGAGCAGAATTCGACCATTATATATATATTTTTTTACTGCAATTTTAACCATTGACCAGTCCCCTCTCCACGTAGAAAAAAAACAGACTTATGGATCAGGGAGCTAAATCCTTGTAGAAATTCAAGGATCATCCAATACAGGAGACTAGAAAGACAGAAGAAAATGATAATGATGTAAGAAAGAAAGAATGTTAAGCTGGAAGATCAAGCGACTATAAGGAGGAGTAAATGGAAGCAGTGAGAATACCATGTGAGGCGAAGAACAGAGAACAGAGAATACACTAACAGTTTGGCCGAAAGGAGAACAATAACAGCCAAGGGAAGGAACGACTGCGTGGGAAAAAAAAAACTGTACAAAGAGAGATGAAAATAGAAACTTGTTGGAGAAAATTTGAATAAAAAAACAACAGATAAATTAGAGAGTTAGGAGAAACCTTTGTTCTGGAATGGTGATGATGATGATGATGATGATGATGATGATGATGATGATGATGATGATGATAATTGTATTCAGTTAATTATTTTATGTACATTTCCTTACTTACTCTCCCCTTATTAGTCTCTGAACCACCAACCCTTTACCCACCACCCTCCCTTTAGCCTCCCTCCCTTTCCTTCCCCTTGCACACCATCACCCTCCCTTGTTCACCTCATTCCCTCCACATGTCTCCCTTTATCTTCACTTCCTCTCTCCTCTTTCCTCTCCACCCTCGCCCACTTTTCTACCTTCACACAACATCCCCATTTTTATTTCCGTTCTTCCCTCCACCTCCCTCCTGTTACCTCCACTCCTCCCGCCTTCCCTCCCCTCCAACACACCCCCAGACAGTCCCACACCGCCCATACGTTCACCTCGACCTCTGCAACTTCTCAATATTCCAAGCGTAGAACGAGGGGAGGAGAGAGGGAGGAAGGGACACGCGGACAGAGAGAGGAAGGAAGGGAGGAAGGAAGGGAGGAGGGAGACAAGGTGAGAGGGTTGGTTCTTGGTGGAAAGGGGTAGGAGAGAGAGGCTTGGGAGAGGAGAGGGTGAGGGAACAAGAGGAGGAGGAAAGGGAAAGGGAAAGGGTTGGTGAATGCTGAGAGCGACGGAACGATCAACACAAGTTTGTTCGTTGGA
The DNA here is from genome assembly GCA_029783475.1 of Metacarcinus magister. Taxonomy (NCBI): domain Eukaryota; kingdom Metazoa; phylum Arthropoda; class Malacostraca; order Decapoda; family Cancridae; genus Metacarcinus; species Metacarcinus magister. The sequence continues at coordinate 19,568,819 of JAPQNM010000013.1, forward strand.
CCAAAACGTGGAAGGACTAGGAGGAGGAACAAGAGGAGGAGGAGGAGGAGGAGGAGGAGGAGGAGGAGGAGGAGGAGGAGGAGGAGGAGGAGGAAGAGGAGGAGGAGGAAGAGGAGGAGGAGGAGGAGGAGGAAGAGGAAGAGGAGGAGGAGGAGGAGGAGGAAGAGGGTGACAACAATAGATATATAAAATCATGTAGAGGAGCAGAGGTCGCAGGGAAAACAGGAAACCATTCAGGCTATAACGTGGTTACCTGCTGTGCTGAGAATACTAAAGATGTCACCTTCCACCACCACCTTGAAGGAAGATAAAACACACAAACATAACATCGGTAAGGACGGAAAAGTAGGAGGAAAAACAATGTGTCGTTGAATTATAACGAGGCAGGTTGTTGTGCATCCCTTTAGTGTGTGGCGAGGACAAACACTGACAAAAATATGTTTATCCATCTGGTTTACGCACTACAGGACGAGAATATCACAGTCCAAGGTCACTTCAGAATGGATATGGAAGTTTTTATTGAACAGAATGAGGGGAGACTTCTGCACAACAAGCATTGTGAGATATTAAAACATACTGAACACACTCCACTCACCAAAATGTTGAAGGTGTGAAAGCGAAGAAGGAAATTGTGCACTGACGATGAAGAAGAGGAAGAGGAAGAGGAAGAGGAAGAGGAAGTGTTCAAGATGCAGCTGTGATCTTGTGATGTAAATAATGAAGTGAAGGATGACCGATGCTAATGTATATTATCTTCCAATATTCACGCTGACAATTTTTTCGATGAACTGTTAATAATTTCAGCACTGACCACCTACCTTTTCGGGAAGTTTATTTTTATTAATCCTAACTATTATTTGAAAGTATATACAGTGAACCTTAATTTTTTTCCCTTCGTGAACTCCAAGTATGAAGTCGCAACACATTTTACATTTATATCAATTCCTTTTTGTTTCCGAGATTGCACAATTTTACCGTAAATCAAGGACGAGTGACATTTGCTATCCATCCAGCTACTGTTTAATCGTAGTACAGAGTTTCGGGATGATTGCTCTCCCTTTCAATTCTGCGTCCTCAACGAACTTCAAGATTAAAAGTGCAAGTCACATATCAAAGACTAATATTTGCCAAGTAGAGGATGGGACGCAGCATTGATCTATTGGTAACAAACGCAGTCACGCAGGTCTTGTTATTCA
>JAPQNM010000013.1:19575014-19590014 GCA_029783475.1 Metacarcinus magister
ATGACATTCGTATCATCAGAAAGAGTTATGTAATACCTTTTCTATTTCTATTTTGACTTTTTTTTCTATTTTATTTTATGTTAAGAGTGACTTGAACAACTTTCTTTCTTGCAGACATAAACCACTCCCTCTTTTCATCCTTCCCTCTACTCCTACGCTTTCCTTTAATTAATGCTCTTTGGCCACCCACTCCTTCCTCCTCCTTCACTCCTTTCCTTTACTACCTTCTCCTCTTTCACTCATTCCTCCACCATCTTCTCCTCTTCCTCCTTCTTCACTCATTACTCTACTTCCTTCTCCTTCACCTCCTTCATTCATCCCCTTACCACCTCCTCCTCTTTCATTTATTCCTCTAAAACCACATACTCCTCCTCCTCCTCCTCCTCCTCTTCCTCCTCTTTCCCACTCAGGTCAACGCCCACTCCTCAATGGTTGTCTTTGAGAGGGATGAGTGTGGGTGAAAGAGTGTGGGTGGATGAGTGAGGTGGGTGAGTGGATGAGAGGAAGCTAAAAGAAGGGGAAGGAAGAAGAGGGAAGCAGGGAAAGATACATTGGATTGAAATACACGTGTAAGAAGAAAATGAATAAACAAGGAATTAGATAACGAAGATAAATGGAGAGTGTGTTGATGAAAAGGAAGAAGAAGAAGAAGAAGAAGAAGAGAGAGAGTAGATGAATGTAGAGAACTAAGAATAAGAAAAACAACAGACAGATAGACAGTAAGGAAGGGAAAAAAAAAGAGGAGAAACGAAGAGAAAAAGAGAGAGAGAGGAAGAAATGAAAGCTGTGAAAGAAAGAAGAATGTAAGCAAGACAGATATACGAAAGAGAGGAAACAGAATGCGATGAAAGACAGGAGAAGAGAAAACGTTGGAGGAAAGCTAGATAATAATAAGACGAAAGGATAGACGAAGGAAAGAGCAATAAAGAAGGAAACAGAGGAAATTGGAGGAATAAGAAGTATGTGTGAGAGAGGGAGAGAAAAAAAAGAGAGAAAAGAAAGAGAGAGACGTAGAGTAAGGAAGGAGAAGAAACGAAAAATAGATCAAGAAAAGGAAAAGTACAGAGAGAGGAAGGAACAGGAAGTAGGGGAGGAAGGAATGGGAAGAGGGAGGAAGGAAGAGGAAGGAAGGAAGAGGGAGGAGAAAGGAGGAGGAAGGAAGGGAAGGGCAGGTAGTAATAATACTTTTAAGGTGATTAAAAAAGTGAGGGAAGTTTAAAAAAAAGTACTACAAACGTGACAGGCTTCTCTCTCTCTCTCTCTCTCTCTCTCTCTCTCTCTCTCTCTCTCTCTCTCTCTCTCTCTCTCTCTCTCTCTCTCTCTCTTCTCTCTCTCTATCTCTCTCTCTCATCAAGTAAAACGCATCATGTGTCAAGCGATTAAAAGAAAGACTGAGCTGGAAAAGTTTGTTTGTGTGTGTGTGTGTGTGTGTGTGTGTGTGTGTGTGTGTGTGTGTGTGTGTGTGTGTGTGTGTGTGTGTGTGTGTGTAATTCACTGTAATACATTCTGTTCCTTTATTCCCTTTTATTATGTTTTATTGGCATTATATGTTTATCAGTAATATTGTGGACCTCTATGTGTGTTTCTTTTATATCTTACTTATTCTATGGTCTCGTAATATAACTTCTCTCTCTCTCTCTCTCTCTCTCTCTCTCTCTCTCTCTCTCTCTCTCTCTCTCTCTCTCTCTCTCTCTCTCTCTCGCCATCTTATCCTAATTTGTGTTCCAATAGTATAAAATGTGTTGCCCAAGTCACCTTTTTATAACTTACTTTATACTATAATCATAATATTCTCTTTTACTTAAAACTTTAACTTACCAGTCATTGTATTCTTGTTATCTAAGCGTCGACCTACCTTAACAGCCTTTCAATACTCCACAATATCCAACTATATTCCTCTCCTCCTCTTTTAGATAACAAGTTTGCTCCACCTTTTCGTAAACCTCATCACACATTCCTCACGTATTCCATTCAAGCAAGAGTATAAAAGTTGTCTTAATGTCCTCCTCCTCTTCATTCATACCACGGGACGTAAGTTTGTTGTAAGAACCTGAATTTACTTAATAAACAAGGCAAGAAGAAATGAACGAGGCGGACGAGTGTTTAAGAGAGTGAGGGAAGGAAGAGGGGAAGAGGTGAAGGCGTACGGAATTGTAGGGTAGTAAGCATAGAAGAATGAGGGATTGAAGGAGGGATGAAGGATTGAAAGGAACTGAAAACAAGAAAAAATAATAGAAGTGATTGAAGGAGCGAGTGAATGAATGACTGACAGATTGGGAATTGAAAGCAAAAAAGCAAAAAGGGAATTAGGGATTGAAGAAATAAAGAACATAAAAAGGTACTTGATATTTGTGGAAGAAGAATAACAATGACTGAAAGAATAAAATAACAAAGAAGATTATATAAAAAAAAAGAAAATCAACACTATTACTTTAGATTCAGAGTCTATTCCAGTCACATATAAGCCGCCATCTTTCCAGTGTCCCTTCATTCTATACTAAGAGGAAGACCTAACACAATAACTGGTATATAAAAGACGTTAGATTATATGTCTTTTTCCAACTGCAAACGTAACATATTTTCCACTCTTTTATTTTCTCTCTTTCCAAGTCGAGGGACAGACAAAACAGAGACGCAAGTGACAAGATAAATAAAGTCTTGGAGGCAGGAAGCTAAGGATGAGCGGGCGGGCACCGTAGGAAAGTGTTAGGCGAAGGACTCTCACGCTTAAAAGTCCTACCAATTGTCCGTTTTTTCTTGCACTAAATTCACCCAAATATTACGTAATTATACTTATACACTGAACTTTTGCGTGTGACTTCAGATCAGTGCCTTACCGAGGGTGCACAATGGATCCTCATTATAAACATCTATAAACCACTATCAACAACTTATTCTGAAGCCAATCACCATTATCATCATCATCATCATCATCATCATCATCATCATCCTAATAATAATAATAACAAAAAGTAATAATAACAAAAACACAATTGCATCATTATCCACACTAATGCAAATTAAACTATATTAAAACTTGACTAAATACAACTCACACACTCTGAATATTACTTCTCTCTCTCTCTCTCTCTCTCTCTCTCTCTCTCTCTCTCTCTCTCTCTCTCTCTCTCTCTCTCTCTCTCTCTCTCTCTCTCTCTCAAGGTCAACGGTGATAGCCCTCTCGACATCGCCCTCCAAAAAGGTTCATATCTCCCCTTATCTCTTATCAGTGTAAGGCAAATATATGTTCACCCAGGAAGTGACTGGCCATGGCTACGAAGGCTAATTGGAAACAGGGGGAAGAGGGTGATAAGAACAGAGGGAGGAATAGGAGGAAGAAGAGGAGGAGGAAGAGGAGGAGGAGGAGGAGGAGGAGGAGGAGGAGGAGGAGGAGGGATAAATGTACGTGTCAAGTTGAAATACTGAGATTAAGTAATGTAATGCTAATGGTTTAAGAGAGGAAGAGGAGGAGGAAGAGGAGGAGAGGAGGAGGAGGAGGAGGAGGACAAGAGGAGGAGGAAGATGGATGTGCGATGTGAAAGGAACATCGTGGAGAGAGAGAGAGAGAGAGAGAGAGAGAGAGAGAGAGAGAGAGAGAGAGAGAGAGAGAGAGAGAGAGAGAGAGAGAGAGAGAGAGAGAGAGACGAGGAAAAGAAAGAGGAAAGAATATGGAAACTTTGAAGAATAGAGGGAAATATAAAAAAATGATATGGTAAGAGGAAGTGAAGGAAAAAATAAAAAGAAAGGAAGGAAACAGAATAAGAAAATAAATGGAGGAAGAGGAATAGGAGTAAGAGGAAGAATAAGAGGAAGAAGAAGGAAAGCAGCAGTAGGTGGAGAAGAAGAAGAAGAATAAGAAGAGAAGAAAAGAAGAAGAAGAAGAAGAAGAATGAAATGAATAAAAACAAAATAAAGGAAAAGAAGAAGAAAAAAAGGGAGAAGAAAAAAGCAGGAGGGGAGGAAGAGGTAAAAACTAACAAGAAATAAAAAAATATTTATAAAATCCTGACAAAAACACAGTAACGATGTACACACACACACACACAAATGGAAAAATATAAAAAGAAAGGGAAAGGAAGTAGAAACAAAAAGAAAGAAAGATGAAAAAAGAAAAGATGGAAAGAAAAATAAGAATGGAAGGTAGGAAGGAAGGAAGAAGGGAATTAATGAACAGTGTAAGGGAGGGAGGGAAGGTAAGAAGGGATGAAGGAATTACGTGGAGGGAAGGAAGAAGGAAGAAGGAAAAAGGAAGGAGGATGGGAGGGAAGGAAAGGAGGGACGGAGGAATTAGTAAGAGGATGAGGAGAGAGAAGGGAAGGAAGAAGGAAGTAGAGAGTAAGGAAGGTGGGAGGTAAAGAAGAATAAGTAAATGAATAGCAGAGAGAGGGTGAAGGAAGGAAGAGGGAGGAGAGGGAATGAGGGAGGAAGGAATTAAATCGAGGAGAGAAAGGAGGGGAAGGTGGAAAACAAGCCAGTCAGCCAGCCAGCCAGTTCATTGCAATAACTATAAGGTTGAGTCAGCTCCACCCTCAAGCTACTCTTTAAATTAGAAAAAAAAGTTTTATTCTCACGTTTAAAACAGAAGCAAATGAACTATTCTTTCTCTCTTTCTCGCTCTCTTTTTTTTCTCTTCTCTTTTATGGTGCAACTTGAGAGAAAAAAATAAATAACATAAAGGAAGAAAGTCATTTAGATTACTTCTCTGCATATGATTATAATTGACACCAAAGAAAGTGGGATTAGATGGTTAATTGGACTTTCAGGACGAAAAAAAAAGTATATATTCCTTATTATCCTATCATTATCCTCCTTCAACTCCTCCTCCTCCTCTTCCTCCTCCTCCTCTTTGTCGTCGTAGAATCGAGGAAGTTCAAAGCCTGACCCTCAAACTAGTTACGTAAGGAAGAAGGTTTGGATTGGGGAGGATAACGAGCCTCCTCCTCCTCCTCCTTCTCCTCCCCCTCCTCCTCCTCCTTCTCCTCCTCCTCCTCCTCCACCACCAGGTTTCAATTGCACAGTCTGGCACCTCCTTCCCTCTTTGGGCCGATTGAACCAGAACTAGACTATTGGTGACGCCACACACACACACACACACACACACACACACACACACACACACACACACACACACACACACACACACACACACACACACACACACACACAACGTCCTTATCAGATAGGTTCCTTTGTCTGTATATGCATCCTTGCTCCTCTACTCCTATTCTCCTCCTTCTCCTCCTCCTCCTCCTCCACCTATTCTATCCCCTGCTTCTCGCTTCTCCCTCTGTTCCTTTTGACATAATGCATATTGAAGAGAGCAGACCATTAATTCATTCTTATTGTAACTATTGTTTTTGTTGTTGTTGTTGTTGTTCTGTTGCTACTACAAGATTTTCATATTTTGTTCAATGTTTGCTGAGCTGGGAACATGTGTGTGTGTGTGTGTGTGTGTGTGTGTGTGTGTGTGTGTGTGTGTGTGTGTGTGTGTGTGTGTGTGTGTGTGTTAAAGAGAGAGAGAGAGAGAGAGAGAGAGAGAGAGAGAGAGAGAGAGAGAGAGAGAGAGAGAGAGAGAGAGAGAGAGAGAGAGAGAGAGAGAAAACAACAAAAATGGTTCAGTATTACGTTGCCATTGCAGTTGTGTCGTTGTAGTGTTATATTTTGTTGTACGTATCGCGCTGCATTCTAATGTTTTCATCCTGTATGCAGCATTTTTATTTTTTTTGTGTGAGTTGTGCAGCCTCCCTCTGTGTGTGTGTGTGTGTGTGTGTGTGTGTGTGTGTGTGTGTGTGTGTGTGTGTGTGTGTGTGTGTGTGTGTGTGGGTGTCCCGGGATGCATACCAAACACATACTAAGAAGTGAAAACATAAACTAAACACAAGATGGAACACGAATACGAACGAGAAATATTAAAAGAAGATAAATAAAAGGAACGTTTGTCATACATGTATTCTGAACAAATGTGAAATATATGTTCCTGGTAGTACTAGTCCAATTCCATTCCCCAAACGAGAGAGAGAGAGAGAGAGAGAGAGAGAGAGAGAGAGAGAGAGAGAGAGAGAGAGAGAGAGAGAGAGAGAGAGAGAGAGAGAGAGAGAGAGAGAGAGAGAGAGAGAGAGAGAGAGAGAGAGAGAGAGTCAACAATCTATATACATGTTGAAATAATTTGGTTAGTGCACAGGACTATCTCCCTACACACACACACACACACACACACACACACACACACACACACACACACACACACACACACCATATCTTGTAATACAATATAACTTTCCACACAACAATGACAAAGATAAAAAGTAACGGAAGACTTAACGAAACAAAGATATATATATATATAAAATAAATAAATAAATAAAAAAAAAAAAACTTAAACTCCAGAGCTTTCAACCTTACAACTTTTTGGTTAAGTATGTATGTGTGTTTGATGTATACATTCATCATGCCTTGTTTGTCCACACACACACACACACACACACACACACACACACACACACAGTTCAAAACACTAATTAATTACTTCAGGACGTGATTTCTTTCGCTTTTTGTTGTAAGTTTTAATTATGTGTTTTATTGTAATGTTTTTGTTTTGTGTTTTTGTTTTGTCATGTAATTCTATCTCTTTGTCTGTCTTGCTGGGTGTGTGCATGTTTTTTTTTCTTTCTATTGTTATTTTTCATTCTCTTCAAATATAGAGAGATCACCTCGTTGAGTCTACAGTGTTTGTGTAGCCTGTAGTAGTTAGTATATAGTACGTAATTGTGTGTACTCTCTCTCTTTCTCTCTTTTTTATATCTCTATCTCTATCTCTCTATTCATTCTCACCATCATCATCACTATCATCATTACTAATCACCTTTATCTCTCTCTCTCCCTCCCTCCATCCACTACCTTCCCCTCACTCCTACTGTCTATGATGGTGGTTGTGGTTGTGGTTGTGGTGGTGGTGGTGGTACAGGGGAGCGATCATCTGCGGCGAGGAGGTGGATACTACAGAACGAGTATATGATTCTACAGCATCCGCCTACAGCTCACGCCTACACACAGAGGGCGCCCTTCCCTCCCCCAAAGGCCACCGGGATGACCTACCCTTCGTTGTGCTGGTAAAGTAACGCTAAAAATGTGTCTTTTCTGCATGTTGGTGAAGAAGGAGGAGGAGGAGGAGGAGGAGGAGGAGGAGGAGGAGGAGGTGGAAGTGGTTAATTAACACGTTAATCACCTAAGCAGTAGTCAAGATACATTACAACTCGTCAACTTTTATCATTGTTGTTTTCTACCTCTTCGTTTTCTTCTCTATAGAGGATGTCATTTTCCGAAGTAGTAGTATTTGGTGAACTGTTTAACAAATATAAGCCGACATCTCGGCTTTTAGTCCATTACTTCACACGCGAGACTCGGTGAAGAGAAGAAATAAGATTCACTCTTCGTTTCAACATTACAAAAACGCCGCCTTGAATAATTTGAAGTTTCTCGGAGGGGAGGGACTTTTTTCTTTTTCTTTTCTTTTATTATACAGTTGGATAAGGTAAAGTAGTACATTAACTTTTCTTTGAGTGAATTATACCGCCAAAGGAAGGTATGTATGTATGTATGTATAATAACCACCGCTACTGTACTGTAAATGGCTAATGTAAAATGCTTCACAGTAATAAGTACATAGTTGTATATTACACGAATTTCATGGACAAAAATTTAGTTAGACGTTGCCAAGAATCAAGTTATAAAAAAATTTCTTGCTTGCTGATTTCCTGCATCGCTCTGAAAACTTATGATTACAAGTGTTGTTTCCACCTAAAGAGCTCTTGCTTCACTTTTTTCCTTCCTATCAACGTTAATTTTATCTGTGTTTGGAAAATTTATGATATATCTTATTTTTCTATATAATGGCGTCTTCTAATCCTCTTCTGACCGAGAGAGAGAGAGAGAGAGAGAGAGAGAGAGAGAGAGAGAGAGAGAGAGAGAGAGAGAGAGAGAGAGAGAGAGAGAGAGAGAGAGCAATAGCTTCGTTACTGTTATAGATGATGGAAGGGAAAGAGGAGAGTGAGAGAATAATGAGAATGAGGCTGACGGTGATGCATTGGAAAAGAGGTGGAGAGAGGAAAGCGAGATAATGAAGAGGATATATAGGAGGAAGAAGAAGAGGAGGAGGAGGAGGAGGAGGAGGAGGAGGAGGAGGAGGAGGAGGAGGAGGAAGTGAGTGAAAGTAAAGGAGAGTAAGTAGGAAGTTTACGAGACAGAAATTAGTGTACAATAAAAAATAAGTTACAGCAGAAGAAAATTTACCTAAAATATGAGTAAAAAAAAAGTAAAGTTTAAAAGAAGTATTAATGAATATGAATAAATAAGTGGAAAGTAATTATGAATATGACTAAGGAAGCACGAAGAGAGAGAGAGAGAGAGAGAGAGAGAGAGAGAGAGAGAGAGAGAGAGAGAGAGAGAGAGAGAGAGAGAGAGAGAGAGAGAGAGAGAGAGAAAAAAAATATAAGGAGTAAAAGATAAAACAGAAAAGAACGGAAGATTGATCACCTAAACGCCTAAGTTTTATCACCACGGACAAAATAAATAAAAACACATCCGCCTGCTTGTCTCTCTCTCTCTCTCTCTCTCTCTCTCTCTCTCTCTCTCTCTCTCTCTCTCTCTCTCTCTCTCTCTCTCTCTCTCTCAAAAAATACCTTTCACCCCTTGCTTCAGCCGAATGAAATGAGAACAAGGAAAGGGTGATAGATAGATAGATAGATAGATAGATAGATAGATAAATAGATAGTAGTAGTAGTAGTAGTAGTAGTAGTAGTAGTAGTAGTAGTAGTAGTAGTAGTAGTAGTAATGTTAATGATGGTATAGTGAATGCAATTTGACCTTGAGAATGCGAAGGATAGGAGGAGGTGATGGTAGTGGTGGTGGTGGTGGTGGTGGTGGTGGTCAAGGAAGGAGAAATCCATGCAGCAAAACATGGTCCTCCTGTCCCCTGCTCCTTTTTCCTCCCCGTCTCCTCCTCCTTTCCCCTCCCCTCCTCCTCCTTTCCCCCCTTCCTCCCCCTCCCTCCACCACCAGGACACCAGTTCCAGACACAGACAAACGAAATAAATGTTGTTCAGGGGAATTACGGCGAAGTTTTGCTATTTACGACGCAACGGCTTGTGTCGGACGTGTGTGTGTGTGTGTGTGTGTGTGTGTGTGTGTGTGTGTGTGGAAATTAGAAACACTGCAGCTGTGGTATCTCTCAGTATATCTCTCAGTATCTCTCTCTCTCTCTCTCTCTCTCTCTCTCTCTCTCTCTCTCTCTCTCTCTCTCTCTCTCTCTCTCTCTCTCTCTCTCTCTCTCTCTCTCAGAAGGTAATACTCCCCAACGAGGGATGGCCATTATCATCTCAGCTTCCCTCCTTCTTCCTCCTCCTCCTCCTCCTCCTCATTTCTCCCCTCTCACCTCTTCCTCTTCTTCTTCGTCTCGCCATCATCCACCCTCCACAACCCTCCCAAACTCTTCCTCCTTTCCTCCCTCACAAGTTTCTTCCCCTACCTTCCCTTAAACCCCATCTTTCATTCCCTTTCAACTTATCTCTCCTTGATTTTCTCTCCTAACTCTTCCTTCTTCTTCTCCTCTTTTTCCTCTTCCTCTTCTTCTCCTTTTCCTCCTCTTTCTCTTCTTCTTTCTTCTTCTCCTCCTCCTCTTCCTCTTTTTCCTTCTCTTCCTCTTCCTTTTCCCTCTCTCCCCCCTGTGTGCTCGCCTTAAATTGTGAGGGGAACGTAATGTCTTTCGAAGTGCAATTCCTTTGGGGATATTTCTTTGAATTTGAAAAAAAAAAATGAATACGTAAATTTCTCACAGTCAGTACTTTAATGGAATCGATTTTGTTTCTAGAGAGATTTGTAGTTTCATTTGTTTCTCGATCGTTCGTACTATATAAACGGTTATTGTTTGCTTCACGAGGCTTTAGGTAACACTTAGGTTAGGTTAGGTTAGGTTAGGTTAGGTTAGGTTAGGTTAGGTTAGGTTAGGTTAGGTTAGGTTAGGTTAGGTTAGGTTAGGTTAGGTTAGGTTAGGTCTTTCGGTAACATTTTCTTTTTGTTTTGTTTAAGGCGGAGTGGATAGCATTAGCAGTCTCGATCGAGTAGCAAGCATAAGATTGAGCCCCTAATCAGGTTGTCCCACCAGCCAGCCAGCCCAGCCCAGCCCAGCCAGACACTCTCCAAGCCACCTAAGGGGAATCTAAGACTACAGCAATCCTACTTTAGTTTGCTATTGCCCATTACTGTCTCCTTTACTACACCACCTCCTTCTTCCTCTCCCCTCTCCTCTTCTTGTTTCTCTCCTTTCCTTTTCCTCTTCCCCCTTCTCTTCCTTACTTCCTCTTCTTTTTTCTCTACTACCCTCTTCCTCTTTTTTCTTCTCCTCTCTATACCACCTTCTACTTCTTCCCCTCCTCTTCTTCTATCTCTTCTTTCCTCTTCCTCTTCCTCCTTTTCTCTACACCACCTTCTCCTTCTTCTCCTCCGCTTCTTGTTTCTCTCCTTTCCTCTTCCTCCTCCTCCTCCTCCTCCTCCTCTTCCTCCACCTCCTCCTCCTCCTCCCCAACTTGCCCTTCTCTCGACTCCAATTCACTCAAGGTCATCTGAACTTCTCTCTTGGTGTTCAGTCTGTGTCTTCCACTTGCATCCCAAAACTCAATTCACGTCCACTCTGACTTCTTCTCTGCCTCGTTCTGCCTTCCCTTCCTCCCTCCTCTCCCTTCCAACACACACATATACATTTTACTTCAATATTCAGTACTATATATATAAAAAAAAAAAATCGTTAGTATTGTATTCAAACTTCAGATTTACTTTTTTTTTATTTTTTTTTAATCCCCTTCCATTATGTTCATATCCGCACAGTCATTCCTTTTTGAAGAGTGCATGAAATTTTTTGTGGTAGACGTTAAGATGAGAGTAAATAGACGTGGGCAGGTTAGGTTATGAAGGCAAGTGACAGTAAGTAGACACGTGGGCGGACAGGCGGAGCGAGTCTGGGAATGGGAAACAAAGACGAGGCGGACAGACAATGAGATGAGGAGACGAGATTAGATAGACATTTCACACATACACACGCACACGCACACACACACACACACACACACACACACACACACACACACACACACACACACACACACACACACACCATCTCAAAACCACAAGAATCAGTAGAAAAGTTCACAAGTCTAACTACTTTTTTATCTCTATTTTTCTTCTCACCAAACGCTACCTTTCCAAAATCCACCTTCCCTCCTCCCATTACTCCCTCTCTTAATAGGTCGGAGAGGAGAGGAGGAGAGGAGGGAAGGAGGAAAGACATGAAGGAGGGTAGACTTAAAAATGGTATTAGATCGTAGGGAGAGACTAGAGAGGATGGATGAGAAGTGAAGATCATAAGGAAGGAGAAGAAGGATATAGGAAGGATGATGACAGAGATAGACGAAGGAAGCAGAGGAGGATGAAGGGATGGGAATAGGGAAGTTAATGCACATAACTTGTACATATATCTGCTGGAGGGGATGGTGGAGGGGGGTGGTAAAGGGTGTTAGAAGGGGGAAGGATAAATGAGGGAGATATAAGTTGGGGATGGGAGATTAGCAATAAGGGATGCAGGAGGAAATTTATATTACATCGAGGAATTTGGTAATTTTCTCATCCCGTCTTCCTCCATCTGGTCTTGAGGCGACGAGATCGGAAAATTAAAATTAACGGAGGAAAATTAAAGCTAACGGTAGAGAGGAAACTGGAATAGACGAGCAGCAGTAGGTGACATCAGGTGGAGAGGAGGGTGGAGGAAATTAAGCTAAATGGATACATTAGACAATTATTCTGCTGTTAAATAATAATGACTGATGCTGCTGCTGATGATGATGATGATGAGAATGGATAGGTGTGGATGTGGCTGTGGCTGTGGTAAGAGAAGTCTGTGTGTGTGGATTTAGTGGAGAAAAGGAGATAAATTGGGCGGCTTTATAGGGCGTAGCTGTTGAGTGGATGGAGGACAGTGGTAGGAGGAGAAGGAGAGTGGGTAGAGGAGGAGGAGGAAGAGGAGGAGGAGGAGGAGGAGGAGGAGGAGGGTGCAGATTGTCAGCACACGTGTTCGTAACGACAGTTGGGTCTCCACTTTCGACAGAATGAGATTTTTTTTTTTTTTTTTCTCTCCTTACGTCGCATCCAAGCCTTCCATTTTGTTCCTTTTTTTTATTTGCAGCATTTTGCGACGGCGGCAAACTTTGAGGATCGGGTGTGAGGAGATAGGAAATAAAGGAGAGAGAAAGAGATAGAAAGAGAGAGAAAGAGAGAGGAAGAGAGAGGAGGAAACAAAAAGAACAATAAAACACACACAAACACCAGAAAACGAGCATAAAAAAAAAAAGAAAACAAAAGAAAGAAGAAAAAACGTAAGACCAAATCACATGAAAAAACTAGCAATAAAAGTATAGAAATCAAAATAAATCAAAATAAAAGAAAACCGGGTGAGGCATCGAGAGGAAAGGGAAACTAAACTATTTTCGTAAAGACTCTTCCTTGACCTTCTCTGATCTCCCGCCAGGACAGACAAATGGATACCCTCTCTGATAAAGAAAAACTTGCTGATTGGTGAAGCGATCTCAGTCTTCCTCTTCCTCCTCCTCCTCCTCCTCCTCCTCCTCCTCCTCCTCCTCCCCTTCGTTACCCAGGAAAAGTAAAACACGTAATGAATTCCGTTAATGTTGTATAGACCAGAATAATCCTTTTTTTTTGGCAGTATAGGGAAACAAATGAGTTGGTTTCATTGCTGTATCCTCTCTCTCTCTCTCTCTCTCTCTCTCTCTCTCTCTCTCTCTCTCTCTCTCTCTCTCTCTCTCTCTCTCTCTCTCTCTCTCTCTCATTTTTTTCATGGGAGGAAAAACCAGGAAACATTTGAAGTGGCCGATACAACGTAATTTCCTAATGTCCTATTTTTTTTTTCTTATCTCGTATTGGTCTTTTTCCTCCTCCTCCTCCTCCTCCTCCTCCTCCTCCTCCTCCTCCTCTCCTCCTCCTCCTCCTCCTCCTCCTCTTCCATCCACGTCTCCGCAACGTAAACACAAATGACGACAATGGAGAATCAGAATCAACTAAAAACCCGATTTATCCATTTCCTAGACGTAGAAAAGACGCGAAAATTAACACCAAAACTGCGCCAACAACTCCTTACAGAGAATAAAAAGAATAAGAATAGGAAAAAGAAGGAGAGAGAGAGAGAGAGAGAGAGAGAGAGAGAGAGAGAGAGAGAGAGAGAGAGAGAGAGAGAGAGAGAGAGAGAGAGAGAGAGAGAGAGAGAAGGTGGTGAGACTTGTGGTCGTGTGGGAGAAGCTTTACAGATGTGAGGCTTAAGCTGGTTCTAGGGTAAGGTATATTTTCTCCTCCTTCATGTGCGAGAGAGAGAGAGAGAGAGAGAGAGAGAGAGAGAGAGAGAGAGAGAGAGGAGAGAGAGAGAGAGAGAGAGAGAGAGAGAGAGAGAGAGAGAGAGGAGAGAGAGAGAGAGAGAGAGAGAGAGAGAGAGGAGAGAGAGAGAGAGAGAGAGAGAGAGAGAGAGAGAGGAGAGAGAGAGAGAGAGGAGAGAGAGGAGAGAGAGAGAGAGAGAGAGAGAGAGAGAGAGAGAGAGGAGAGAGAGAGAGAGAGAGAGAGAGAGAGAGAGAGAGAGAGAGAGAGAGAGAGAGAGAGAGAGAGAGAGAGAGGAGAGAGAGAGAGAGAGAGAGAGAGAGAGAGAGAGAGAGGACGAGAGAGAGAGAGAGGAGAGAGAGAGAGAGAGAGAGAGGAGAGAGAGAGAGAGAGAGAGAGAGAGAGAGAGAGAGAGAGAGAGAGAGGAGAGAGAGAGAGAGAGAGAGAGAGAGAGAGAGAGAGAGAGAGAGAGAGAGAGAGAGAGAGAGAGAGAGAGAGAGAGAGAGAGAGAGAGAGAGAGAGAGAGAGAGTGTGTGTGATGGACGTAGAAAGGAAAGCAAGAATGTTTGTGAAGAATACACCGAGACAAGAGTATGTGTGGACGAGAGGAAGGATGTGTGAGGAAGAGGAAACAGCTTACAGAATAGGACGAAAAAAGGAGAGAAAATAAAAGAGAAAGAGAAATAAAACTAAGAGAGAATAGACCAAAAGACAACACCGAAGGAAGAGAAGAAATAACATAGGAAAAGTAAGGAGGATAATACAAGAGGAGGAAGAGAAAGAGAAGAAGGAAGAAGGAGGAGGAGTAAAAACAATAGAAAAAGTAACCATACCATCAAACTAATAAATGTAGAGGAACGACATGAGAGGTAAGAGAAAGAGGAAGGAAGGAATGGAAGGGTGAGATAACAGGAGGAGGAGGAAGAAAATAAAGATACAATATTGAGGGAGGAGGAGAAAAGGCGGGGCAAGGAGGAGAGGAAAAGAGAGAGATGCAGAGGAGGAAGGAAGGATGGAAGAAGGGAAAGGAGGGAAGGAGGCAAAGTAGTAAAGAAAGGAAGGAGAGAGAGAGAGAGAGAGAGAGAGAGAGAGAGAGAGAGAGAGAGAGAGAGAGAGAGAGAGAGAGAGAGAGAGAGAGAGAGAGAGAGAGAGAGAGAGGGAGAGAGAGAGATCATCCCCGCGTTTAAAACTTAACTTTCAATCCTCCAAATCTTTCACTTCTTTCCTGGATTCCCACATCGCCACACCACCTCGCCTCGCCTCAACTGACTCACCTCAACCATTCACGTGACTCACCAAGACTCGTTCTGGTGACTCACTGCCCGTCACTATAACGACTCACAGAGAGGAGAAAGGACGTTGATTCATTGTGACTCATTATACATAACTCTCTTTGTGACGTATCATGACTCACACTGCAGTTCATTATGACTTTATATGTCGTCTTCAAAATTATCCTCCTGACTCGTAGAAGTGTATTGCAATAACACTAATGGAAAATAAGAACTTTTAACTTAACTGAACTTAACTTAACTTACCGCGTCTGAAATAAAAGATTGCAGAAATAAAATTATA
>JAPQNM010000013.1:19595014-19597514 GCA_029783475.1 Metacarcinus magister
TAATAATAACAACAATAATTATAATGGTAGTAACAAAAATCGTAATGCACTTCTCGTCGAAACTCCAACATTTCTACATAACTTTGGAAATTACATAAACTTTCGTCCCACCGAGTTTATTCTACACTATGATGAATACCACCACAGAATCTGAAACCGGACTCTGAAATCACAAGTCTGACTATTTTTCAAGAGCTTCGTGTGTCTTCTGGTTTTACTTCGCGTTTATGTCACTGCAACGACTGAGTGCCTGGCGTTGTTGGGGACCGTCAGTCGTATATTCTGACATGTTTTGGAATATTGACAAGGGTGAAGTGAGACGCAGACACCTCGCTAACCAAGCCGTCCACGTAAATAAAGTAGATAAGCGCCCTAAGGAGTGTCTATGTAGGGGAGGAAAATCGTATTCCAGACGATGCAAATCTCTGTGTCCCGAGGTAGAGGGGGAAGCACCCGTTTCAGACCCAAAGGAAAAGAAAATGGAAATGAGCACGTCTGCAGCGCGCACACAACCTAGAATACCTTGATATATTCCATCAAAAAGGAGTAATGGATGGCGTTGTTGTGTCTTACGTCTAGTCCTACGACCTACATGCACACACTACGACGTAAAAAAAAAAATAAGGGAGAAAAAAAAATATCAGCATTGTTTTGTGGCTTTGTTTATAAAGTTTGTTGTGGTGTATGTATGTAATGAAAAATTGTAATGAATCTACCGCTTCATTTCACTTCCTCTGTAAATCACTGGTTGCAACACTACATCCAGCCAACATATCACAGACTTACACTCCGGCAAACTGACTGTACGCATTTATCAGTGATATTCTGCGTTGAGGGGAAGACCAAGTAGGCGCAATACACCCACTTCCACTTACTCTAGTCAGGATGAAGGACGGCCAGTGTGTGTGCGTCTGGTAGAACAACTTGGTGTGGGAAGCCTCTCACACGCCCACCTACCTACCTACCTACCCTCCCTGCCTCCCTCCCTCGAACCCCAACCCCACACACCTCTTGCAGATTCTCCCCCTCATTCAAAGTCCGGAACTGTCTCGCTGGCTAAGAAGTAGTAGTTAACAAGGTGAATTAATGCAAGACAGGCCAGGTTGAACGACTTGACTGGCTGGCTGGCTGTTGCATCACCCGAGGGAGTGAATAATAGAGGTTCTAGTAGTAGTAGTAGTAGTAGTAGTAGTAGTAGTATTGGACTCTGTGACCGGTGGAGTGATGTAAGTTACTACTACTGTCATCACCACCACCTTTGTTTTTCATTGATTTGTTTTGTTTCGTAACTCTCCTTTCGTCTTCCATAATACATCCTTGGTGGGTATTATGCCTCCTCCTGCCTCTTCCCCTCCTCCTACTCCAACATACAGACATAGACAGACACACACGCACATGCACACACGAACACACAATTTATTTGAGTGCATTACTTGCTTTTGGTTTTGTCCTCATTCTCCTTTTTATCTTTTATTTTTCTTAATCATTATTTTTCTCCTTCCTTTCTTTCGTGCCTGTCTTTTCTTTCTTTTACTCTTTTTCTTCTATCCTTCCTCCTCCTCCTCCTCCATTTTTTCCTCCTCCTCTTCCCTTGCCTCCCTCTCTTCCTGCTTCTCTTTCTTTTCTTTTATTTCTTTTGTTCCACAAGCATAAGTACAACCACCACCATCACTACAACACTGTCCTCACCACTGCCTTCCTTCCTTCCACCACCTTGATCTTAGTGTATTGTGTATCATATTAATATTCTGTGTTTCTGCAGACGTGTGTTTGTTTGATAATTATCTATTAAATAATAAACAACACGTTCATACTTTACTAAGAAATTTGATTCAATGCTTTGATTTCGAGACTTGCACGTTCGGTATAATTTCGTTCTCTAGTAATATAATATACCTGGACAATAATATATAATAATACATAATTAGTGATGTATCAGTTTTTTTCTCTCATCAATATTTTTCCTTCTCTGTAAATTACGTCAAGAACAATAAATCACACACACCTCTACTTGAAGCTTCCTCGTTCGTCCTGGGTGAAGGCTGCAGGATGGCCACTGGTCTTGTTCGTCCTGGGGAATACCAATTGAAATCAGTAACATTGGAGATTCGATGATTGTATGTTAGTATGTCTCTCTCTCTCTCTCTCTCTCTCCTAAAAAATGGGGAGGAGCCTTCTACTTTTCTATCCTTTCCTCACACTCGTAATGACAGCAATGCCAGTAAAGGAGGCAACCAAATTTTTTTTTATCCTATATCAGGGACCCCACATGCGGCTCTTTGATCTTTCATATGTGGCTCGTGGAAAATTGTAAAGAATTTGAATAATCTAGAAATTTCAACCCGAATCCAGAGCAAGAAACGTGCGGCTGTGTAAAAAGTGCTATTCCGTCGTTTTTTTCTTCTTATATTTATGTCTGTATTTCTATAATTTTCTTAACGTATGTGTAAATCTTTTTTTGTTCATGTCTAACGGCTCTCAAACATTTGAGCTTTATAAT
>JAPQNM010000013.1:19610014-19612514 GCA_029783475.1 Metacarcinus magister
ATAAATAAATAGCGGAGGATACTATACTATACTACCACTAATGCAGGTTAGGTTAGGTTAGGTTAGGTTAGGTTAGGTTAGGTTAGGTTCGTAGGTAGGTAGGTTAGGTTAGGTTAGGTTAGGTTAGGTTAGGTTCGTAGGTTAGGTTAGGTTAGGTTAGGTTAGGTTAGGTTAGGTTAGGTTAGGTTAGGTTAGGTTAGGTTAGGTTAGGTTAGGTTAGGTTAGGTTAGGTTAGGTTAGGTTAGGTTAGGTTAGGTTCGGTTCGGTTCGGTTCGGTTCGGTTCGGTTCGGTTCGGTTCGGTTCGGTTCGGTTCGGTTCGGTTCGGTTCGGCTCGGCTCGGCTCGGCTCGGCTCGGCTCGGCTCGGCTCGGCTCGGCTCGGTTCGATTCGGTTCGGTTCGGTTCGGTTCGGTTCGGTTATACAAGGGAATACAAGGGAACACAAACAGCAACAGACCCTAGGGTCCCTGCGTAGGCTGTTTGATATAACTACTCTATACTAACTACTTTAATTAGAGAAAGGATAGTACAGTGGAAGGCTCCTCCCTTCCCACCCATCCCTCCAGCCGAAGCTGGCAGGAAAATAAGTGATACCATGTAGTATAGAAAAACTACATGGAATTTTAGAGGTAAGTGTGAAATAGAAAAAAATAAAAAAATAAAAAAAATTAAAAATTAAAAAATTAAAAAATTAAAAAATTAAAAAATTGAAAAAATTAAAAAATGAAAAAATGAAAAAATGAAAAAAAAAAAAATAAAAAAATAAAAAAAATAAAAATAATAAAAAATAAAAAAATAAAAATAAAAAAAATAAAAAAAATAAAAAATATAAAAAAATAAATAAATAGCGGAGGATACTATACTATACTACCACTAATGCAGGTTAGGTTAGGTTAGGTTAGGTTAGGTTAGGTTAGGTTAGGTTAGGTTCGTAGGTTAGGTTAGGTTAGGTTCGTAGGTTAGGTTAGGTTAGGTTAGGTTAGGTTAGGTTAGGTTCGTAGGTTAGGTTAGGTTAGGTTAGGTTAGGTTAGGTTAGGTTAGGTTAGGTTAGGTTCGGTTCGGTTCGGTTCGGTTCGGTTTTGTTCGGTTCGGTTCGGTTCGGTTCGGTTCGGTTCGGCTCGGCTCGGCTCGGCTCGGCTCGGCTCGGCTCGGCTCGGCTCGGCTCGGCTCGGTTCGGCTCGGCTCGGCTCGGCTCGGCTCGGCTCGGCTCGGCTCGGCTCGGCTCGGTTCGGTTCGGTTCGGCTCGGTTCGGTTCGGTTCGGTTCGGTTTGGTTCGGCTCGGCTCGGCTCGGCTCGGCTCGGCTCGGCTCGGCTCGGCTCGGCTCGGCTCGGCTCGGCTCGGCTCGGCTCGGCTCGGTTCGGTTTGGTTCGACTCGGCTCGGTTCGGCTCGGTTCGGCTCGGCTCGGCTCGGTTCGGTTCGGTTCGGTTCGGCTCGGCTCGGCTCGGCTCGGCTCGGTTCTGTTCGGTTCGGTTCGGTTATACAAAGGAATACAAGGGAACACAAACAGCAACAGACCCTAGGGTCCCTGCGAAGGCTGTTTGATATAACTACTCTATACTAACTACTTTAATTAGAGAAAGGATAGTACAGTGGAAGGCTCCTCCCTTCCCACCCATCCCTCCAGCCGAAGCTGGCAGGAAAATAAGTGATACCATGTAGTATAGAAAAACTACATGGAATTTTAGAGGTAAGTGTGAAATAGAAAAAAATTAAAAAATAAAAAAAATTAAAAATTAAAAAATTAAAAATTAAAAAATCAAAAAATTAAAAAATGAAAAAATTAAAAAATGAAAAAATTAAAAAATGAAAATAAAAAAAATAAAATAAAAAATATAAAAAAATAAATAAATAGCGGAGGATACTATACTATACTACCACTAATGCAGGTTAGGTTAGGTTAGGTTAGGTTAGGTTAGGTTAGGTTAGGTTAGGTTAGGTTAGGTTCGTAGGTTAGGTTAGGTTAGGTTAGGTTAGGTTAGGTTAGGTTAGGTTAGGTTCGTAGGTTAAGTTAGGTTAGGTTAAGTTAGGTTAGGTTAGGTTAGGTTAGGTTAGTTAGGTTAGGTTAGGTTAGGTTAGGTTAGGTTAGGTTAGGTTAGGTTAGGTTAGGTTAGGTTAGGTTAGGTTAGGTTAGGTTAGGTTCGGTTCGGTTCGGTTCGGTTCGGTTCGGTTCGGTTCGGTTCGGTTCGGTTCGGTTCGGCTTGGCTCGGCTCGGCTCGGCTCGGCTCGGCTCGGCTCGGCTCGGTTCGGTTCGGTTCGGCTCGGCTCGGCTCGGCTTGGCTCGGCTCGGCTCGGTTCGGTTCGGTTCGGTTCGGCTCGGCTCGGCTCGGCTCGGCTCGGTTCGGTTTGGTTCGACTCGGCTCGGTTCGGCTCGGTTCGGCTCGGCTCGGCTCGGTTCGGTTCGGTTCGGTTCGGCTCGGCTCGGCTCGGCTCGGTTCTGTTCGGTTCGGTTCGGTTATACAAGGGAATACAAGGGAACACAAACAGCAACAGACCCTAGGG
>JAPQNM010000013.1:19617514-19620014 GCA_029783475.1 Metacarcinus magister
GTGTGTGTGTGTGTGTGTGTGTGTGTGTGTGTGTGTGTGTGTGTGTGTGTGTGTGTTTATTTTTTTTCCTTTGACTTTTACTATCCTGTTATTTTTTGGGGGGTTGTTGGGTTCAAATACATAGAATAGAAATATATAGTCGAGCACCGAGTGATTTCTTTCTCTCTTCTCTCGCTTCTCTTCCTTTTTTTTTCTTCTTCTCTCTCTTATTCTTTTCTATTTCGCGGGTATAAAATAACAACAAAGTGATTCTGAATTCCGAGTTTAGTTTTGGGGAAAGTTATGAATACACTCAAAGGTCCTAGTTGTATATTTGTTTGTTTGTTTATTTGTCTACTTTGAGTTGGGTTTGTTTGATTTTATTTGTCTATTTCTTAGTGTTAATCATCCCTCCACTATCACTATTATCACCATCACCACAACTCTATACCATCACCATCATCAATATCATCACCATCATCACCATCTACACAGGAACACATTAGGACACAGGCTCAACACATTCACACGTAGCATCACACAACACATAAGACACCAACACACACCACACATCCCATCACCATCACACCAACACCCATTCCCCATCCCCAACACAGCTCCCATTACCTATTACATGACTCTTAAACCCCATACTATATAAAGAGAAAGAGACAGAGAGAGAGAGAGAGAGAGAGAGAGAGAGAGAGAGAGAGAGAGAGAGAGAGAGAGAGAGAGAGAGAGAGAGAGAGAGAGAGAGAGAGAGAGAGATAGTAGCCTTTGTCCTTGCAGTGTTAGATCCTGCATTAACGCTATCTTTTCTTAGCTGTGTCGCGCAATTTGCATGTAAGAGACTCCAAGTTTACACAATTTCAGAGATAGGTATTACGAGTTACCTTTGTGATCCTACTTCACAATTAAGATAAGATTTAAGATAAGCAAGTTGAATTATAGGTAACGGAAACATAAATACACACACACACACACAATTACACAGCTAGACAGACAGCTAGACAGACAGACAGACAGACAGACGAGTAACAACACAAACCCTACATAACCTACACACAAACACACACCTTCCCTTACACACACACACACTTTTCCAACAAATTCAACTTCAACAATAACACACACACTACTCCCTCCCTTCCTCCCCCCTTGACACACACTACTTACTCTATACCTTGTCTCACACACAACACACATACCCAACACACCACAACTACCACAACAATTACAACAAAACAATCACTCACTTTACCTCCACACGAAAAAAAACAAAAAATTACGAACCATGACAAAAAAATTCAACACAGCATAATCACAGCTTCCCACACAGAGTTCACATCCTCAGCACAGCATCCCAGTAAATCCAGCTCAACTACCAAACAGCAGCAGCAGCAGCAGCACGGAAGCCTGGCACGGCCACTTTAGTGTAGCACAGCACTACTAAATAATTTCACACCGACGCCAGCGGACGAAGGTGGCTTACGGTGGGAGGGAGGGAGGAAGAAGAGGAAGGGGAACTGGAGAAAGAGAGAGAAGTAGAAGAAGAAGAAGAAGAAGAAATACAGAAGATTAGCAAAGACCACGACGTTTTGGACAAAAGGATAAAAACGAAAACGAGGAAGAGGAGGAAGAGGAGGAGGAGGACGAGTAGAGAAGGAGAAGGAGGAGGAGGATGAGGAGGATGAGGACATGGGAGTAGGAGGTGTAGGAGGACAAGAAGAAATTGGGAACAACAGGTAACAGACAACCCGTCAGCTCTTAACAAGGTTACTTGCTTAGTAGTCTGTCCTCTTCTACAGATTTTTACTAATAGCATGGAGGAAGGATGGACAGTGTAAAGGAGGAGAAGGAGGAGGAGGAGGAGGAGGAGGAGGAGGAGGAGGAGGAGGAGGAGGAGGAGGAGGATTGACTAATTGAGTGGAAATAGACATGAAGAGAGAGGGAAATGGAAGGAAACATAAGTGGTGGTGGTAGTGGTGGTGGTGGTGGTGGTGGTGGTGGTGGTGGTGGTGGTGGTGGTGGTGGTGGTGGTGGTAGAAACGTATAAGAAAGGGACTAGAGAGAGAAAGGGGTGAGAAGCAAGGGAGAAAAGAATTCTAGGTAATGGGTTGGAAAGAAGGATAGGATAGAGAGAATAGGGGGAGAGAGAGAGAGAGAGAGAGAGAGAGAGAGAGAGAGAGAGAGAGAGAGAGAGAGAGAGAGAGAGAGAGAGAGAGACTAGGAAACCCAACAACTGTGATATCGCCAGAGAAAGAGAAAGAGAAAGAGAGAGAGAGAGAAAAAAACCCCACCACACACACCACAAAATCTCTACTAACAAAATAGTGCCAAAAGTCTTATTCCCGCTAAAACGGAACGCAAAAAAGGAGGTAATAACAGAAAGCCTTTGAAATACCTGTAGATGAAAAACAATGCCACTGTTCCACTACATATTACCAAAGGGAATGAAAAACACAAACATTCACAGCTAATGATAGTCAGCTGGTTGGTCTCTAAACCTCATTCCAACATA
>JAPQNM010000013.1:19625014-19632514 GCA_029783475.1 Metacarcinus magister
GAAGAGGAGGAGGAGGAGGAGGAAGAAATATAACTCAAAAAGATAAAGGGAAGCCTATAAGGTAGCAATCTGAACACTAGAGATATCAACGAGGAGGAAGTGGAGGAGGAGGAGGAGGAGGAGGAGAAAGAGATGGAGGAAAAGATGGAGGAAGAGAGGAGGAGGCAGGGGGAGAGAAGGAGGAGGGGGAGGGGGAGGAGGAAACAGGGAGAGAGGTGGAGGTGGAGGAGGAGGAGGAGGAAGAGGAGGAGGAGGCTGAGAGAAGATAAAATGCGCAAACCAACATAAATCTTGACCTGCGAGGCAAACAAAGCTACCATGATCATCTCCTCCTCCTCCTCCTCCTCCTCCTCCTCCTCCTCCTCCTTCTCCTCCTGTTCTTCCTCTTCCATTACCTCCTCCTGTGGCTTTTATGGTAGAAAGAGGGATGAAAGGAGGGAAGGAAGGGGTGGTGGGGAGGAGCCTTCCACTGTCATATCTCTTTTTAACATGTAAAGTGAGTGTATAGAGTTAGTCTTTCACTTTTGATAACCTCATTATTGTCCTCTCGTTACTCATGGCCTTGTGAACTCCTCCTCCTCCTCCTCCTCCTCCTCCTCCTCCTCCTCCTCCTCCTCCTCCTCTGAATTGACTAAGGAAAGAGAGGAAGCCCTGAGAGTGAAGAAGAGTGAGACAAGGAAAAGTCGTACGGTGGAAGAGGGAAGAGAGAGGAGGGAGATGGTAGCAGCAGTGAGAGGAAGCTAGGAAAGGGTGAAGAAGAAGAGTGAGACAGGACTGGTGAGGAAAGGCAAGTCTCCCCTTAGTGAAGCGAGGAGAGAAGAGAAGAGATGAGGGTGTAGGTGTCAAGATGAGGAAAATGAGGATGTGAGGAAGGAGAGAAGGAATAAAGTAAGAGAAGGAGAAGAAGGAAGAGGAAAAAGAAAGATAGAAGGAGTGAAAGAAGAGGAATGATCGTGAATAAGAGAGGAGGTTAAGGGAGATGAGGAAAGGAGGAGATGGAGAAATGAGAAAAGAAAGTAGACGAGGATGAATATTGAAAGAGGAAAGAGAATAAGACTGAGGGAAAGGAGGAGAAGGAAGAGAGTGAAGAAGGTCAAGGAAGAAGAGAATGAGGATAGAGGAACTAAATGAAAATAGGGAAATAAGATGAGAGGGAAATAAAGGAAGTAGCAAATGAAAATAATAGGAAAAAAAGAAGTGAATTTGAGTCCTTGATAAATAAAGAAAACAAAAAAGGAAAGAATATAAGTGAAAGAAAGGAAGGAAGTAAGAGAGGTTAAGCGTGTAATAGGTATTTTAAGGCTTACGAAAGTGTCTTCAAAACGGAATTAAGAAAGAAACCACGTCTCTCTTTAATCAAATTTGGTCGCCAGGTAAATGGTCCAAATGTATTACCTTGTTGGGTGAGTGTCTCTCTCTCTCTAACTCTCTCTCTAACTCTCTCTCTCTCTCTCTCTCTCTCTCTCTCTCTCTCTCTCTCTCTCTCTCTCTCTCTCTTTATCTCAAATTCCTTTGTACTTCCTTCTTCATGGTGTCACTTTACTTTCCTTTCCTTCATCCATCTTTACTCTTATCTTCTCTTCTTACATTTCCTCTCTTTTCTCGCTTTATCCTGTCTCCTCTATTTTTACTCGTTTTTCACGTCTGCTTCTCCCTCTCTTTCTTTCTTTCTGTTTCTCCCTCCTTCATCTCCTTTCCATGTCTCGCTCCCTCCCTCCTCTTACTTTATCCTTCCATTTCTCTTCTCGTATGCCCCTCCTTTCCTCTTCTCTCTCTTTCTCACACACCCACACACACACACACACACACACACACACACACACACACACATACACACACACACATGCACACAAAATGAAAAATGAAAAAACCTCGCTCGAATGAACAGAAAGAAAGACCCAGGAAATAAGAAGAAAAGAAACAGAAAAAGGCTAAATGAAAAGAAGAGAAAAACAGTGCATCTTTCACGTGCCAATGAGAGAAGGCGATAGTGATCTTCCTTTTACTCTGCATTGTGTTTCAGTGGCGGAGGAAAAAGGAAAGGGGAGAATGAGAGGGAAAGGAAAGGTAAGGAAAGAATGAGAGGGGTAAGGGAAGGGTAAGAATAAGAGGAGGTGAAGGAGTACACAGGAAGAACAGACAGCAACAGTCCTACTGGTCCTAACGAGGCTGTCCGTGTGGCTACACTACTATTATAATATCTACTTAATAGACAAAAGGCTCCTCCCCACCCACCCTTCCCTCCAGCCGAAGCTGACCGGAAGAGGAAGCGATACCATGTAGCATAGACAAACTATACTGGAATTTGTATGGGAAAGTGAGAAAAGGCGTAATCTACGGCTATTGCTACTGCTATACAAAAGCACAAATAGAAATAGATGAATGAATACATGAATGAATGAATAAATAAATAAATAAATCAGTAAATAAAACAAATTAATGCAGAAATTAAATACTATTTGGTTAACTGATGCTACGTGCTTATTATTTTTTTTTAAACGATTCAATTGTGTTACTGTTAACTATTTCTGCTGGTAAAGAATTCCACTACTACACCTAAGATGTTCTAGAATTTTTGCCCACGATTCATTTATATTGGTTTCATTCTTTACTACGCTCCAATCAGTACCAGTCAAAATGTTACTCAATTTGTTAAAGTTACCTGTGCAATATATGAAGATAAGCTCTTCGCTCGAGGTTTACAATAAAAGAGACAACTTTATTATCACTAGTTCCGAATTCTGTTGAAAATATAAGGTTTAGTACATTGTCACTTCTCGTGGGTTTGTTAACGTGTTGACTTAAGGCACTCTAACAAAATATTATATAAGTCGTAACCCATATGTGACAGGAAGAACTATACTATGCTACTTTTATGCCAATAATTTTTCAATTATCTGTGATGGAAATATATTTTCGATTTTGTGGCCCGAAAATTTCCACAAAAAATGAGGTCCAACAGGTTTTTCCATTTTACTACGAAAATATTAGTCCTAAGGCAAACATGTATGAATACAAAATTATGGAGCTTTATAACACCTATCTAATAGCACCATCATATTTCAAATAACTCACATATCTATTGAAAAATAATAAGTTTTATAAAATAAACAAATGTGTTATATTTTCTCTTCTTACATCTATACTTACATTCCAATTCAGTATCACTATAGCTCAAAGGAACGGGCGCCTTCTGCTCTTTATTTATCATTATATACCATGTTTACGTAAATCTCATACTTTTCGAGTTATTTCATAAAACATGATTTCCACCAAAATTTCTAAGGGTACGGCCTTGCAAATTTCGTGAAAATTTCGACAACTTCGAATCTCATGAAAATTGGTACATAGTGGTTTTCGGGCATGCTGATCACGAATCTGGACTTAGTTTTCTCATTACTATAATATCAAACACTATTTTTCCCATCAAGTCTAATAAGAATAATGGAAATAAACACTATTTAACTTTACTGGGTGATGGTTACCTACGACAAAAAGGAGGAGGAGGAGGAGGAGGAGGAGGAGGAGGAGGAGGAAGAGAAAGGGAAGGGTAGACTGAGAGGGGAAGTATAGAAGGAGGAGGAGAACGGGAAGGGGAGAATGAAGATGAAATGTAGAAGGAGGAGGAGGAGAAGGAGGAGGGGAGAATCATAAGAAAGGAGGTAAGGGAGACCAAAGGATTGCAAAAGAAAGGAGGAGGAGAAATTCAAAGAAAAATCAAAAAGGGGAAAGGATAAGGAATGAGAGAATTGGGAAGGCAGGAATATAAAGATGAGGAAGAGAGAAAGAGAAGGAAATTAAAGGAAGGAACGCAATAGTAAAGGGAAGGGAAGGGTAAGGGAAGGGAAGGGAAGGGAAGAGAAGAGAAGAGAAGGGAAGGGAAGGAAAGGGAAGGGAAAGGAAGGGAAAAAGATAGGAAAGAAAGTGTAGAAATATAATAAAAAAATTAAAGGAAGAAAAATATGATAAGTAAGGTAGGAAAAGAGAGACAGGAGGTGATGAAATATTAAAAAGAAGAATGAATGAATGAGAGGAAGAAAGAAGAAAGCAAGTAATGCACAAAGCAGAACAAGCAGTCAAGGTGAAAAATATAAATAAATAAGTATACTAATTATCTCTCTCTCTCTCTCTCTCTCTCTCTCTCTCTCTCTCTCTCTCTCTCTCTCTCTCTCATTACTATTACATGTGTGTGTGTGTGTGTGTGTGTGTGTGTGTGTGTGCGACCTGAATGCACTCCTCCCCTCCCGCCCCTCCCGTCACCCCAAAAGTAAGGTGCAGAACAATAGTTTGGGCTGCGGAGCGGGTCGTCTGGCAGCGGGGCGAGGCACATAAATACGCGGAGTCACAGGCGACGGTCAACTTGGAACTCATTAGATTAGCATCGCGACGAGGACGAGGTTATTCCTGGCGGGTCTTGCTTCCAGAGAGAGAGAGAGAGAGAGAGAGAGAGAGAGAGAGAGAGAGAGAGAGAGAGAGAGAGAGAGAGAGAGAGAGACGATGTAACCCGAGATATCATAAGTGTGAATGTAGTACAATATTCATGCACCAAATTTCTAGTATAAATGTATGTAGGTATGTATGTATGTATGTATATGTATCTGTATGTATATCTCTGCATCTTGTACGAGCATGTATCAGTCTATCCCTCTTTCCTTCTTTTCTTCTTGTCATCCTATCTCTCTTCCTTCACTTCTTTCTTTCTTTC
Organism: Metacarcinus magister; assembly: GCA_029783475.1. Classification (NCBI taxonomy): domain Eukaryota; kingdom Metazoa; phylum Arthropoda; class Malacostraca; order Decapoda; family Cancridae; genus Metacarcinus; species Metacarcinus magister. Next base: position 19,629,720 of record JAPQNM010000013.1, read on the forward strand.
TTCCTGCATTGTGTGTTCGTACAGCTGGTCTTCATCCTGCTATGGGCTTCACTACCTAAGGAAGACCCTAAGGAAGGCCCAGGTGAAGCAGGCTGTAGCTGTAGGACGGATACTACAGTCTGTTTGTGACCTGCATTAGAGTTTTTCTCCTCTACAGTTCAAAGACTAAGATATGGTGACAAAACGCAGCTTTCGTCCTTAAAATTTACCGTAGAAGTCGTCATTTTCTCTATTACGAATTCATTAACTAATTATAAGTATTCAGAAAGCTAATACTACTCACTACTCTCCACCTGATACGTTGAAATCAAAATTATAGCTGATAATAATATGTATGGAGTGTATAGTGTACGAGGTGGGATCAGACAGAGTATACAAGTCAGAGCATTGTTGTCTAGTTGTCTGAGTGTGCAAACGTGTATAACAGCAGCAGAGGAATACATACACACTACAAGAAGCTCCGTCCAGGCAGCTTTTTTGTCTTTTTTTTTCTTTTTCTCTGTCTCTCTCTCTCTCTCTCTCTCTTTCTCTTTCTCTTCGTGTCTCCTGAGCGCGATGCATTGGGATGACAAACAGTACAGAGCACCCGTGAGCATACCTAACATAACATAACAATATTGAACGCATGCCGCCGCCGCACTGCCAGCATACCTAACAAAACATTCCTAACATACCATAACAATATTGAACACATGCTGCCGCCGCGCCACACTCCGAGCAAACATTGATCACGTTATTGTAATTCTGTATTGACTAGTTATAAGATTAGGCAATAAGGTACGTACCTGCATTGAATAAAACACAGGGCAAATACGTTATCTATTTACCAATTAAATAATACACATACACACACACACACACACACACACACACACACACACAGCAAAATATAGTGATTAAATAAAGTAAATTCAATTAAGTTTCATGGACGCAAATTCGTTGAGAACAGAGAGAGAGAGAGAGAGAGAGAGAGAGAGAGAGAGAGAGAGAGAGAGAGAGAGAGAGAGAGAGAGAGAGAGAGAGAGAGAGAGAGAGAGAGGAGAAAACACACTTGGTCTGCTCTCTTGAATAAACCATGAAGACACTTAGATAATGGAGGAGGAGGAGGAGGAGGAGGAGGAGGAGGAGGAGGAGGAGGAGGAGGAAGAAGAAGAAGAGAAGAAGAAGGAAGAGGAAGAGGAGGAAGCGAAAGTAAAAACAAAACAGTGGAGGAGGAAGAGCAGTAACAGCAGTAAAAGCAGCACGAGAGAAAAAGAAAGAGAAAAAGAAGAAGAGGAGGAGGAGGAGAAGAGGAAGAAGAGAAGGATACAAGGAAATACAGGAAATGGAAGAGATTCATCCACACACACACACACCATCATTATCTAAACACCATCTCTTCATCTTCCTTTAAACTATCTGCACTGTTAATTCTACCTTGTCTTTCCTTTCCTTCCCATTCACAACATTCAAATAATACAACTACATACTCAGATTACCCGCTACCGTTCCCTCCCCTAATGTGTGTGTGTGTGTGTGTCTGTTGGGGAGAAGGAGGAGGAGGAGAGCGGGAGGTTAACTACGTAATTCCATAGTCACAGCACGCTATCCTGTTCGCTACTGCTACTAATTGATGGTAATTGTTGTATGCATTTCTATGTATTTGTCAAAGTCAAGAGGAGTCACACAGTACCTGAAGACGAGGCTGAAGAAGGGAGTCTTGTAAGGTCCTGGAAGGGAAAGGAAGGGAGGGGAGGGAAGGGAGGGAAATTAGGAGAAGAGGAAAGAGAGATTAGTTAGGGTGGTGGTATGGAGCGTAGGAGGGAGGGAAGGAAGGAAATTAGGAGGGAAATGTTAGAGAAAAGTTGGAAGGGAAAAGATGGAGGGAAGAAGTTAAGGAATGGATGAGGGAAGAAGAAAGAAAAAAGGAACTGACGGAGGAAAGGAGGAAAGACGACGTGCAGTGCTTTGGAGGTAACGAGAAAGGGAGGAAGGGAGGGAGGGAGGGAGGGAAGGATGGATAGAAAAAAGGGAGGGAAGGAGTGAGAGGGGAAGGAGAGAGAAGAAACAAAGAAGAGTAAGAATGTTTAAAGAAGAGAGAAAAACGGAGAAAAATTTGAGGTAAAGTAGAAAGTAAATGATGAAAAAAGAAAAAAAAAAAGATAGATGTAGTGAGCAGAAGGAAGATGAAGAGAAAGAGAGAGAAGGAAGGAAGGGAGAAAGGGAGAGAGGGAGCGAGGGAAACACAGTCTGCACGGATAAACACCACGAACTTAACTGAACTTCCAACATTAAACGCTGCGAATCACTGGAGGCTGTTTCGAGACTTTAAAATGAAGCCACGACCGATATGAAACACTAAAGTATTACAGTTGCCAGATGTCACTTTCACTTCTTTATCATTGTCTCATTTTTCATCACAATCAACAACACGATTCCCTTTCTGCATAAAACTAATCAAGTATGTTTGCTTGTTATAAGGAGTCGATGCATGCAAACGTATATATAGAGGTGAGTGTAATAGCATATGTCCACAGTCGAGAGCGAGTTTTAATCTGTAATCTCCCCTAACAAGATCCTCTCTCTCTCTCTCTCTCTTGGGTGGTGGATAGGTTAGGTAGAGACATGCATGGTAGATGGATGGATGGATGGGTGGGTGGGTGAGCTAGTGGGTGATAGGCGGGTGGGTGGGTGAGCAAGTGAGTGATGGGCGGGTGGGTTGAGTCTTGTCTTGTCTCCTACGTAGGTAAATCCACTTATGTTTTTACTGTTCATCTTTAGAGAGATTATGTAAAGCCATTTTTTAGCTTTGTGTT
>JAPQNM010000013.1:19637514-19662514 GCA_029783475.1 Metacarcinus magister
ATGGCGCTTCAGGTAAAGTTCTACAAATGCGGGGACTCGCAGCACTGTGACTGGGGATCCACCTTCCACTGCATTGAGTATGACTGCGAGACTCACACAGACGCCGGCATTGTAGCGATACTGAAGGAGACGATCCGGTAGACGCCAGCGAAGTCCAGCCTAACCCAACCTAACCTAACCTAACCCAACCAAACTTAGTCTAACCCTGTTCAGTCTAGTTCAGCCCAGTTCTGTTCAGTTCAGTACAGTATACCTTAGCCCCAGTTTGAGTCCAGTCAGATATGTTTACCTGAATCAAGCCTAGTCCGGTCTAGAACAGTGCAGTCCAAGTGTTGTTCAGCCAAACCCTGTCTAAACAGTCTTTATAGGGTCTATTATCATCATTATTGCTTCTATTGCTGCTGCTACTACTACTACTACTACTACTACTACTACTACTACTACTACTACTACTACTACTACTACTACTACTACTTTTTATAATGGAATGATTCTAATTTAGTTTATAGTCTATTTTTGTGTGTCCTTTCTCTAATATCTGCTATAGTTTTTTTTTTACCATACCATGAAGGGTGTTTGCTTTTCTCATCTTACTTATTTTGTTGTTGTTCCGTTTCTTGTGAGTAGTGTTGTAGTGTATCTCCTTAGCTGTGGAGGCGGCGGCGGCAGCGGCGAGGGTTCGATAGGATGAATAGGGAAGTACCTTGCAAAAACCAGCTAGTAGTTACGGCAAAAAGAAGGAAAGAGAAATAATACAATAAAGATGAAAGGAACAAGAACGAGATCAAATGACGTGAGAACAAAAGAAAAACAAAGAGGAAGGAACACACACACACACACACACACACACACACACACACACACACCACACACACACACACACACACACATTAAGACCAAGAGAGTATTAATTATCACCACACAAGGATGACAAAGCAAGCAAGCCATACATACACAACAAAACTATACGAGTTGACGAAATGAATTACTAACTATGTGTTCAATTATTAGAAAGAAATACGTGAAAGCCAAAATTAACAGAAAATCAAATAAAATCATAATATAGATGAACATAATCAAGTAAACAGAGGAAGGAAAGGAAAGGATTGTGAAAGAAAATTTGCATCTCGATAAATTTGATGTGTGTGTGTGTGTGTGTGTGTGTGTGTGTGTAGGGGAACAAGTCAACAAGGTAAACAAAATAACAAGGGCGAGGCAGCTGCAGTTACCAAGTGTCGTTTAAGAGTTGTCTATATGGCTGCCAAACACTGCAAACTATGATAGATCTAACCATTAATTTTGTTTTATTTTCTCTCTCTGTTTTTATTTATTTTATTTTATTTTGGACGAGGATGGCAATGCAAGGAGCTACAAGGAGGGAAATGTGGCGATTACATAAAGAACAGAAGAGAATTAGAATATAAATGGATGGTATTCGGCTATTTTGTTAAATGGTAATTACTATAGCATGTGATTGCACCGGAATACACACACACACACACACACACACACACACACACACACACACACACACACACACCAGTTGAACATCAGTCCAATAACAAGAACACCAACAATATCAATAACAGGTTAAAAGAGAGAGAGAGAGAGAGAGAGAGAGAGAGAGAGAGAGAGAGAGAGAGAGAGAGAGAGAGAGAGAGAGAGAGAGAGAGAGAGAGAGAGAGAGAGAGAGAGAGAGAGAGAGAGAGAGAGAGAGAGAGAGTAATAATAAAACCAAAGGGCTGATCGGACGTTTCCCCGAACAAATACTAAATTAAGCCACACATCCTCATGGACCATCGGTGGACCATTGATTATCGGGGTCCACGTGCGGCGCGTGACTCGCCTAGAGTAAATAAATTAAAGTCACCGCTGTTCCCACTTCAGGAAAAATTACAATATCAACTCCAATTTCACGGAGTACTAAGTGGACTAGAAGGTTCGTGCTCCTCCGTGTTGGGTTACAGGAGCATCGTTACTGAGCTGCGTGTCATTATTGCCTTGTGTCCTGCAGTGTTGAGTCCTGTGTATGACAGGGAGATCTGTTTGCATGTTGCACCTCGTTATGCTTCTCATTTGTCATATTAATTGGTGCAAAGTTATTTTTTTCACTTTCTGTATCGTAACAAAATTTCATCTAATGTAATGACACCCTGCATGGAGGAGCACATTCATTCGCCCACGCCCACACGCCCACACACAGATCGCCTGGGAAACGATGCAAGTCTGCCAGTAGGAAATGTTATCCTCCCTAATTTTTTTCTCACACTGTGCGCGATACCCTTATGAACACAGCATTCAAGTGAGGGAAAACGTAATGCAGAGTGCCTGTTTCAACGACCATTTACTGCTTCGTGATGCAGCCACAGTTTTCAGGCTGAGGTAATGTGGCGCCTTTTCTTGCCCAAAGTGGTGACTTGCTCCTCACGTGTTTACAACTCTATAGGTAGCCATTACTTTAATTTGTGAGTCGCTTCACTGATAACCGTGTTTTCAGGACGGCGGTTCAATCATCCTCAAACAGCGAGGTGCGATTGAAGCCGAGTGCGTGTCAGTGATAACTTAACATTGAAGGCTTAGTTAGTATTCACTTCGAACTAATTAGCTTTCGAATGCAAATTCAAGACCAGTCCGAAGCAGACGAGGTTCTTGCTGCCGCTGCCCGACAATGCTTGCAACATCATCTCAACATCTCCAGACAACTTTTCCAACTAATCCAGCGAAAGCTTGCCATGTCAGCGAAAAGAAAAATATGTAGGTACACAAACTCTTCCCTCGGAGGAAGATTTACTCCATTCTGTCTTATCTTGAGAAACTTTCGTTATCCATTCAATGCTGTCTCAACACGCGCCGGGAATTTAACTTGTAAGAATATAAAATGTAAACGAAAATTTTCCTGCAATACTAATGTACACCATTAATTTCCGATTTTTAAAATTAATTTACTATTTACCTTTGCAATGAATTACATCACATTTTCTTTTTCTTTTCATAGTGTACTTTCTTTTCTTATTTCATTACTTTTATTTTAATTTCACGAGAAACTAAATGTCAGAAATACATCGTCGTTTCTGCGCTGATTTGCTTACTTTTGCAGTTTCCTTCGTGTTTAAAAGCAGAAGTTTGGTTCCTGGTAATGCCAGGAACTTTGCCTTGTTTTTTCTCCCCTTTGCCGTTACAGATGGCAGAGCGCCTCTAGGCATACAACATCTGTACCATCTCATTAGAAATACGAGTAGCTCGAACACAAGTTGTAGAAAGCTTATCCATAACCCAAATCGAAGCTATACTGTAAGCTTGAGGTTGTTCCAGTATTAATGGTGAAAGTTATGCATAATAAATCCAAAGTGATTAATGCAGCGTTTCCATGTGTAATAAAAGATTGAAAACCAAAGGGCGGTGATGCGGGTGCCTACTGCCTACTGTCCCGGGAGTGTCAGCTCATGCGCAGGTGGGCGGGGCGATGCTGACGTCACGGGGACCAGACGGAGAACTTTTCGCTCATTCACACATGTTTGATTTAGTAGACTGGGGAAAATTAGAGAATGGAGCTTTTCGGGGAGTGTTATTTTTGTAATATAATGTAGAAATTCGTGCGTAGTGAATTCCAGTGAAAGATATATAACACTTTGATAATAAGGTTTAAATATTTTTTCTACACTTTCTCTGCAGCAGACACACAACGAGGACTTGTGGAAGAGGTCCAAGGTGCTTCACTTTTTATTCCAGTTGAATGAAGGATCGAACTCCTTGAAACCTTCTTTGTTTTGATGGTTTGTTATTAATGGCTTGCGATAAAATGCAATGATATGTGAAGGCACTAAATAAAAGTTTGTAAGCACAGTTACACACATACCTTCAATTTTAACGATACATTATTGTGAGAAGAAACTCACCATGAATCATGTTTTAATCTATCCAACACTGCACTTCAACCAAAACAAAAAAGGTACTAAAAACAAAACATTAAGAATAACTTTTTATTAGCATGAGTTCAGCGTTCCGACGGAGTGGTGCCGCAGGTCAACTTGAGCGAACTGTCTGGCCCGTGACGTCATGCGCGGGGAAGGACTCGCTTCCGTTCACACGTGCACCAAGCTGACACTCCTTGGGCTGGGCGTGCAGCGAGTGACGTGTCGTGCAGCTGCATTACGAGCCAACATGCGACCCTACGGGGGAATCGATACGTCCTGCTACGCCGTTTAGCGAAGTATGTCGAGAGAGAGAGAGAGAGAGAGAGAGAGAGAGAGAGAGAGAGAGAGAGAGAGAGAGAGAGAGAGAGAGAGAGAGTAATACTTCTTCGTCACTTCCAAGGCCGTGCTAGAAGAAAGCAATAAGTCCCCAGCAGCACCAAGACAGCCAGCCTGCGCCGCCACCCTCGTGCTGGCGGTACAGTCTCGCCGCGGTCAGCTGGGGACGTGTGTACATACAGTTTCTTCTAAGTAGTCAACGCTTCACTTTTCTTCGCTTTTAACCTTTACCTGCTCCTGGACACCTCAAACCTCTGCGTCTCGCCCGTAGCCGCCACGTAGCCGTAGTCTCGCCATCCTTCTCTTAGTGCTGACTCGCCGCTGACACCGCTGACACGCAACTTCATAATAATTTGTCAGGTATTAAGATGCCGGTGGTAGAATCCAGTTCACGGATCTATGCAGAATTCATTCCTCGAGTGTCATTCACGCTTGCTCGTCAGTCTGAATCGCCTTCAAGTCCGGTACAGTTGTATATAATATGATAACTATACACATTACGTATTATGGGAATTTTTGAATCATATAAATGTTATTTTTTCCTGCTAAATAAACTTATATAGTTATTGTCCTGTTCTTTATTTCATCCCTTATGCTATGACGTTCTGGAGGAGGAGTGTGGTGGTGGTGGTGGTGGTGGTGGTGGTGGTGGTGAGATGCCTGCTTCATTCCGTGTTCCGAGTCCTTGTGGCTATTCGAAGCTCTTCTACAAGTTCACAATGAAGCTCAAGCTGAACAATATATCATATTGCGCAACTCATACCAAAATTCATATTGAAGGTCGTAGGGAAATGAAAATTTATATAAGAAATTTGTGTCAAAGTTTATATCAGAATCAAAGTTAAATGAAGCGGATACCTCGACCAAACCAAAGTTCATATTTTGTCTACAGTAAAACTCTTACACATTGTTCTAAGGTCACGTCAAAGATAAAACTCCAACTCTTGACAAGCCAACTTCACGACCGCGACTCCTGTCAAAGTTCTTATCACAAAGTCGACGTCAAAAATTGCCCTAAACTTGACTGACTCAGCAGCTGGCGCGCGGAGGTCAGTTAGTCAGTCAAGTGGGGCGGAGGAATACAAATTTGTACCCAGCCGCTCAAGTTTGGAATCTCACAGTCGGAAAAAAAGAAAACCCATGAAATACTGTGACTGCTTGGATTAGTCTCGGTTTTGGGGACACCACCTGTATCTGATAGGGAGACAAAGACCGATATAAAAAGAAAAAGTGAAACAGAAATTAATGGATAATAAAAATAGCTCATAGAAACAAAACACTTCTCACTCCCTCCCTCCCTATCACTTCTTTTATTCTTCGGGAATCAATGAATTTGCGTTGGAGGGAGAAGGTCTGGATGTCATAAATAAAATGTAGACCCACATCCTTTCTTTTTATAAGTATATGTGTTTCTCTCTATCAGCCACCACACTAAGTAAAAAAAGAAAAAAATGTCTTCGGTTCAGAAAATACCCAACACACTCCTTCCCCTTTGATCATATTTTTACTATTCCTTTCAGCCGCGTAAGAAGAAATAAACTGAATTATGCAAAAACACTTTCTTCCCTCTACTTATTATTTTTTCCAGGAACACATCAGTATCGCTTTCCTTACAAGCTTACCCAAGACTCAACTAAAAGGGATTCCTCCTCCTCGGTTTTCCTTCCTCAGTCCCCTGTTGTCTCTGTTCTCCGGAGGCTTGGGGTTGGAGCTTGGGCTTGGGCTGGGGCTTGGGCTGGGGCTTGGGCTGGGGCTTGGGCTTGGGCTTGGGCTTGGGCTGGGGCTGGGGCTTGGGCTGGGGCTGAGGCTAGGGTTGAGGGAGGCCGGTGATAAGCAGGGGAAGAGTACGGCCCTGTTGAACCCCAGTAGGTGACCACACGCACCCTGTACCACCCTTGCACCGTCTTCTGCCCTGCTGGGAGAGTGAAGGGGGTGTTGTTGTTGTTGTTGTTGTTGTTGGTGGTGGTGGTGGTGGTGTATGCAATAACAATCATAAGGTCACTTGGTAAAGTACAAATCCTACAAATATTCAACTAATCCAATACTATGTACTAAAAATAGAATAATTATTATCCGTTAGTACGATTACGAAAAGAAAAAAATAACAGATATGCAGGCTAAAAGTGGTGGTGAGAAAGAAGTGTGTTTAAGAATGATGGTGGCAGTGGTGAGGGTAATAGTAGTGGTGGTGGTGGAGGAGGCAGGGCTGTAACAGGTTGCAGGGTGGTGAGTGGCGTGAGTGGTAGTGGATGGTGATGACAACGGTGGTGGAAAATAATGGTGATGATGGTAGTAATGATGGTAGTGATGATGATGATGATGATGATGATGATGGTGGTGGTGGTGGTGGTAGCAAGTCCTCGCCCTCACAGTAATAACAACGTAGTGATGTCCAGAGTGTTTCCTGAGAGGCTTTGGGGTTATTCGCCTCTAATTTCACCTCGTCCAGACACCTGCACCAAGGGACGCCCGGCAGACACCCGCAGTGGCTGGCTGGCAGGTGGTCGGTCATCAGCAAGCGTCACGCACCGCCTCGGAAGGGGAGGCAGTGTACTTACATGTGGCTGTATCAAGTTATTACCATGTTTTTTTTTTTTTTTTTTTTTTTTTTTTATCCCGGAAGCACTTAACTTACCAGCGTTCACAGAATTCAACTATACCTCAAGAAGAGTTATTGATAGAGGTCATGCAAAGTGCTTTTTCTATTTTTGTTTGTTTGCCACTTCTGTTTACTCACACGAACACTGGACTGGACAAGGTGTGTGAGTCAACAAAGAAAAAAGTGTTACTCGTGTGGCACTCAATTGACTAAAATAAAGTCTAAAATACAAGGTCACTTCACTTCACTAAAACGACCTAATATTTCCTTCTTTGTAGAAAAGCTGAAGTCACACAAAGGAATAAAAAAAAATGACACCATACTAGATTTTACCAGTGGAAGGGAAGAATAACTAATGATATTGATTAACTTTGGGGTCAGAATGATGGAAGAGATAGTCTGAGAATTAACATAGAGTCAGGTGTAGCAGAGCCGCAGGTAATGGTGCATGAAGACATAATGTTAAGAAGTTCAGAAGAGCATCAATCACCTTGTAATTAGCGGGAGGAGGAACGAAAAAGGTAAGTAAAGAAAACTGCTACAACGGAACCGGAAATATCTGAGACAATTAGAGGAATAAATCTGATGAGACAAAAATCCTTGGACGCAATTGTGTTTAATGATATATTAAAGTCAAAGAAGATAATTTATAGAAACACAACATAACTTTGCAGCTGATTTTGTGAAGGATAAAACGTGGAATTGACAACTGAGAATGTCAAGCGTTGAGGAGGAAGCTGGATGATTGGTTGACTGAATAATACATACTAGTTGTAAAAAATTAATGCAATGCTATGGGAATTAGAACAACTTGATCTTTAAGGCACTACTAACCTCTAAGATCCATTCAAAAACCGAAAATAAAATAAAAGTGAAGTATTTTCTACCAGCTGTACTTCCTATTGAAAAGGTCGTGTTTCAAAGGGCGTGGATACATGTATGGTAAGGTCATGGACGGAGCAATGAGTACGAGTGAAAAAAAATCATGAGTAACGTAGAGCGAGTGACACATATTTCCCATACTACCATGTAACCTTATTTCTAGACAGACAGGTGTGACCATACGGATATAACACTAAAACAACAGGTAACAGGTAACAACAGACGTTTAGTGGTCATTAACTAACCAATAATCACCTGTAATTAATCTAATCAGCTGAAAAAAACTATAGTTATATCCTTGTAATGAGAGTTATTTAATGTCCCCGCTCAATATCCTCAATTCAGTGGTGGTGGTGGTGATGGCGGCGGTGGTGGTGACAGTGGTGCTGGTGGTGGTGGTGGTGGTGGTGGTGGTGGGGGTGACAGTGGTGGTGGTGGTGGTGGTGGTGGTGGTGGTGGTGGTGGTGGGGGTGACGGTGATATGAATGTCGATTATATTAGCAAAGGCAGAGTGGCGGACAGACAGGCGTGTGAGGGAAGGACTCAGAATATATAACAATAATAGACTTCAGGGGGACGGTGGAGCGGCAGGCATGAAAGGAAGGAAAGAAAGAAAGAAAGAGAAGAGAAACGTGTGGCAGAGGGTGAGAAGAAAGGAAGGAAGGAAGGAAGGAAGGAAGGAAGGAAGGAAGGATAAAGGAAGGGAGGAAATACTGAATGAAAGACTAAACAAAGAAAAGGAGAAAGAGAGAGGGGGAAGAAACACTGGATAAAGAAAGAGTAAAAGGAGAGGAGGAGGGAGATAAGAAGGAAGAAAGCACTGAAAGAATGACTAAAAGAAGGAAGGAAGGAAAAAGGAAGAGGGAAAAGAGAGACGGAAGCATTGAGGGAAACAGTCAAGGAAAAGAGAGAGGAAGAGAATGAGGGAAAAGAGCAATGAAGGAAGGAGTAATGGAAGGAAAGCAGCAGGAGGTGCCTCGTAGATAATAAAGGGGAGTGAATGGAAGTGTTGTGTAAGGGTTGAGCGAGAGGGAAGTGCTAGGCAGGAGGAAAAGTGCGAAGGAGGGAAGGGCGAGGGGCGAGGATGGATAGGAGAGGATAGAGGTGGTAGCAAGGAGAAGCAGATGGAAAGTAAAGGATAGATGGATGAATATTTGAAAGGCTGAGGGCGTAGGAAATGCTAGACAGGAGGAAAAGTGTGAAGGAGAGAAGGGCGAGGGACGAGGATGGATGGGAGAGGATAGAGATGGTAGCAAGGGGAGGCATAGGGTAAGTAAAGGATAGATGGATGGATATTTGGAGGGATAGAGAGGCACAGCAAAGAGGAACCACAATCACGCCCCCCACAACACGCTTTTCCGGTTAAAACGACGCTAGAAATAACCAAACAGACAGACAGACAGACCGACCAACCGACTGACAGTTCCAGGCGTGTATGTAAACCGTCAGCTGTAAAAAAAAGACAGACAGACAGCGAGACGAAAAAAGAAAGAAACATACGAGTAGCTGTGTACATAAGAAGAGATAGAGAGAGTGAAACAAATGTGAACAAACAGACAAGCAGATGGAAATACACACTGACAAAATACATGGAAAGAAAACGTGGGAGGAGAGATATACAGGAACCATGAAGCACTCAAACAAATTTACAAACAGTAGGAAGTCAAAACAGACAAGCAAACACACAGACATACAGACAATTATGCAAACCAGATCAAAACAAAAGAATACGAACACAAACAGACAAACAGGCAAATGGATAGACGAAGGTGGAAAAAGCGCACAGACATACATACAGACAGACAACGGCAAATACTGTTAATAATCTGTTGAGGTCGAACAGAAAAACAGGTGATACGTATGCAAAGGGGAAATACACATTAAGATACAAAGAAAGAGAGAGAGAGAGAGAGAGAGAGAGAGAGAGAGAGAGAGAGAGAGAGAGAGAGAGAGAGAGAGAGAGAGAGAGAGAGAGAGAGAGAGAGAGAGAGAGAGAGAGAGAGAGAGAGAGAGAGAGAGAGAGAGTAAATAGGAGCAAATGCCTACAACATACCCGTGTAGATCCAGACAAACAAAGAGACTGATGGTCATAGGAACAAACACGGCCGGGTAAACTTATAAAAAACGCCAGCCATGCAAACACAGGGTCACATTCAGCTAACAAGCAGTACTCCAAGTGAAGCCAAACACGTAGTCAGCCATGCAAACAAATAACCAATGCAAACAAAAAAGGGAAAAAAAAGGGGAAAAATATGATTCACACCGAAAAACAGGCAGAAAAAGAGAAAAAGTTCATTTTTCATATTTATGAGAAAGAAATATATTCTTTTTTCGGTTTGAAGATGGAAAATACACTTACTTGAAACATTACATTACTACTACATAATAATACTAATACTAATACTAATACTAATGATAATAATAATAATAATAATAATAATAATAATAATAATAATAATAATAATAATAATAATAAAAATAACAATAACACTCACCTTGGGGAATTGCATACCAAAAGTTGTTGTGAGTACCGTTGAAGTGACTCACTCTTACATAAGGACCTCCACGCCCCGCCACGCTATGCTCCACCTCGTACCTCAACACACACCTGCAGACACATAACTGTTAACTCACACACCTGGAGACACACCTGCAGACAGACAGACAGACACACACACACACGCCACACCCACCTGTGAAAACCCTTAACACATCTCCCCCACTCCTCTTCCTTCTCCTCCCTTCTTACTTCCTCCACTCCTCCCCACCTCCCTGCTTCCAATCCAGGGTAACACACCTCCCACACAACGCTTCTTTTTCATCACACTTCTCCCTTCCCCTCTCCTCCATTCCCTGCCAAGCCACGCACTCCCCTGCAACATTCCTCCTCGTCCCACCAGTCAGTCAGTCTCACGCAGCATTCTTTCCCTCCCTCCACATTTCCTGAGGCAGCTTTTCCTTCCTTCTGCGACGTTTCTCATTACTCCTCATTCCCCATTACCCTTCCCCTTATTCCCAGTAACCCTCGTGTGTGTGTGTGTGTGTGTGTGTGTGTGTGTGTGTGTGTGTGTGTGTGTGTGTGTGTGTGTGTGTGTGTGTTCATTTCCTAGACTTTTATTTGAGTGTACACAATTAAATTTCTACATAATTATATATTTTTTTTTACGTTAGGACACATTGAGGGTAATGTAATTTGTGTTAACACTTTTAACAGAATTTTCATTACTGCTTCTGCAACAACAACAACTACTACTACTATTACTACTACTACTACTACTACTACTACAACAACAACAACTACTACTACTACTATTACTACTACTACTACAACAACAACAACAACAACAACAACAACAACTACTACTACTACTACGACTACTACTACTACTACTACTACTACTACTACTACTACTACTACTACTACGACTACTACTACTACTACTACTACTACTACTACTACTACTAAACTCTCTCTCTCTCTCTCTCTCTCTCTCTCTCTCTCTCTCTCTCTCTCTCTCTCTCTCTCTCTCTCTCTCTCTCTCTCTCTCTCTCTCTCTCTCTTATTCATTCAAGAAGGTGATCATGGGTGTGTTTTGCAGGGGAGGACGGGCTGGAGAGTAAGATTGGTAAGTATTGAGGGAAGGAAGGAGTAAGGAAGGGAGGGAGAAAATAAAAAGAAAGGAACAGAAAGAGAGAAGAATATAAGAAGAGGGGAGGTGAGGAAAAGTCATATAACAACAATGCCAGAGAGAGAGAGAGAGAGAGAGAGAGAGAGAGAGAGAGAGAGAGAGAGAGAGAGAGAGAGAGAGAGAGAGAGAGAGAGAGAGAGAGAGAGAGAGAGAGAGAGAGAGAGAGAGTGTGTGTGTCTGTGGCCCACTTAATTCCTCTGTCGCATTGTTTCTTTCTCCCTTTTATTTATCTTCTGGAGAGAATGTTTTGTTTAGACCATAATACAGTTTCTGCGATTAATTCTTCCCCGGCAAACTCACCATAATAAAAAAATATATAAATAAACACATGATTCTGAATTCATCTAACAATGAAATTTATGGATCTAGCTAACACTATATACATAAAAAAAACTATATATTCCTCTAACATTAATATTTACAGGTTCTTGCTAGCAGTATCTATTAATAACTGCATGTGTTCGTGTGTTAAGTGTCCTGCAGCAGATAAGCAAGCAGGATAACTTTACTAATAACACGTTTTGATAATGACGTACTAACTGTATTCGCGTGTCAACTATTTACTAAGGAAAATGTTACACTGCAGGTATCATTGTTGACGTAATACTACCTGTCTGGGTGTCAATTGTGTCATTTTCGCGCCAGAAAAATACACATAAATTCAGGGAACTGTCTTGTTATGCCATGAATGATAAAATTACTATTCATTCCTTTGGCATAATTGATACTGATTATTGTGGTGATGGAGAGAGGGAAGGAGGGATAGAGAGAGAGGGAGGGAGGGAGGGAGGGAGGGAGGGAGGGAGGGAGGGAGGGAGGGAGGGAGGGAGGGAGGGAGGGAGTGAGGGAGGGAGAGGGGGGAGGGAGGGAGGGAGGGAGGGAAAGCCGGACACTGACCTAAAAGAGGGAAGGGTGGAAGGAAAGGGAAGGGGAGAGAAAGCAAGAAGGAGGGAGGTGAAAGAAGTGAGAGCCAGAGACAGAGGAAAGGACATAATAGAGAAGTGACAGGACGTGACGAGGAAGATAACAAGGATTGATTGATTGATTGATTGATTTACTTTGGCGCTGCTGGAGAATGAATGAATGAATGAATGAATGAAGGAAGGAAGGAAGGAAGGAATGAAGGAAGGAAGGAAGGAAGGAGAGGGGAAGAGTTGGAAGTAAAGAAAGAACGAGTGAAGGAAGGAAATGAAAAAAAAATAGTGAGAGAGAGAGAGAGAGAGAGAGAGAGAGAGAGAGAGAGAGAGAGAGAGAGAGAGAGAGAGAGAGAGAGAGAGAGAGAGAGAGAGAGACATACCTGGTAGAGATGCGTTGGTCTGACCACGTCACCAACACGTCCCAGGGAGTCACGCCCATCAAGGCCACGCCCACAACCTACACCATCAACAGTTAGTTTTATAATGATTGTAATAAAAACTGTGTGTTATCATTGTATGTATGTATCACCATGTAGGTGTATGTACATTGTAGGTTGCACAATGTAGGTGTATGCATAGTGGATATCAATGGGTGGTGTGGCAGCCTTTCCTGACACTTTCTAGGGAGGCAGCAGTCAATCAGGGGAATCAAAGTCAGGACGAGAAGGAAAAAGAACAATATTTAGTAAACAACAATTCATCAACATCATCGAAGTAACAGCAGCAGGAGTAGTAACACACACCTGTCCTGGGGAGGCGGCGAAGGGCTGACACAGATGCAAGAGCCACACGTCAGGCACACAGAGCTTCGCCGGCACTACCAGACGGGGACCTGCAACAGTTACTCGGAGCGGACCCTGGAGGCGGGCGTTCTGCAAGGTGGAAGAGGGATCCTTTGGTCTTTGTTGTTTGCATAAGACGTTGGAAGTTGATGGTGATGCGCAGAGCAGAGTAGTGTGTGTTTGGGTGTTTGAGAATGGCTAAGTGTGGAATAAGCTCCTGAGTGTTGGTGTTTGGTAGTGTTGATCCCCGAGGAGACTCAGGTATACTTTCTAATCCCTCATATTCTTTGCAATAATGTATATGTTTTATGATATTTTAAAAAGTTATCCTTAGGTAGTTTTGACCTAACATAAGAAAGTAAATAAAGAAAAATTATAACAGAATCATACATTATCTCTGTGTACAAAATTAAATACTGATGAGTAAAAAGCAACATTCAAAATTGATTGGTAAAACTTTAATCCGCAATTAACAAAAACAGTATTTTTTCGCTCGCACAGTGAACTAAGTTATCCTTTGCTCTATTTATGGCAATGTAAAGGCACTTGCGACCTTTATATTATATTTCGTTTGTAATAATTTCCAGTTATGTCCCCACAGTTTAGTTTGCCAGTATGAATTCAATAGATGATATTCCCACAATCCCTTCGACGCCCTTCTGATATCACACTTTCAGATCCCGGAACAAAGCCACAGACAAGGATACAAGAGGTGACGTGACAAGAGACACAGGACAACCCATGACATTGCAAATCATCTTCTCCATGAACTCCCTTTAATGCCTCCGTTTATCTAATCAAAAAGTTAGCAAAAGGAAGTTCATGGCAACTATTTCACAAAGCACACACTATTTCATCTTGTCTGTCCTACATATACATACATTATCTGTTTCGTTTCTCTGTTTGTGGTTATTGATTTCAAACTGAGATTAATCCGTAAAAATAATATTGACTGAAGTTATTATTGTGTAATGCTAATACAAAAATAAATATAATTATGACAATATTGATAAGGGTGTTTACTTTCTATTTTCAGAATGCAAATATCGTTATCAAGGTGACATTAAGTTATTAGTTGTGTTTTTAGTTTTATTCCACAGAAATTCAGCGGACGAGACACCAGGTATACAACGTGAAGTGTGTGTGTGTGTGTGTGTGTGTGTGTGTGTGTGTGTGTGTGTGTGTGTGTCCAGCGATGCATGACACACCCAAGCAATATGATCCAGTCTGCGTCGCATGAAGGTTTGAAGTTTTCCACGGAGACGCGGAAGAGAAAGCAAAAGTTTTTAGAAACGGTCATCATATACAACACGAACGCAATTTCTGGCCCGAAATTGCTGTCATTATCTTCGACCTGACTGAAACATGTCTTGTTGTTAGTAAAAAATAAGTTCGTGCTTCAAGGCCTTTCAGTTGTTCCGTAGTTAACAATGCTTGTCACGATCGTTAGAAGCACCAAGTCAGACAATTCATTTAGAAAGTCCAATTAGATAGAGTTACTGTATCACAATTTCCTACTACACCATCTCCTCCTATGTTGCGAAAGCTGGCGGGAAACAGCATGTCTTTGATGTTAAAATTTGATGCTCACAAGAAAGAATCATAGTTTTATTCGCATTCCCAGACAACAAACTAACACAAAAACACATCGGATGCCGTGCAATATGAATGTCAAGACTCCTCCGTATCAAAACGTATGAGTATGTAGCGTGTCTGGGTCAAAAGGTCACACAAGCCTCGGGTGGCCTGTTTACCCTCAGACATACTAACACATACTAATCCCCTTTAAGACCACGCGTAACGACCCTCACAACGAGTATGTATGTGTGTGTGTAGACTCATTGTAACTAACACCTATTTCAGGAAGTCACGATATCATTATACTCACTACGGGTAAACACGAAACTATAATGTACCTCCACCCTTTCTCTGTCCCTCCCTCCTTACCTACCTACCCACCTACCTACCTTCCACTACACCTGGTACTTAACCCCTCCTTCCTACCCACCTAATCTGCTTCCCCTCCTGACAATACCACACTTGCCTAAGAACTACACACGCTGCCACATTCCAGCTGTTACATCGCCCACTTCCCCTTCCCCCAGCCTCATCCTCCCCCTTGACCGGTCCCCACAACACGAACAAGTTAGGAAGTTCGCCTTAACTCCTGAGGCTCATTAGTCAGTGTGGTGTAGGCTACGTAGTTGAACTGAAGGTGTGCGACCGGTGTAGGTAGGTGATGGTGGAGTATTAAGATAGAACCAGAACTAGCGCACTCCTCTCAGTCATTGTTTGGTATATATTGCTTGTAATTGCCTCTCTCTCTCTCTCTCTCTCTCTCTCTCTCTCTCTCTCTCTCTCTCTCTCTCTCTCTCTCTCTCTCTCTCTCTCTCTCTCTCTCTCTCTCTCTCTCTATCTATCTATCTATCTATCTATCAATCTAGCTCTCTCAATTACACGTGTCCACTGAAATGCAGATTCTTATTGATTTATCGGCATTATTACCATGAGAGAGAGAGAGAGAGAGAGAGAGAGAGAGAGAGAGAGAGAGAGAGAGAGAGAGAGAGAGAGGAGAGAGAGAGAGAGAGAGAGAGAGAGAGAGAGAGAGAGAGAGAGAGAGAGTGAGAGAGAGAGAGCAAGAGAGAACAAAATAACACCCCCCATTAATTTCCAGACTTAGTTCGGGGGCGGATTCTTAAAGCAGGAGAGAGCGCCGTAAAAAAACACGAGGAGCAGGTCTTCAATTTGCGAGTGAAGAGCCAACGGACGCGATAACCTCGGACAGTGACGAGCGAGAGGAAGGCTGTCGCAGGACGGGAAGGGTGAAGAGGGCGGCAGGAGAAAGGGAGGGAGAGAGGGAGGTGAGCTAAAGATGGGTGGTAGTAGGTGGGTGGGAGACAGGTGGGTGTGTGGGGGGGTGAGAGACAAGTAAGAAGTAGAGCAGACGTAGGTAGGAAATGGGTGGATGGGTGAGAGGAGAAAATGTGGGAGTGCGGCTGTCGGCTGGCCCTAAGTTCTGTTTTGAGAGAGGAGAGGGAGAGAGGAGAGAGGGAAGAGAGGGAGAGAGGAGAGGGATGAGAGAGAGGAGGTCCATCTTTTGGTTTCAGCACCTCCTGTATGTAGTTGTTTACTTAACCCAAAAAACACCTACTACTACAACAACTGGTATTACTAGTCTACTACTACTACTACTACTACTACTACTACTACTACTACTACTACTACTACTACTACTACTACTACTGCTACAAAAGGCAGCAAAAATTAACAAAACATGCCTTGCAAACATTATAATAATTCATAGAAACATAAAGAACACAATATACATTAACATTCCTCTCTCTCACTCTTTTTTTTCTTTCTCTCTCTCTCTCTCACACGCACACACCCACACACACACACACACACACACACACACACACACACACACACACACACACACACACACACACACACACACACACACACACACACACACACTAACGATGATGACCCTTGTCCTCTGTTGCTCTCGTAAGTCAAACACGACGACGGTGACGGTAAAATATTTCTCTGCTTCCGACGACGCTTCTCCTTCCTGCATCCTTTTCCTCTCTCTCTCTCTCTCTCTCTCTCTCTCTCCTCTCTCTCTCTCTCTCTCCTCTCTCTCTCTATCTGTCTTTCATTGCCTCTTATTCCTTACCTTCACTTCACTTCCTTTCATCTGTTTTCCCTTTTCTTTCTTTCCCTCGAACCATTTTCTCTCTGGAGTTTCTTTCCTACAATTTCCTCGTAACTCTTAGCCTTACATTCACTCTCCCACTGTCTTTTGTTTTTTTTCTTTTAAGAAGGACAATCTTCTTTCTTCTCTCATTCTATTTATGTATAATTTCCTTTCCTTTCCCTTTGTCATATCTTCTTTTTCTTTCATCTCCTATAGCTATCATTTCCATTCCTGACCCTCATTTACCCCCATCACCTCTCCTCCCTTCCTTTCATTCTCTTATTTATGTATAATTTCCCTTCCTTTCCCTTTGTCGTTTCTTCTTCTTTCTTTCATCTCCTATAGCTATCTCTCCATTCCTGACCCAACATTTGCCTTTATCACCTCTATACTCCTTTCCTTTACTTCTTAACCCTTTCCATCTATTGTCTCTACGTACCACTTCTACCTTAATGCACCTGTCCCCTTACCTACTCCCCTCTCCTTTACATTACCTACTCTGTCAGTGCTGCGCCATCTTTCCCTCACCTCAAGCGTCCTCATGAAGGCCAGCTGGGGGCGGGTGGGTTCCTCTGGTCGTCCCAGCTGCTGCCATGCCTCGTACGGGCCCGGCCAGCTGCCCCCGAGACGGTAGACGACGGCAAAGACCACTCCTGTGTATAAACGAGAGAAAAAAAAGAGAGAGAACAGAAAGAAAGAGAGATTAAAACAATGTTCTTGTAAATACACTATATAGCTTTGAATGTATACATCTTTTTTAATGTATAGGAAAGATATGTATTGCATGTATATAATTTTGCTTAATTCATTGATTATTAATATTTAAGAAAGTCAACTCGGCGTGGCTGTTACTTGCCATGCCCCGCTCACACCTCCTCCTCCTCCTCCTCCTCCTCCTCCTCCTCCTCATTCGCCCATTACTGACTGATTGAGTAACTGACTGACTCACTGGCTGTGTGTGTGTGTGTGTGTGTGTGTGTGTGTGTGTGTGTGTGTGTGTGTGTGTGTGTGTGTGTGTGTGACCACGTACATACATGCTAGCTAGATATTGTTTCATCCATGCACTCCTATCCTCGAGGGGAAGTAATGCGTGTAATGATGAGGATGATTATCATAATGATAATGATAATAATAATAATAATAATAATAATAATAATAATAATAATAATGATAATAATAATAATAATAATGATAATAATAATAATAATAATAATAATAATAATAATAATAATAATAATAATAATAATGATAATAACATATTACTATTTCTTTCCTTAAGCACTTAATTACAATGATGTGTAGTGGTGTGCACCCCTTCTGGTCTTTCGTAAAGTGTCTATACACACGCACGCACGCACACACACACACACACACACACACACACACACACACACACACACACACACACACACACACACACACACAGAGAAGGGCAGGATTGTTAACCTTCCACTCCGGTCACCCAGCGAGGTCACAACTCTTCCACTTAGATCCTAACTTGTTTCTTGTTGGGTGATCAGGGACGGCAAAGTGAAACGAGGCCTTCCCAAATAGTTAGTTCCCAGCGGCCGGAATTCCACTATGAAGTCTCTTGGTTAGGAGTCAGGCTCTAACTACTACGCCAACACGTGATATTAACTACATTAAAAACTAACAACAATAACAACATCTATTACTACTACTTCTACTACTATTACGACAACGTTAACGATTGTAACTTTGGCAATGTTGTTGAGATCGCAAATGGAGTGTAGATAGTAGTCTGCCACCCTTGATTACCACACACCCCTTCTCTCTCTCTCTCTCTCTCTCTCTCTCTCTCTCTCTCTCTCTCTCTCTCTCTCTCTCTCTCTCTCTCTCTCTCTCTCTCTCTCTCTCTCTCTCTCACATACACATACACGTACACATAGTCGCTGTCTTTAATTTTATAAGAACCTTCCTTTTCCAATCCTTCTCTTCTTCTCCTTTCCCATCCCATCCCTTTCCACTTTTGCTTATTTGTTCATTACCTGCTGAAAATCTAGTAACCATCAGAGTTTTATCCTTATCTGTGATGCTGTTTATTTTATTTTATTTCCATCCTCCAGTTTTCTATCAACGCCTTGCAGTTTTCCATCACCATCAGTATCTTTCACTTTCCCAACGAACGTCTTTAACTTTTTCTCTCTATCAACTTCCTATACTTCTTCATCCACGTCTATAACAACATTTCATCAACATCGCATCTTTCGCCTGCATGAACTTCCTTTGCATAACTAATTAAAAGCATTCACTCATCGTTGTTTTTCGTAAGTTGTGTTGGTGTTTGTGTTGGCATCTTAATTCCATCCCTTCCTTCCTTCCCCTACCTCCCCCGCCTTCACCCGAGCCTGGCCGGGGTGGGAGGCCGAAGCACTGCTGCCGCCAACTAAATCTTGCCTGCCTTTAGGTCAAGTTTATGGAGGGCAACACTTTTTACCTGCACCAACACCTACCTCTCTCTCTCTCTCTCTCTCCCCCTTTGGTTGACTCGCAAGAACAACCACCGATTCCCATTCCTACCCTAGACTACCATGCTGCTTCCTGCTTGTTGTTATTATTGTTGTTATTGGTGTAGTTATTGAGCATTATTATTATTATTGTTATTATTATTGTTATCATTATCATTATTATTATTACTATCATTATCATTACTACTATTACTACTACTACTACTACTACTATTACTTCTTCTTCTACTATTACATTACGACCTCTAGTAGAGACAGAACAAGAACCTGGAAAGAATCTCACAAAATAACAGAATATCACTTTGTATACGTCTCCTTGGGCAAAACAAAGTTCTACCATGCTTCTTTATCTTTTTCTTTATCTTTTGTTTTTTGTTCGCCTCTTGTTGTCTACTTGTAGGAAAAAAATGTTTTGTCTTTTTTCCCCTAACTGAGCCTCGCAGCGCTGTAGACTACCCTGAAAATAAATGTGAGGCATATAAATCAGATAAATAACCACACATACATTCTTTCTATTTACTGTACGAAGCCTAAACCAAGGAGAAAAAAAATATGAATAAAAAAAAAGCTAAAACAGAATAAAGACAAATACAAATATAGCAGATTAATAAGAAAATGTTTATGATTATTAGAAAGGAAAGTGATGATTATGAAATTAGTTTACGAAGACGCAACTATCTTTATCCTTGTGTGTGTGTGTGTGTGTGTGTGTGTGTGTGTGTGTGTGTGTGTGTGTGTGTGTGTGTGTTGTGGACGGACCAGCCGCACCCAACATTTGGTCCACGTTAATCAGGCTTCCGTACAATGGTCGTAACGATGCTTTGTGTTTAATTGGCTGTTTGATGGGACTAGTTACGAATTTAAACCAAGTGATGAGATTGTCATTAATTTTGGGAGTTAATTCGAATTGATGGTGAACTGGTCTGGTTAGGTGGTTATTTCCTAAATTAAACAGTGGAACAGTTATATACGTAGTAAGAAAAAAAAATTTATAATGTCTTACTTTGTGTGTCACCTACTTAGTCAATCAGTATAAGTAAGCAGGAAAGCAAATTAATTAGATATATATTTGTAGTTAGTGATTAGTTAGCTAGTTATTAGTTTCTTGTTAGTTATTATGATAGTTTGATGAGTTTTTTTCTTCTTCTGCTGAGTGTGTCTTGATGCTACTTACCTCCCATGATGTAGCTGGGTATGTCCACCTCCACCACCACCTTCCTGCAGGCTGCCGGCGGGGACCTGGCGGGGCCGTCTGAGAGGGACACCAGCACTGTTGCTTCCCACGCACCGCCAGGGGGCTCTCCTTTCTTCTCTTCTACCTCTTCATCATCTCTTTCTTCTCCTCCGTCTCCTCGTTCTAATCCTTCTTCACTTTCTTCTTTAATTTCAACATGATTTTCCATCTCTTCGTTGTTTTCTGCTGTCTCTTTAATTATTTTTGCATCCCATTCCTCTATTCCTCCCTCTCTTTCTTCTCCCTCTCCAGTATCCTCCTTTGTTTCCTCATTTTCCACACCTGCACCCATCTTTTCCTCCTCTCTTTTTCTTCCTTCGTATTCCTCCTCTTCCTCTTCCTCAGACCGTGGGAACACTGCGAGAGCTTCATTCGCTTTAAAATCCGACGCTGCTGTATCTTCCCTACTGATCGGGGCATTGGGAAGACGCTGTGGCTGGGAGACTTGGATAGAGTGAAGGCTGAGGCGAACACGATCAAAGACAGATCCAACGACATCAATGGTTGTCTCCCCTACGGCGTCAGCATCGACTATGGACCCTCGTTTCCTTCCGGCTTGATTTTGTGTGTGGGTGAGACGTGTGTTTCGGTGGTTCTGGGGGAATAGGAGACTTACTGTGGAATCATGGTGCTTGTGGTTAAGTAAAGAGGAAGGTATGTTGGGTTTAGCTTCCTCTAATCCTTCCTCTTCCTCTTCTTCTTCTTCTTCGTTCTTTTGTTCCCCCTCCGCCCCAGCTTGCGTTTCCGGAGGGTAGTCACGGGGATAAAGATGCAAGTTGTGTTTGGTTTCTGTTCCGTTGCCGCCGTCGCCGGTCTGGTCTGCGGCGGTGTAGTCGTGGCTTTCCTGACTTGGCGATGTAGCGACCTTCGAACTACAGCGGCGGCAGGAAGCGATAACTGAAAGCCTGAGGTGTGGGAGAAGTAACAGTCAATAGAGAACAAAAATACTTTAAGATATATGTAGCCTGACATGCAGCTACTTTCTCGTGGGTGTGGGGACTAACCTATCCAAGTTATTTAACATTTCATGGTATATTGATGGGAAAATGTAAAGATACGTTAAATATGTATCTGTACTAAAGAGAGAGAGAGAGAGAGAGAGAGAGAGAGAGAGAGAGAGAGAGAGAGAGAGAGAGAGAGAGAGAGAGAGAGAGAGAGAGAGAGAGAGAGAGAGAGAGAGAGAGAGAGAGAGAGAGAGAGAGAGAGAGAGAGAGAGGAGAGAGAGAGAGAGAGAGAGAGAGAGAGAGAGAGAGAGAGAGAGAGAGAGAGAGAGAGAGAGAGAGAGAGAGAGAGAGAGAGGATATTAGAAGATAAAATCTGAAAAAGTCTACGGTACTAGCCAGCCATCTTTCATTGCACATAAGCACCAACGAGATATTGCCTGTAGCCTTCGGTCTTGCCGTTACCAGTAAACACAAAACTACTCAATATTTTCTTCCTTCACGTCCTCCACTTTTTATTTACATGTATTAAATATATTCTCATTACATTATAAACTACTTTATTTATTTATTTATTTTTTTTTACTTGTGTTCGACATTCTTAAACACACACACACACACACACACACACACCACACACACACACACACACACACACACACACACACACACACATTACTTCTGATGACGGTGCTCTTCGCCTAATGCCATCTGTGCCTCACCTGTCGTCGAGTCCTTGGAGGCGGTGGTGCAACGTCCTGTCCCCGAGGAGGGAGAGGAGGCCCATCACAACATAGGCAGGCTTCTTCACCAGCTGGACGTGGCGCCAGGACGTCGAGTTTATCTGAAACCTGCGATATTTATACTTTTACTTCCTTCCTCTTCGATTGTTTTTAGAAAACGAGGCGATTCTTATGAAGTGCAGAACATGGGTGTGTAGAAGAGTGTTATGTTATGAATGATTACGTTACCTTTTCTTCCTTTGTTTTGGTTAGACTTAAAAACATCGGATAACCACAAGAAAATATAAAAAAAATGCAAGGTGAAAAGAAATGTGAGGATAGAGATAAGCAAGCAAAGGAAGAGAGATGAAGAGAAGAAATAATACGAAACACAACATGAAGAAGAGAGAACACTTGGAAGAGGTAGCAACTTCTTATTAATAACTAGAATAGTAGACAAGGAATACTTCTGCGAACTGGCCCACCTTCTTACCCCCTAAACACTTTCACCCTTAATTTAACATTCATCACTCTCACCCTTCACACTACACTCTCAAGCAACTCCATCACTCTCGCTTCTTATTTAAACTTTAACTTGCAAACACACACACACACACACACACACACACACACACACACACACACACACACACGCACACACACACACACACCATCTTCACCTCACTCCCTGTCCGTCTATCCTTACTCACCTCGCTACAAGAGTCCGCTGGTCGAAGAAGCTCGGTCTGTAGTTGAGGAAAGCGTTGTCGAAGCTAAGCAATTCATAGCGTAGGGTTTTTAGGGCTGGGAGGTGAATGGCGACGGCTCTTGCTACCAGTGCTGCATAATGACTGTCTGCTCGCCACTCCAGTCCTCGCCACCACCCCTTCAGGAAGTCCCCCTCGCTGCAGAAAGATTAATTAAAAGAAAAAGATGAAAATGAAAACCAGGTTGATGATGAAGAGCAGGAGAAGGGGAAAATGAGGAGGCGGAGGATGAAGATGAAAAGGTAGGGATGAAAAGCAAGGGAAATAATGGAGGAAAGTCAGATATTAGAGGGAAAAAAAGTGTTATGGTGGGAGAAGGGCATTAGAAAGTGATAATGTAAAATGATGAAGAGGGAAGGAAATAAATATTGAAATTAATATATATATATAGCAATCAATTATTTTTTTCTCACCAAACTTTTTTCACCCAACTAGCTTTTAACATAATGGGAAAACTTTTTTTTTGTATGCTTAAAACAAAAACAAAAATATATAATTAGTACACATCAGTCTATGAATATTAATGCTACTGGTATTAAGACTTCTTTAATCATGTACATTAATTAAACTATAAACCTCTTACTACTTTTACAGAGAGAACGTGGTACTTTGCATTTCACATCACCATCAAAACCATTCTCTCTCTCTCTCTCTCTCTCTCTCTCTCTCTCTCTCTCTCTCTCTCTCTCTCTCTCTCTCTCTCTCTCTCTCTCTCTCTCTCTCTCTCTCTCTCTCTCTCATTAAGACGTCCCTTCCATTCCTCCTTCCTTCCCTCCCTCCACCACAATACAAACATCCTCCTTCATTTCTTCCTTCTCTTATTCACAACAAAACAATCCTTCATATCCTTTTGTTTCCTCTCTTTCCTCTCTATCATGATAAGCTCTACCCTTCCTTGAGCATCATTACCTTCTCTCGTCTCTTCTCTTATTTACCCTCACAATACAGCCATCTCTCTCTCTCTCTCTCTCTCTCTCTCTCTCTCTCTCTCTCTCTCTCTCTCTCTCTCTCTCTCTCTCTCTCTCTCTCTCTCTCTCTCTCTCTCTCTCTCTTTCACTCCACTTACTCATTAACAAGAGGCAGGTGACGAAGGTTTGGGAAGCTCCTCCTGACCATGCCTGCGACGAGGAGCTCCTGCGTCAGTATGCTGTCCGCGTCCTCCTGCCCTGGAGAAAAATGGTTTAGTTGCTCCTCAAACATAAAGAAAGTAGGATGATGCAAGGGACAACTTTATAGATGTGGTGCGTGTGATGGTGAATGTGAACTTATTATGTTATGGTGGAAGAAGGGTTCAGTCTCCACTTTTGAAAATATAAGAATTTATTGACTTTGTTCCCTTATATATATACACACACACACACACACACACACACACACACACACACACACACACACACACACACACACACACACACACACACACACACACATGATATGTAACTTTAAGCATTGTGCGTTGAATGAATTTATGTGTAAAGAATTTTCTGCCCAATGGCAACAAAATTATTGGGTTGGATAAGAGTAATGCACTGTCGTAATATAATACCGACACCAAATAATTTCCAACAGTGATGTGAGTATAAAGCAATACAGTATATGCAACGGTATACATAAAGGGTTGGCCAGACAGGGGTGAGGGCGGGGAAGGTGCGTCGTCCGCCCTTCTGACATTAAAAAGTTGCAGGTCAGAAGTAATTCTCAACTAGACGTGACAGAACACTCACGGTAAGAGCGTCACGCACAGGGCATGTCCTTGCTAACCTGCAGTGCTCTCAGAAACATTTATTCTTCTCGGTTACATTCTTAAGAACAAGAATAATTCAAGGGAATATGTGAACTCTTTAGACAGGTGATGATTTCTCTAGCAGGTATCACAAACATCACATTATCCTCAATATAATGTAGCCATTCCAATACACGATCTCGAGCCTGATGAAATTCCACGTAAGGATGAGAGTGAAGGCCAGCTGAGGATAACGGTTTCCTCAGTCATGATGTTAAACACAAGAGAAATTCATGATCCTG
>JAPQNM010000013.1:19670014-19702514 GCA_029783475.1 Metacarcinus magister
ACGAACCCTGACGGCCTGTGGAGTAATTACTAAATCAGCTTACCAAACAATGAACCAAAAACGTCACATCACATAATCCACTGCAAAATTAATTCCCGCTGTCAGTCATACCACCGCGCTGGGCTGTCCAACACCACAATGGCCACCACGCTGCCCACACACCAATTGCAATACCCATTAGTGATATGTTTTTATTTCTTTTTTAACATGTACTATCTTTCCTCCAAAAAAAAGAAGAAAAAAAATCCCAGTGTGGCGCAAACTTGATGTTGCTGCACCATTAATGACTATTATTTAGACTGTACTATTATTATTTTTTTATTTTTTATTTCTAGTTATGGAGTGAAACTTTCTGGACTCCTGCCATTCACTGTTCAGCTGTATTACTCTGTTCTGACGAGTGTAAATGAACAATGAATTAACTGAACAAATTAAGCCTGAACTTTTTTTTTTAGGGAGGTAGAATATGTCTTTTTCTTAGTCTTCCCTCACCTATACGTGTATAATATAAGTGGATGGGTGCTAGAATAGACTGATAGGGTGAGGGTTGTAGCCACTTAAACAGACCACCTCAGCTTCACAGGTTAAACCACCATAGACAGCCTAACAAATACTTAACGTGTATTAATTAAGTGTACCGTTAATGTTTTGTGGTGGTCAATTGATGTACTGTTACCCAGAAGGAACACTAAATCAATGCAATTAGTGATGACCGTCTCTCCTATGACAATTATTTTTATTATTCTTTTTCCGTTTCAGCTAAATGAGCGTTGCATATTATTTTGCTCTTACATCACATGGCATTTACATACCATAATTGTATATTCACTGTACAATGTATCTTGATCAGTGATAATACATTGTTATTAAATCTTTGTCTCTCCATAAAGTCATTCAGACCATCAATGAACATGTTAATTGTGAACGAACGAACGAACGAAACATTGTGGAACGCCACTATAATATGATGGTACCTTTTGAAGGTAATCTATTTATGAAAAGAGAGAGAAAGAGAGAGAGAGAGAGAGAGAGAGAGAGAGAGAGAGAGAGAGAGAGAGAGAGAGAGAGAGAGAGAGAGAGAGAGAGAGAGAGAGAGAGAGAGAGAGAGAGAGAGAGAGAGAGAGAGAGAGAGAGAGAGAGAGAGAGAGCTAACAATGAGTTATAATCACAGGACAATATTCCAATACACATCGTTAATCAAGAATATTCAATGTCCTTATCCCTAAATGTCATTCTAAACTTAAATTTAGCAGCTTGTTTACAGCAGTACGTATAGATTTTCGTGCTGCAGTTTCTAATACAGAGCAAATAAGTGAAGCAATACCTATGGACAATCTAGTTTTCCTTGTATAATTCTTGTGTTTCCTTTCATTCAACTTTCCACTATTTATCCTGAAATCAAAATCAAAATAATTTCACAAGGCTCAGCGACACGAAACAAACGCAACCTTCCTTGTTATCCATCAAATTATATACATTTATTTTCTTATTATGGATCTGGACTTGAATTCATGTTTTCCTCCCAGTTATTCACGGACTGAGAACATATATAGAGATACCATCTTTACCCTATCTCCATGAATGTATAATAACTTAACTATACACCTTCCTCTGTACTGCTCTTTGATTTCACGGATGTGTTTACGTTCATGAATTGACAACACCAGGCAGGGAATTCATTGTCTGTTTGCACGTATACCCACACACAAATAGCAATACGTGACTTATCGACTCCTGCACTTCCGAGAAACAGATCCATTCGTGTATTTCATCATTCATGTTCCCCAAAGCACCATCGTCTGTAAGGGTGTTTACCAATTCCCGTTACTCTCCACTCCTGCAGCAGCTGATTAATGGCTGGTAAACACGCGAGGGTCACATAAATGGAAAGTAAGCACACGTTCAACATTCACCGCCATGAAACGAGTAGTAAATGTCATAGTTAAATTTGATTACTAATTGCTTTTTTTCTTCTTTTTCTTACAGCAAACGGAAAATATGACTGAAAGTCGTATACGCTTTTATTACCAAAGATGGTTTAGTAGAGAGGAGTGAGTGAGTTTTAGGATGTCATCTCCATTACACCTGCTGACTCGTGTCGTGTAAATGACAAGACAATTACTTTCAGACTAGACTTGTTTAGTGTTTACTCATGTTTTCCACACGTAACCTTCTCGTTCCCGTTACGTACACTCAACTGTGTCTATTGCATTTCCATAATAGTGTTAGAGGGAGGGTTGGAAGTGGCCGGCTACAATATCTAGTGTGTATGTACAAAGAAGTACAAAGGAAGGACAAACAGCAACAGTCTACTGGACCTAACAAGGATGTCTGTGTGGCCAAACTACTACTATAATATCTACTTGATAGAGACAAAAGGACAGCAAAGTGGAAACCTCCCCCTCACCCACCCCTCCCTCCAGCCGAAGCTGGCCGGAAGAGGAAGCGATACCATGTATTATAGACAAACTATCATGGAATTTGTATAGGAGAATGAGAAAAAACAGGAGTAATTTATGGTTATTGCTACAAAATAACAACAACAACAACAAAAAACTGCCAGAAATGAAATAATCAATTTCGTAAACTGATACTATGCGCTTATCAAGTTTTTTCCTTGGATCATTCAATTATTCAATTCTGTTACTGTTAACTATTTGTGCTGGGAGAGACTTCGAAATATTCACAATTCTATTAAAGAAAAAGTGCTTCGCTTCGTTTGATTTAAAACACTTACCAATGATTACGAGTGGTGCTTGTGAGATCGGTATATATACATATATATATATATATATATATATATATATATATATATATATATATATATATATATTGTTATGAACATGGATATTTCGCGGGGATATTTGGGCGGGCTTTTTTACGCGGGAAGGGGAGATCTACCCTTCCCGCGTAAAAAAGCCCGCCCAAATATCCATGTTCGTAACAATACTGGCGGGAGGGCGGAGGAGGACAGCTGGGTGAGGAAGGCAGTGGTGTTGACGTCGGTAAAAACACTTATTTGGCCCTTTGCAGCCTCCACACTGGGGCCAAAGCAGAGTGACAAGGTGATAGGCCTTTGCTACTCACTGGAGCTGTGTGTTAAGGGAGAAGAGAGCCAGCAGGAGGGAGAGAGACAACAGAGGATATGATAGCACACCTAGAGAGGCAGCTATTCGAGACAGGCCAGCAGGAGGAAGAGGAACGCAGGACAGAGGGTGCTGTTGTGTTGACGTACTGTGTTGCTGTCGTGTTGAGCCTGTACTGTGCTGAGGCTGAGGCTGAGACTGTGTTCTGTTGTGCCGTGGGCTGAGACTGTATTGTGTTCTGTACCTCTGGGAGTGTGCCCTAAAGTGGGTAAATTGTGTAACCTTGCCAGTGTTTTGTTTAGTAAAAGAAAGGAAATGTCAACGTGTGTTTCTTGTCACCACCTAGCCGCCAGTGTTTTTGGGTAACAATCACTAAGCTACACTCGCAACAGCGGTTCCGAGCCCGTAAAAGTAAGTGAAGAGTCAAGAGACATCCTTCCTTACCGCCGTAATAGTCACCCGTATTTAACACCGTACTAATAATGGTGTTTAAAGTGTTATGTTCAGCTTTACGTGGCAGGGGTGTGACAGGAAAGGTGAGTGTGACCCTGTAGTACCTGTAGGGAAGGGCGGCAGGGGTTGGCAGGGCCTAGGGAAGGAAGGTGTAATAAGGTAGTAACTAACTTCTTCTTGTGACCGCTAGCAGCCAGACGACCTCTGACCTGGTGATAATATTTCTTCGTTTTAAACCTTCCCTGTTCCTCTACATGTCATTTTGAGGGATGGAGGAGCAGTAACACATAATTCTTCACCATTAATAGTGGAGGGATATAAAGAAAACATTACCTATTAAGCGTAAGTAACCAAATATAAGAACATCAACAAGTTTCAACAGGTGGCTAGGTGGCGGCCGTGCGTTGACTGCTGGATCTCGTATGCATAAAACCAAAATTAAGATTATTATTATACACAGGAAAGCAATTATATATACTTTAAAAAATCGTCTGAAATCCCTAATCGTTACCTACATAAACATTTGTTATATTTGATTCGTATTTATTTCATGAAAAATGTTTATTTCTAAGGTCAATCATAAAATCAAAAAATAGAATAAGGCATTAATAATGAAATCAAACCAATATAAACCATAGAATAGAATATATAAAAATTATTCAAACAGAAAGTAAACCCTAAATAAGCCATAGAAAAAATAAAAACGGAAAAAACAATGAACAAATGAGAAAAAAAACACCGTAATTATTTGTTTACATCCAAGAGTGTTAATTATTGTGTGTTAGGTACAGTAAAATAAGTGTTAGGACATGACGACCTACAAGGATAGAGATGAAAATGAGTGTGTTGTGTTGTAAGCTGTTTACTGGGGAGGAACTGCTGTGGTCGGGCACCACAGTGGGGGTTTGGGCTTGCCCGGCTGACGTTCTGGAGAGCATCTTCATTGATGGATACCGGAACTGAAACTCATGCAACCTTACCTTTTTTTTTTTTTTTTTTTTTTTTTGACCAGGGCAGTACTACATAAGCTTTATAATTATTTATTTTTTTGTTTACCAATTCAATCTAAATTCAAGAGGGTAGCTACCATCTAGTCCATAGCTTACACCAACGCGTGTTTATTAGTGTAGTTCTACTTACTGGAGTTGAGCCAGGCCACACAAGGAGGCACAGTTTACACAACCACTATTCCACGGTGTTGTGTCTGACACTCACTCACTGTTTGCTGATGTCCGCCGTGCACAGTGCACAGTGGCACCGAAAGTGACCAGTCCCAAGGAGTGTTCATTAAATAGGCAACGTGCAGACGTTATTGTGTTGACGCACGGATGTGCAACATACGAACACAAGAATACGATGTAACTTTAGGGAAGAGAATATGGTAAGGGCAATTCACTACCCACTTGTGGTGATTGTCGTGAATCGTGATGTCTCGGAAAAGTTTTCGTACTGCATTACGTTTTCTGTTACTACCCCAGACCTTTCAGAATACATAGTTTCTGCTGCTGCTAAACTACTATTCATACTACTACAACTACTATTGCTTTTATTTATACTATTGCTAATACTACTACTGTAGTGTAGCGACGAGCTATGCCTTAACAATGTGACCACTAACACTACCAACTACAACTACTGCTCTTGATGATGATGATGATACAATTTTGTCTCTTCCCACAAGTACCACGTGCCGTCCAAAACAAGCAGATCAGTAATAAACGAAGAAAATTACGCAAAATAGACCTCTCTCTCTCTGTAAATGTTTAGTTCATAAAATAAAATGGCAAGGTCCGTCGTCGTTCTGTTTAAAAGGCACCTCTTACAAAATAGTGAACAGAGTATTATGTAGGTACTCACTTTTTACAACTTACCGAGTGAGAAATGAGGTGTGATGGAGAAGTGATGTTATGAGAATTGGTTAGTCGAGCACAGCAGTGTGTGTTGACAGACAGAGGACTAGTTGATGAAGAGAATAGTAGAATACAATGTGAGAGGTGTTGGGTTGAGAGGAAGGCCACAAATGTGATGGATAGACAGTGTGAAAAAAAAAAAGTTAAATAAAAGAGGAATGTTTGTAGAGCAAGGAAGGATGATTGTGCATGATAGAAGCGAATGGAGTGACTGAATGCATGATTAATGATGCGGCCTTGACGATCCTTGGAGGAGGCTCTCGTACATCTGGTGTGACCCTTGGATCATATCAGGTGAGGGCAAGGAGAAGGAATGAGTTAAATATGAAGCGACTTGGGTAAACCTCAGGACTCTGTTGTGGATATAACCTCCGTCCTCGTCTTCATTTGCAACTGACCTGACGCACAGTATTAGGGCGGGGTGTACTTCTCTTCTCCTGTGTGGGGTTAGGGACTAAGTGAGAGGAGTATACATGTATGTGTGCAAGAGTGTGTGTATGCATACCTTGTCTTGTCTACCCGTAATGGTATACGTAACATATAATGAAATAATTCTTTATCAATCTGTCAGAATGCATGGCTAAGAATCGAGCCAATTTCTCACGAGCATTATATCTGAAAGAAATACTAATAAGAAAGCATATAACTTGCCAAAATTTATAAGTGAAAATTTACTGGTATAGATGTTGTGATTACTAAAGATATGTGTTTATTATTTCCTTAATTCAGATGTAGATGTAACCCCTGCTCACCCATCAGTAAATAGGTACGGGGAGTAAGCTGAGGGTTTGTAACCTTGCAATCCAGGCAAGAGCAGAAGGGTGGGCATCTTATCTTCCTGTGTACGAGTAAAGTTTATGTGTAGGTGTGTGTGTTGGGTGCTTCCTCAACAACACCAGCAATATTCTACTCCACATCCTCCGGGGTAAAACAGGCGTGGTATATAGATAAAAATAAGTATAGATAGATATAGATAACAATCCATAGAAAATTCAGGTTAGGCAAAAGTAATATTGTTTATTACTTATATTGTTTGTTTTACATGTTATGTAAATATAAGCCTTACTGTATTATGTGAAAATATGTGGAATCATCCAAAAAAATATGAAATGGTAGTTTGACTCAGCCTACCACACACACATAAACTAACACTTGTAATTGCATATTTGTTGGCTGGCCGTTACTCAAGTATTAAAACAAAGACACTGTAAAAACAACTATGTACATCAGCATCAAACACACAACCAAGCTTGGAGCAAATAAAATTTCTCACATATTCTTCTCAAAGACAAGTGAACACAAGGACATTCTGCAGCTTCATGGAAATGCAATTGTACTAACTTTATGTATTTGTGCACCTTTGGTGGCCAAGAATAAATATTGGCTTTCTCACCAAGTGAATAAATATATACATAAATAATTTTCCAAGGACTTACAGCCCTATTAATGGAACATTCAAACAATGACTTAGTTCCCAAACAGGTACAGGTGATCCAGCCTGAGCCAACTTCCGTCCAACCAGCTGTGCAGGACAC
Organism: Metacarcinus magister; assembly: GCA_029783475.1. Lineage (NCBI taxonomy): Eukaryota > Metazoa > Arthropoda > Malacostraca > Decapoda > Cancridae > Metacarcinus > Metacarcinus magister. The sequence continues at coordinate 19,676,999 of JAPQNM010000013.1, forward strand.
AGAAGACAGTCATGCTGCCTCTCGTCCCACCACAGTCAGCGTCAGCGTCAGGCACACTGTTTAGTCATACTGTTGGGTCTACCATTAGGTCAAAAAGCCAGAACCCTTAACACTGAAATCTAAATGGCTGTCAACGTAATGAACACCAGCCACCAGGAGGCTCTTGACGTGAGGTGGCGGGTGGGTTCAATTTGGAATAAAAACAGACCCACTTGATGAAGCTTCACACATGCTCACCAGACTCGGCTGGCGCACACATCTCTACCTCATTAAGTTCTGTATCTGTTTGGGTTCTATTAGCCTGCCGTCAGATGTCTGTTCTGAAGTCTGTCTGCTAAGTCTTACAAAGTCTTTTCTCCAAGTACTGAAGGCTGCTCAACCTATTTATACATAATAAATATGAATTAAAAAATATTTCAACCACTGCCAAATAATTACCACAGAACTAAATGGTCAATTATATTAATTTACATAAATATCATAAATTATGCAGCAAAACACGTAAATTTAAAACTTATTTCTTGCATCATGTAGAATTTTGCCATAAGCTGCTTGATGATTGCTTTTTAAGTTATATTTATGACTAAAATTTTTCCTGAATGGCACTCAACATTGATTCAAATTATACCTTTTCAGTTATCAAAATATTCCATCCATATTCTACAATCAATAGGTTGAAAAAAGTTTAAATAAATATATCCAGTCGAGTCCAATATGTTATATACATATTCCGTATTCGGTCTGCCCAGTGAGGCATCGACAGCTAAAGTCTCCTACTCGAAACTATTATTAACAGATAGGAATGGAATGTGAGGCTCAACAGGAAAATCACACCTGAATGGTTCTTGGGTGATGCAGATCTGGATTCATAATGTACTGAAATGAAATGTCCATTCTCCTATCTGTTAGTGGAAGGATGGCAGACTCAGTTCATAGACGACTGAGGTTTTACATTATATGGCCACTGAAAACTGCCACACAGTAAATCCTACAGCGGAACAAATGAATATCGAAGTGATAAAAGGCAGAATACGTTTTTTGATCCCAGTCGCATCAAGTTGGTCTTTTTGTCATGAGAAGCACTAAGTTAGCTTCTGTCAATAGCCTATGATCCAAGAACTATTCAAAGTAGTGGCCTCTGTAACAGCTGCAAAATTAACAAATATAGAAAACCAACATATGCACGGACATTACTTCAAACACTAATACTGAAGGGTGTATACCATGTCAAATATCCAAAATATAAAATGTGCCTTCCTATACACAGATTACCAAAGTGCTATGACACATTACACTCACAATCTGAAATTTGAACATTATTATTTATTAAATGGTTACACTACCATTAAATGACTATACAGTATTTTATTTATAAGTCACACAAAAAGGCTTACCATTATAAAACAAATTTTTGCTCTCAGTTTTGGTAACTATCTTAGCTACTTTGAAAAGGAAAGAAAATTACGAAAAAAGGGTTAAAAAAATATTGTCATGCATAAGTAATTCCCTACACATCACTGCTTGTGTGTGCTACAGTCGGCAGTGTGTAGTCACAAGTTCAGCGGTGCCTCAGGAAGGTACGTCTTTGCTAGTTTGGTACGCGAGTGTTGGGAGTCTCTGGGAACATAACAGTTGTTGTTGTTGTGGTTGTCTAAGGTAACGGGGGATTGGTTCATTGGACCGTGGAGTGGTTAGGGTAGTTTTAGGTCGCTGTGTTGGCTGTCCGTAACTGTCCGTGGTAAGGTCCGCGAAGTCACGATGTCAACACGCTGCTGCTGGGGAAACGAGACAATTCAGTATGGCCCTACCAGTGGGTGACTCAACACATCTGGGATAGGCCGCTTGGCCAACCATGTACAAAAATGGCTCTTATCACAAACAAAAAATTTATTTACATCAAAAAATCTATGAAAAATAATTGTGTTAAATGTGAATTTTCCACAATCTTTTCACATGCATAAATTAATGGTTACACCCTCTTCATCTTACAAAGTGAATCTCCTTGTTTTTTATTATTATTATCCTCATTATACCACTGTTAACTATAAAACATTAAAAGCCGAAAAAAAGTAGTAAGAAAACCATGTCTCTCCACCGCCAGTCATGCAAGAGGTCTAGACGTAGTACATGCTGTCCCTTGTGATGGGACGAAGCGAGTGTAGCCCCACCCAAGCCGCATCCCCACCTCGGTGCTGGGGTGGGGATGCCAGCCAGGCACTCCCCAGACAACCCTTTTGCTGCAGCACCTTGTGACTTGACCCACATCTCGAGTACCTCAAAGTTTGGATAACCTGGCCATGAGGTACATTGGGAGGGTGAGTGACAGGCTCTTGTGCAGGACAAGGTACAGATGCCAATAAAACATCACAAATACCCCCAAGGAAGAAATAAAATGAGACCTAAAGAGTCACTCTACATAAGCTGCAGCAAATGGATTGAGGCAGTTTGTCTATCTGTATGCAGGTTACGCTGTCTTCCTACAAATACTGACGCAAAAAAGATCCCCATGGACTGAATCTAAATGCAGAGCAAAAACACAGATTTCTGGAGGACATTTTTAAGATTATTAGGTAAATAAAAATATAAATAAAATAAATAGAATAAAATAAAGTGATTCGAGATATGTCTTCCTAGGTCAAACTCTGTTGAATCCTAATGTGTACTCCTGGCAGTGACTTGAAAGGATTTTTCATTGAAAAATGGAAAGTATCATTGCTTTTCTGGCACCAAAAACTGAAAAGCTTCAAGAACATTGGAAAAGAGTGGATTCTAAGGCCTCAGGTTGTTGTTTTTTTAGCTATTTTCTCTGCAGAGCAAAGATTGTGATTTATATGGATGAACGACAACACTAGAAGCGGCCATCAGTGTATCTGTATCTTAAACCTAATTGATGCACTCCCAAGAATAAAATGGGGTAGCTATTAATTTATTAATTTTCTCAACTTAAACATTGCACCTGTAGTGTGCAGTACAAGAATACAGTGCAGTGAGAAGAGAAATGTGGAGGCTTAGTTTAAGGGGAAGGGGACTGTGAGCAGACATAAAAAAAAGTCGTCGTTCTGTCATGGTCATCTCATCAAGTGAAGTCAGAGAAATAGGCCAACAGTGTCAAAAACTGAAATTTAGCTTCAAATACCATTACTCACGTCCTTCTTGTCTTCATAATGAATCTTCTCAGACTGCTACCATTTTATTATCCTCAATAAGTGCATATTCCAAAACTATTTATTTATGCTACAAAACATGCTTTCTGAAAAAAAAGTAATATTACTTTTCTTCAATATTATATTGTAAACATAAAATCTATGTGAGACATCATCACTTATTGTGAGAATCCATGGGAAATCAAGAATTTGTTCATATACATAGTGTCAGGTCTTGCACATGAAGCTGTGAATATTCCATTGGCCTTATGACAACTTCTATAAAATTTGTCTTCCTTTGTACGACAATCCCTCTTTTTTTCCTCTAAGTACTACAAATCTTGAGTGCAAATGATATCCAGGTAAAGTTAATGAATCACATTTTGTCCTCAGTCTATCACTGCACATGCTGTACATCATAAGATTCCTTTTGCCTCATTACATTGTAATACCAATAACATACCACATGGCAAAACTTTTCTGCCAAGCCAACACAGACAGTACATGCTGATGATTAAGTTATGAGATGTCCACAAAGAGTGGAAGATGAGCAGTGTCTAGCCTGTTACAAGCTTACATAACTGCTCAAGGTTTAGGACATCGCAGACTTCAAGTGCTACAAACAACCTGCTTCAGGTAAATGAAACATGTTCTTCTTACCATGGGAAAAAAATACTATGCTTGGTTCCTGCTGCAGCCAGCATGTAGATGAAGTAAATACCTCACCAAATTAAGTTTCCTCATGAAAATAAAGAAGTGCGTCATTTGATGTACAATTTCAAATTAGATATTAATGACTGATCAGTAAAATTCAAATTAAATACAATTGTTTAAGTCAAACATTTTTGCACACTGTATTCCGTTTCCTGGTAAGGATATCAGACTGATGATTTGAAGGTTGATAGCAATGCTTAACATCTAAATGTCCAGTTTCCTCTTTAAACGTATATATCAGAGTTATCTAAGAGACAAATTCCATTTCTCAAATTCACCTCCAGCAAACCACACAGGTAAAGGTTGGAGTGAATCAAGACTAATCTAAAAGAAGAAAAAAAAACTGAAAAAAGTAGGAAATATTACCACTATACATCCCAAGTCATCCCATGAAAGCCAGACTCCTCACTAACTTCCTCCTTGCAGAGTGTTAAAAATGGTCAGATGAGAAAAGTGAAAAATTGTTATACCACAACCTTCCTGAATGCAGACTCACAAGCCGCCACCAAACCCTTGTGACCACATTACTGTCCATGTGAGTGGCTGTCCCTGAAGGGTGAGAAGAATGATGTTCCATGCAAGTCACACTACTGACGCACCAAGCCAGAAGACACAGGACACTCTACCGCTAGCATGCCATGTGTGTCCCCGCAACATGCTACTATTTATATATCACAGATATCATTATCACAGCCTGTCAGAGTAACACCTAAACCTTAAACAGTACAAAGACACACACAGTCAGCCTTACACCATACTGGAATGATTCTCTCAAATACAAACATCATAAAAAATATACATGTGATTATGCTGAGTACATTGAAAATACATTGATTAATTTATGCATGCCAAAGATGTATTGTATTTACAGGTAACAGCATGCTGAACACAAATATTTCTTTTTAAAACAGAAAAAAAACACTTCTACAACCTCTTTATACATCCTATCATGCAAATTATAAAAAATCACATATTTACATTACTTTACTGTGAACTGTCCCTTTTGACACACTGTGTTACTGTGATAAGTTCACATTCTCAAGTGAATATTCTTTAAGAGAGAGCAAGTAGAGCACGAGGCCAATGTTATCAAAGTAGCCTTCAATAAATACTTAAATATAACCACTAAAAGTATCATGAGTGTTGGGAAATGCGTACTAGTATAATTCAGTAATAGAAAAAAAATATATTAACAATAAACAAAATCAATACAGCTAACAATTCTTCAAAGCAAATGTAACTTTAGGGTTATAATAGTCCCTCTAGTGCAGTGCCCATCCCTATCAGCCCACGATAACCCTCTCCTCGTACCTCTGCCTCAAGCCGACTCAACTCTGGTCGTCAATGCGGAGTCTTTTTCGACCTGAGTCTGCCTTGTCGTGGGGGTCAGCCTCCATCACCTTCAGTCTGGAGCCAAGCACCTCCTGCCCATGCAATACCTGCACACGGGAGAAAAAGACAATAATATGAAACAAATATACATGTTATCAACACTTCCTTTCACATACTGTAGCACTCTTCCCTTTGCATCTGCATAGTTTATACTCACATACACCCTCTTAGTCATTTCACTTTCTGCTATTTTCGATGTGGCTACCAGACTTAATTTTTTTAACTTTTTTTCCTTACACACACTCATTTTTCCCCAATTATGACCAGTTAACATACATACATTCATGTATATAAATGCGTGTAAGAAAAATCTGTTTGTCTCATAAATACTGAACCTTTTCCAACCCAGCACATGTTCACCCACAACCTGCACTCACCACTATGGCCTTGTCTGCTGATTCTTTGGAGGAGTATTTAGCATACCCGAAGGTCTTGCCATTCAACATGTAGATGTCGATCAGGTTTCCGAACCGACCGAACACATCCTTCAGTGCATAGATTGGAGGAGGTGAAGGATGGCACACGATGAACAACCTGGAGGAAAGTTATGATAAAGGATGTCCATGATGCGGGAATACTATACACACACACACACACACACACACACATTATGACTTAAATAAAAGGTAAGGGTCAACAAGTTTAATACATGATCTGTGTTTAACTAATGGCAGAAAAAGAGAGAGAAAAAAAAAGATTAAAAAAAGGTCAACAATGTATGTCAGACAATTAAGCCTCACCTCTCAGCCACTGCGGAGTCTACAGGTGCCAGGGGCTGTGGGGGTGGTAACTTGACAGAGCAGTAGGAAGGGTCATACGTCTCACCACCTGCTATCTGACCTGGGCTGCCTCCAATGTTATTCACAGTACTCTGACCTGAAACATTAAATAAAAAAAAAACTAAGTTATCTCACGGGAAGCAGTAACATTAAATTTGACAAAGGACGTGGAATCTTGCAAGTGAAATGGTTAATGCACATAAAACACAGCATAACCTATCTTACATGACACAGTAAATGTAATCCTATATAGTAAGGCCTAGACACGTACCTTGGCTGAGTCCTGCAGCTTGTATAAGGGAAGTGGCTTGGGCAATAGTCTCAGCCAGCTGGGCCAAGTTTTGTTGTATGTTACTGTTGGGTTGCCCGCCAGTCAAGGCTGGGGGAGCAGTGGCAAGGGCACTGGGAGGGCTGCTACCCATGTTACCGTTGTGGGGAACTAGGGCACCTGACACACCCCTTGGCAGCCCAGCGTAGGGAGGACCTCCTGGGGCTCCTGTCATCATGGGGGGAGGACCTCTGTGTGGGAGGGAGAGCAGGAAAGTGAGACGAAGGTTGCTGATGGGGACATTCACACGGCACTTTATTTTAGACTATAACCATCAGCCTACATTAACAAAAAATAAATAAATAAATAAAATAATTGCATATCAATAAAAAACTAAACAATTGGTGTCACTTACGGAGGCATGTCATGGCGAGAGTCGAACTTGACGATGAGTCTTTGGCCGGGAGGATACTCAAAACCATGCAGCTTTTCCTTGGCATAGGTGGCAGACTGGATATTGTTATACACCACGGTTGCAACGCCTCGGGCCTGATGGTGGAGTGGGTTTTGATGTGGGGTCCAAGGGAAAGGAAAGCACTATGGCAAGATATATAGTTATGCTAGTAGGAGGAAGGATATGCTAGGTACTTGGGATAGAGAACACAGTTTGTGGGGTTGAAATAAGTAAAGTTCACACTCTCTCTCTCTCTCTCGATGTGTTCTCTCTCTCTCTCTCTCTCTCTCAATGTGTTTTCTCTTTTTCCTGATGTGTTTTCTCTCTCTCTCTCTCTCTCTTCCTCCCCCAATGTGTTATGCTGAGTTTCTTTATGTGAGACCACACTGTCCTCTTAATTATGTTTGAAAAATCATATTATTGTTAAGTAATCAAACCAAAAATGTAACACTAAGCAATCTTCACTTCACTGCCTTGTAGGTTTACCTGGAAACTGAAGTCTTTTCAGCGTTTATATTTAAAAATTTGTAATTTATGGGTTTGGAAAGTATATCATAAATTTTGTACAATATGATCTCAGCGATAAAGTTGAGAAGTAGTGATTGGAATGATTGGAATCCACAAAGTAGTATCTGATTGGTGCCAAGAGGATAGATAAGGGAAAGGTAAGATTATAGCCACAGCAAAGAGCAGCTGATAAGGATTTAAACCCATCTTATTTGAATCCAACTCAAACCTAAAGGCTGGTTAAAGTGCAATAGGTCAACATCATGCATGAGTCCAGTGCCACCAAGAGTATTACAAGAGTGTCCACCTCAGACCAAGGATGCCTCCATTAAGGTCTGTGAGTAGACATAATGAACTCCATGGGTGTTATTATTTAGAACATCAGGGCAGTGCAGAAAAAGATTAAAATACATTATAGGGATTATACATGATACCCACAGCTAAGAGTACAGCATTATTTTTTTTATGGAAGCTGTTATTAATACACTCAACCCATCGTGTCTACTGCCACACCCATGGATCCAAAATTAATTAAGAGCTAGAAAGGGGAAGAGAGATGATAGAAGCCTGTGTGTCCACAATCTAACATCACCTTTGCCTTGAGGGAGAATACAGAAGGAATAAATCATGAGCGTTAAGCAGAGAAGAAAGAGTTCAACTTCAACCTTCACTAATAGAAGCAGCTCAACACACACAAAATAGTGACTCATATTTTAAAACACTATACACTCATTTACCCTGAATAGGAGACAAAAAAAACCTCTTATTAATAGCTAGAAAGGAGAGTAAGGATATAAATAAATTCACCGTAAAATGAAGACAAGCTGCACTTAAACTCTATTGTATACATTGACCCTTCGTTACTTAGCCTTGTGACCCCCACCCCTTCATCCCCTTCAGTGTTGGTGAGACAGGGTGAGGGTGACCCAATGCCACCACTATAACATACACAAGGATGGAAGAAATACGCAGTTCCCCATGGCATACATTATCACAAAGGAAATGATAAAAGTTTGCTGCAACAACACACGTATTGAGGGGAAAAGATCACCTCTCAAAACATGCATCCAGCAGTGAAGGAAAATTGAAGGAAAACTGTATCTTTCTTTCACACTTGCCAGGCTGTCCAATGCTAACCAAGCTTCCTCCACCACCACCAGCAGCTTGAATAAGAGGAAAACATAGCTCCCTGTGGACAACTAAGAGCTCAAGAAGGTATGCTCTAGAGGTGTAGTCAAGCTAAAGAAAAGTTATGTCAGGAGAGTGACAAAAGTTATTTTCATGTCATGGGGAAGTGGTGTTCTCTCTATGCAGTGCAGTCCCCTGTTTGTTTCAAGTCTCTAGTTCCCTCACTGGGCCATTTGTGCCACTTTCCCCCAGCAGAAGCAGCTAAGGCAGATAATGTCAGTGAAGTTGTTGTTGGCTTGGACCTTTAAAGTTCATCATTAAAGTTACGTAATACCTCTAGTTTTCTAAGCATCAAAGGGCATCAATCTAGCCATGTTGTTCCCCTTAGTAAGTAAATCTGAATGTTTGAGTGTGATGAGCAGCAGGTGATGGGATGCCATTCACACCTGACTGCATAAGATATTCTTGTAGGCAACACAAGGACAAAGCCTCACACCAAACAAAGAAAATATACTTCTCCACATAAACTAAAACTATATATTCATGAGGAGTTTTACAGAAAAAGTGGCACAAATAATGCAGATGAGGTGTGTGTGTGTGTGTGTTTGTGTACACTAAATATTATTACATCTCCCTGCCCCATAAAGCACTCCTGAAACACCAACACTAGTGCCCCTCCCCCCTGCCTTCCCCTGCCCTGCAGTGACACACGAATGATAGTATACCTGACCAGACTTGTGGTCTTTCCTCAGGTCGCAGTAATCAAGACCGGGGATAAGGTCAAACAACTTCCAGAGCTGGTCCTGGTTGAGAGTGGGCGAGGCAATAACAGTCAGCCGCGTCACACCCTCGGGGTTTAGCCCACTTGTGTCCACTGTAGGAGGTCGGATGTCAGCAATCAGTTGTGTCATTGGTCAAGAGCAGCCACACATGGGTTAGCAAGTAGTAAGTCTTCAAACTGTGGTAACTTCTAGAAGGAACACTTGGTTTTATAGGAAACAAGGAGTACATATATATTGCAATTAAATGCTCTGTGCTGATTTATAATGCACAGGAGAATGACAGCCTCTGACAGATTATATAAAAGAAATTTTTAGCTTCACTGTCTCACTGTGGTGGACTTAGTCTGCTGTTCCCTTCCTTCCTTTATAACGACTATTCAGCTGCTCAGACTATGCTTGCAAACAGAGTTTCTCTACATCTTTTGATAATAAGACCTCAATTTTTTGTGAATATGTTTTCCATTAGCCTGAGGCACCATCAAAATGTGTTAGGGTTCCAGACATTAGCCTAAGTGTGCTCATGTGTGGTAGCAACACAGTAATTAAATACTCCACCTATGTGTGTGTTACACGGGCCACTCCTGATCCACTGGCAACCTTGTGTGTAACAAATAAACATGGATAATATGATTTTTATGTTGAAAACTACACATCTATTATTTTAATTTAAATTTTGTTCTTTAGTTTACCAACGTGAGCTCTTTGATTAGGTGAGTCAAATGTTCAAAAGTGAGTGTGTTTTGACGAGCCACAAAAGAAAGGCTTAGGCTCGTCAGGCTCAGATAAATTCTAAACCTGACTGAAATTTTATCCCTAGATATATCTGGCTAAAGTTTTGGTTTCAAAGGCAAATACAACTCCCATTAGAATATGAACAAATAGAAACATCATACATAAGATTCATTAATGACTGAGGGTGCTTTTAAAAATCCAGTCCATTAAAACTAATGTGTGTTGCAGCTTTGCCAACAGTTAATGGCTTTGCCATGATGGGAGTATAGCTATAATTCTTCCTGAACTCCTATACATTAGTAGGTCAGTGTATCAGTGGACAACAATAATGCCAATATACAAGGTCCAACATCCTACGTGGCCCTACCAGCAGAGAAATTCCTAGGGAAGAAGATAAAGCCAACCACAGTGAGTAAGTAAAAATTATTATATGGTCTCTGAATAGAAGTGTATTCTTAATAATCTTTTTTTTTATATATATTTTAGACAAGGAATACAGGACTGTTTCCTTTCACTATGAACCAGAGTCAGTATGAAGTAAGGTGTGATTGATCCACATTTTACAGCACAAGAGCAATGGTTATTTATAATAGGCCATTTATACTGCTGTTAATCAATTGAAATAAAAAAATATAAAAAAAACAAATGTTATACAAAATACCATTGAATGTTGTGTAATTAATAAAATATACGTCTATAAAAGTAAATCTTGTTATAAAAAATTTCTAAGACCTCTACTAAACTACTTCAGTTCTCAAGGTACATCATACAGAGAAACATAATGAAATTTATGTCAGGAAATAATAGTGCTTGCTTTGATCTACATTACAGAAAACTCAGCACTGTTACTCTCAAGAGAACAACAATACAATTATGCTTTTCAACAACTATAAATGACTAAAGCATTCTAAGAGTCAGTTTATAAGATATCCAATCCAACAAGGTGAAAGAATGCACTACCAATTCAAAGAGTTACACAACACAAAGCTATGGTGACTGTGGACAACTTCACATCCCCAGAGTCAAACTGCAAGTCCATAAGTGTCCTGGTTTGGGGGGGGCGTTTTGGGGGCGTCACTAACTAACACCTACACCAGCGTGTGTGTCCAGTTGTGCGCACATGCACACACACGCAGACACACTCACACACACATGCAAATACACACACCTAGGATCCACCCTCTACATTCTCCACTGAAACAGCTGTCTGTAAGTGTGGAAACCACTCACTTCTCAGGTGAGTCATGTCACAGAGTGGCGAAAGGCTACAGAAGGAGGAAAACACGGACAGTTGATGGCAAAAACACATTGTGTAAGTAACAAACACAAAATAACCTCAGCTATTCATGTGTTAATTGAAGAATGCACTTGAAACGGACATTTTCTGTAAGCTATGTTAATGTACACACTTGTCTGCTGAAGTGACATTCACTCCTAGGATGGATGAGTTGCAGCAATAAATAAATCCTATTACTTTCCTACACCCTTCAGCTAGTATGAGGTGCACAACATTATTATTTACCCATCCATCTCAAAAACTAGTGTCAAAACCTATCCTAATAATATGGATGAAGGCAGCTTCCTGAGGTCTCACTGGCAATGTAATCAAAATCTGAGAGAATCAGCAAAATCATGTTTGAAAGCATCATGGTATAATGATTCCTAGTACTTTTGGTGCATTGTTCTACAACATGTGTTGCAAATGATATGAAACACACTGACCCTAGCACCATGTACGAGTGCATTCAACAAAATCAATACCCACTTGAAAGGGATAAAGTACCTCAGTGTGATGAACAACTCTTCCTTCATTGTACAAGATAATGCCTCATTCTAAGGTAAGTTTCATCATCCACTGACACTTCAGAACACTGCCTCGTTAAATATTGAACTTTTATCCCTTCAAACAGGAAAAAACAAACAGCAGGAAACTATCTAACAAAACTTGTGTTTCCTGGCATCCTAGAACATTGCTTTTTGTGTAATGAAAGTGATGTCTTTTCAAATCCACACAGAACATTATCTAATTCATTCTAAATCACCTAAAAAATGAAGGTTCAATAGCAGCTGAGAGAATAAAAATGACTATCAAGAAAACTGAACTTCTCTGGATACCAGGGAATGGCCGACAAACTAGGAAGCGAAACTTAACCCATTTCAACACCACAAAGCAATGCCTAACAACACACACACAAACATAGACTATGGAATAACACCCTAAGGAGTCCAAATCAAGACACTTATCACACTTCCTGAGGTGTAGTGAGCCCAGCTTCCTCAACACACTAATGCCTCACACTTACTGTATGAGATTGCGTCGAAGGGAGAGTGGTGATTGTTGATGTGTGGAGTGATGGGACCGGAGGAGTAGCTGCCGCCATAGCCCGCCTCACTCCCCCTCAGCTCCCCTCGCAGATCCCGGCCACCACCACCACCACCACCGTCGAACTTAATACCTTCACTCTTCTGTGGTTTGGGGTCGGCGAACACTGGTTTAAACGTGCGTTCACACCCCTCAAACGCCTTGGCTGCGTGAGACATTCTGCGTGGGAGAGATAAGGCATTGAGGGGAGAGACTCTGGATAAACATGAGATTCAAATACTGAAATCAAGGGTATAAGGAATGCAAACTATGATGTGGTTTAGGGGATTAACATTAGTTTCCATTTAAAAACACTGAGGTAGGTGGAGGGAGAGAAGGGAAAACAAAGAGTCAGTTACAACTAATGGTAAAAAAAGAGTGCTATAATTTCTTCATAGTTAGATTATACAACTAGATATGTAGCAAACTTAAGTGAACATTTTGTATTCCTTATATGAATCATTGTAAAAGATGCTTACTTGCTTATTATGGGAAGTGATGTTGTCAATAATTAGTCAACAAATCAATAAAAAGCAATAAAAAAAAACAGATCAAAGCTGGGCCTCACCTGTGGTACTTAACATAAGCGAAACCCTTGCTGTCTCGTGTGTTGCGGTCCCTCACGATGGAGACATAATCAATGTCGCCAAATTGTGCAAAGTGTTCCCGCAAGTCTCCCTCTGACAAGGACTTGGGCACCACCACAAAGAGCCGTAGTAGTCGCTCCTCCTCATTCATGTCCCGCCGAGATCCTTGGTCACGGCTGTCACAAACATTATAGTAAAGAGATTGCCAACCACCAGTCACAGATAGCAAGACATACATATAATTTCCTTCTCTTATTTACATTGAAAAATCGTAAAATAAAGTTAATGCTCTGAAAATATACTGCAGACATAAAAATCGTGGGATAGACTGTTCCAATTTTGTAAGTGCAAATACCCCCATCAAAGGCTCTTTCATCTTGTGGTACTATGGGGTCCAACCACGGATGGGTAGGAAAGTGTTTCTATATCAAAGCCATTCACACACAACACTGCATCTGTAACTGTCTTTGCAACGCTCCACAAGACTAGCTGCCCTACTATTCAACCCTCAAAACCTACTAAGTACTAAACTAAACTTTGATAAAAAAAGAGGGGAGAGAATAGCAATAAAAACGACACTCGAAAGGTGATGTCTAATGGAGCAATTAATATTACGTCAACAAAATTTATCACTGCCACAAGTTCACTATGGCAGTTAAGAGAGTCAGGGAACGACCTTTTTTTTTTTTTCCACCAGTGAGGAATAGTTCTGGTGCCTTAGTAGTTCCCTCGGCAATTACCTACAATGTACCTGTGTGCAATGAGAACCTTGAGGGGTCTTGGGTGGCCTCCAATACACCGGCCGTTCATTTCCTCCATGGCAGTGGCGGCCTCCGACGTTTTGGAGAACTTAATGTACGTCACACCTGAAATATAGGTTCACATTATGTACGGCTCTCAAGGACTTAGTGTTGTAGGTCATGTCTGAAATACCTGAATGCAATCACATCATAGTATTTTGGAAACTACATATACATAATACAGTACTAAAATATACACCCACATATGCTGTAACTTGTATTTACTCTTGATGCCTGTACTGTACATGGGCAAATATGTATGTACTATTTAGCAGCAAGTAAGAGTAGAGGTAACAGGAGATTATGACCTATCGGATAATGATGATATCCGTAGGAGAACGATACAGTGAAGAATAAGTAAATATGGTATTTGTACTATTTTCTCTAATGACATTGGAAACATTAGGACATCATCAGCATTTCATTCCCTCTTTACTGTGATGGAAACATGAGAAACACTGAACACTTTCCACACATAAGAATATAATAGTGTGGAAATAGAAGAGAGGAAGGGGAAGGAAGGGCAGGGAAGAGGGGGACACACATGGATTATATTCTCATAATTCTGTAAAGCTTGTATACCTAGTTGCTGCTGTCATCATGTTCAAATTAACTACATATAGTAAATCAAAAGCGAGTCAAAACAGAACTGGTACTTTTTTTCTTTCTTTCTAGATCATATCAACATTCTGCCGATAGAGAAAATTACGTACTGTACATAGAACAAAACCCAAGATTTCTGATGAACTTTACTAATGCAGGAAGAAAAAAAATAAAATAAGAAGTCATATGTATTTAAAGGAAGCGTTTCTTTTTTTCTGGAAGCACACACACAAAAAAAAATAAATAAATAAATAAATAAATAGAATTAAAAAAATCACCACCCCCGCGATTGGGACATCACATTGCATGAAAGTACAAGTGAAAGTGATTGCTCAAGCACAATGCAATCTAACCTGCAATCACAGAGCAATCATTTAGGGCTCATTACACCTAGTTTTGGCTGGAGAAAGTTTTCTGGAGCAGGAGCAGCAGTAATGATTGTGTGAGTGTTAGCGTGTGTATGTGTGTGTGTGGTTACCTAGTTGTAGTATACAGCATACACTTATGTGGTCCTGTCTCCGTATCTACATTAGTCCAGTCTTTCCTTTAGTTGATGTACATTCTTTGCCATTATCACTCCTTTCAGTCCATTCCAGGTATCTATGGCATATTTTTTGTCAATCAGGCAAGTTTCTTTTCACAACTTTTGTTCTTCTGTCCTCTCAAATATCCAGCCTCTCACAATTTTGGTTGCTATTCTCTGCATTCATTCCAATTTGTGAGGGGACCGTGTGTGTGTGTGTGTGTGTGTGTGTGTGATTGCGTCAAGCCCCCAGAATGATGTCAAGCAGAACTTACACACACACTCTCTAAGCACCTCAACACAACAGTGAGGGCGCATCACAACAGAACAGTGTGTTGTAACGTAAGAGGAGGAGTGTAATGTATAATGTAAACAAGTAGAAGACGATAGACAAATATCTTAGCAGAGAGAGAGCAGAGCAGCATGAAAAACACTGCCACACATAAGAAAAATGCATTATGACACAATATGGGATGCACGCGCACACACACAGGATGAGAGGCTATTGGGTTGGCTCCAATGGTACCTTAGCCAAGCCTCAATGTACACGGGTCTTGTCACGCACACCTGACATCACACTTTCAATTACATTACCTATAAATACTATAATTTAGACCATAATGGCTCTCAGCTTTTACATCTTTATTATATATTTGTTCATCTTTAATGTGTATGTGAATAAGAATATGATTTTTCCACTTATTTCTCTGCATGTTTTTCTGTGGACTAAATACTTCATACTTTATTATTTTCCTGAGTTTATGGACAGAAGCAAAGACTCTTGAGGGAGCTCCACCAGCAATAGATAGATTGAGACATAGATTAATAGATGAATAGATTAGATAGACACACACTCAATACAAATCAAATTCCCACACACACACCTCAAGAATGACTACCAAAAGTGGACAGCAAATCTTTAAAAATAGAAATCTAAATGAATCTCTTAACCCTTATTTACAACCCTACATTACATAACATTATTAAGTGACATAGAGTAAGGAGAGGGAGAAACTTGTTGAGCACCGTGGCAATGACTAACAAAGGAATGAGTTCAGTAGTAATCATGTATAGGTCCATCTAGATAAGTGTTTAGCCACGCCCTGTAGTAGTGTTAAGTTACCCTCAGTCTGAACAGCTGTTGTATGTTCTAGTCATCAATGTAACAAGGTCATTCTTAATAAAAATAAATAGATAAATAAACTTAACACATTACCCAACAGAACAATAGCAGATGTAATACTTCGTTGCACTTCACAGAGCAGCATTATAATATTGAGAAAGATAAATACATATAGAATGCACACCAGACTGTAACCTCCGCACCTGTTTCAGTGTACCGAAATGGCTCTTTAAATGCATCTAAATATATACATGATGGACAGCATGCCTCCCTCTGACTCACTCTACAAGGGGTGTGACAGTTCATATATGACAAGACAGTTCAGATATGATACTTGGCCACCAGTGAGTTCAGTTCAGTTCACTTCCGTTCTGTTCTGCACACCTCCTTATGCTTTCACTCACAGACCACCACCACCACTCCCACCTGGCACTGCCTATCTCAGCCTCTAATGGTTCTAATCATAACACTGGCAGCAAATGTGACTTTAACATGTAACTATGATTCCACTACATGCAAAGTGACTCAATAACTATTTTAAAGCTGTCATGGTAATTATATCCTATCTGACATGTAGCAGTTTTATTGTTGTCATTATTCTATATCCTGTTGATGAATTAATCTCTCAGTCTGTCTCTGGAT
Organism: Metacarcinus magister; assembly: GCA_029783475.1. Taxonomy (NCBI): domain Eukaryota; kingdom Metazoa; phylum Arthropoda; class Malacostraca; order Decapoda; family Cancridae; genus Metacarcinus; species Metacarcinus magister. Next base: position 19,693,538 of record JAPQNM010000013.1, read on the forward strand.
TATGGCTGATATAATACCTACACTTCCATGTACAGTACTAGGAAATTGACCCAAGCTAGTGATGGAAGAAGTAATGAGAGAAAAAATATATATATAAAAACATAACCAACGGAAATATGCTAATGATTATAAACAGGTTATTCCACCTTTCTAATTTAACATAATCTAACTTCCTTTACTGCTCTTGCCTCCACTCAATTCATCCACAAAGCTTCAAAGTGGAAGAAAGTTACACAATATAAGGGAGAAAGAGAGTGATAGAAAGCTGTTTACAAATCACCTTTTAGACTTGTATATACACCACACACTTTTTGTAGAGGAAGGAAGGCGCAAACACAACTCTCTCTCTCTCTTTCTTCCTCCAATCACAGCCATTATTCCCTCACACACACACACACACACACACACACACACACACACACACATTCATTATTTGGGGGCGATGATTGAGTTACGTAAGACGTGACGGGATGAGAAAGTAATCTAGTTTCTCTCTCTCTCTCTCTCTCTCTCTCTCTCTCTCTCTCTCTGTTACCATGAGCAGCAGTGTGTGTATGATGAGGTGGTGACAAATAACACTAAGGAGCGCGAGATAAGTCATGCACCTGTAACACTAGCTCATAAAGGAAGCTGATAGATAGAGAGAGAGAGAGAGAGAGAGAGAGAGAGAGAGAGAGAGAGAGAGAGAGAGAGAGAGAGAGAGAGAGAGAGAGAGAGAGAGAGAGAAACAGTATTATTGGCACAGAAGTTAAAATTAGATCAAATAGTTCAAGTGAAATAAACAAGAATGGGAAGAATGTTACAAAAAAAAATGGAAATACCACCACCACTACCACAACAACAACAACAACAACCACAACTTTGAAGACCAACAGCACCTGGCAGAGGCAATAGTGATACCAGAGAAAGTCTTTTAGTTGTAGACACTACCACCACCACCACCACCACCACTGACCTACAAAACATAACCTATATAATTATAAACAATCAAACACAATTATAAACACCTACATATAATTATCATTCACTTTCCTTCCTGTTCCTCCATCCCAAACCTAATTTCATACACTCATATATAGTTTAACAAGCTGAAAATACTATACGTATATTCTATTTCATATGTACTTGTCTTGGTAAGTTCTATCAAAAATTTCCTTTACCTTTCTTGATATTTTTCCTCAATTTCCTCCTCTGATATTTTTCCTTTTAATCAGAACTTCACAAGCACTGACTCTTTTTGAAGTTAAGTTTTTCAATCTCCTCTGGCCTGAGCCTCAAGAATCACTCGCCCGGCATCAGATTATAGGGATAGCATAGCATAACCTAACCTAACATAGCATAGGTTCTCGTGCCACATAACCTTTCCTAGTTGGTTCAGTAATAAGTTTAGTTCACATACAGTCACACACAAACACACAATATCACTTCAGTATTTGCAATCACAAATAAGAATGGGAATAAGCCGAGAGTTTGTATAACTTGCAATCCTAGTAAGAGTGGAAGGCTGGGTGAGGGAGTGTGTGTGTTTGTGTCGGGTTCTTCCTCTAACAGGCCAGAAATAGTCTCTACACTGTACTCTACATCCTGAAGGAGCAGAACAGGCGTGGTACATGAATGAATGACAACACAAAAAAAAGTCCCGCAACACAAGGTACGAAGAGTAAAATCAACACTAAGCACTTCTTGTTTATCTAATTATTGTATGCAACTTAAATATGATCACCCCATGGAGAGTTAAGGCAATGTAAGGAAGGTATAGGTTAGCATAAAGGTGGATTTAGTAAACAAACATGAAATGGCAAACCTTAGACAGACTTGAATCACACAAGAACATTGTGGTTATATTGTTATCACCTTTTGTCCTTATGTGGTGATGATATTACAACACCAAGGACACTAACTATTTGATTAACTAACTAATTAATTTATCTATAACCTCCACCTCCTTGAAAAGCAATGAAGGGATGATTTCACACAACTGTACAAAGACTACACTTATTTTTGCAGCATTATCGATCAATACGTAAGTTATTTTTGAGGCTTAAGCATATTTTTTCCCTCTGCGCGACTCCTCAATAGGATTACAAGGGAGGATAAACAAACCATCATTGTATCAAGCTTCTCTAAAAACAAACAGATGTATATAAATTTTCACGGAACTAATACCAAACATAATGCAAACACCAGAATTATATAAGAAAACTTTATATATCCACACACACGAATGGTTGTTGCGGTTTTGGGGGAAATGTAGGAGAGGAAAGGCAAAGGATTGTCAATATTCTGTAATGTCGGAAACCCAGCCAGTGATGAAAATTGAATCCGAGTTGAAAGCAAGAAACCTAACCTGATTGAAACTTGGGTCCGGAAAATCTTAATCTCCAGTAGAAAGCCAAACCACTGACTACAACTATTACTACTACAACTACTACTACTACTGATATCACCACCATCACCACCACCACCATTACGTCTGCAATACTACTAGATTTCATTCACTCAGATAATGGGTAAAAAAAAATAAATAAATAAAAAAATACATAGGTAATCATGTTCTTTGCCACACATTAATTCTGACATAGTAAACAAACACCTTAGAGCCATCTTATATTACTGAATGAGATTACTACAAAATAACAAGAAGCCTTACACTATATTTATATGAACATAATTAACCAATACAAACACAAGTAGAATAAGGGAGGAGCAAAAATAAAATACCATTATACTAACAAACAACAAGGGTTATCACAAGCTTGTTAGGCAGTCAGGGAGGGAAGGAAGGAAGGAAGGAAGGAAGGAAGGAAGGAAGGAAGGAAGGAAGGAAGGAGAGATTAATTAAGCAGTAGTAGATAGAATTTAGGTGCTGAAAGGGGCCATAGCTGAAATATTTTGGGAACTAACTCATAAAACTTTGCAGCATACCAGGGAAGCGAGAGAGAGAGAGAGAGAGAGAGAGAGAGAGAGAGAGAGAGAGAGAGAGAGAGAGAGAGAGAGAGAGAGAGAGAGAGACACACACACACACACACACGTTAAGATAATATGTATAAAAGGAAGAAGACAGTATAGGATTACAATAAGTGTTTAGGTGGTGAAAATTAACGCAAAAATCTTATTAAACAACAAGCATGACACAACGAGGCTCTTATATGTACAAGATAAACAAAAAATTCTGGTTTCATGTGAGAAATAAGAAGGATGGAAGAGCATAGCATAGTAAGAGTATGCATTATATATGTTCTTTCTCTTCCTTTTATTTTTTTTTTTGCCTATCTATCTTTAAATTTCCTCCAAGGGTTACCAAGCATTAACTATCCCCACTCTTTTTTTTTTATCATTCTAAGTAAAAACTCTCCCTGTTTTACCTACTTATTACACACTTATTAATCTATTCATTCCTCTATTATTATTATCATTATTATTCGTATTTATACATCATTTTAACCCTTCCTGAAATAATCTTACAACCATACATGCAAATTAGATTGTTTTAAGTAAGTGACAGATTAGTACAATGCATTAAGATAAATTTCCTGCCTAATGTCAGAAAGGCAAATTAGGTTGTGATTTCATGTGACAATTTAGCAGTGTATTAATATTAAGACGAATTCCCTGCCAAGTCGTGTGTGGTTTGGGCCAGTAGGTAGCAAGCAGCACCCTCCCCTCCCCGCCCCGCCCCCCCGCCCCAAATGCACACCATAAAAGTGAAATTGTCATGGGTGTTGAAGGGGGAGGAGGTGGTGGTGGTGGTGGTGTTGAGGTGTGTTTACAAAGCCCACGTCAGGGGTGAGGGCCACATTTTGGGGACCTGTCATCGAGTACCCTACCCATGCCCCCCCCCACCCCACCTGACTGCACGTCTCTGGCAACATTATTTAGTTTTCTTTTCTTATTTTTTATCTGTCTCTGTCTCTCTCTCTCTCTCTCTTTCTCTTTCTCTCATGCCACAACGGAGCTACCTGTGGATTTTGGCTTCCTCTACCTACCAGCTTTTTTTTCTTCTCTCTCTCTCTCTCTCTCTCTCTCTCTCTCTCTCACTCTCTCTCATATCCTTGACTATTCTGAGAAAGACAGGTGTGAAAAAATAATGTTATATGACCCACAGGTGAAGCCAAAAATTTTCTTCAATATATCTGGTGAATTGACTGACTAAAAATCGACTCCATGACTAATTGATAACGTAAAATACAATACAATACAATACAATACAATATACTATACATACACACATACAACCTGGCTTCTCCCACACCGGAAAAGCAAGAGTGAAAACAATGATAATATTAGAACTGTAAGCTATTTAACATCAAGCAAACCAGAGGAAAATAAGTATAAGATGTAAAAAATAAAGTAGTATATAGTAAAACCGAGACCAGTGATTGTGATTGTATGTATAAGATAAAAAAACAATTTCACTCAACTCTCAAAATACACTTCCCTTCCTTTCCTGGTTGATTAAGTATATATATGATAGAACCTAAGAGTGTATTACTGTGTCGATCTATGTAGTGCAGGCAATGTTACCAAGCAAAACTCTGAGAAAATGTGTAGAAAGTATTAAAAAAAAAAATAAAGAAGCAATGTGTGACTGACTCCTACACATAATCATAACATAATCATAACATAACATAACATAACATAACATAACATAACATAAGGGAAAGATGTAAACTAGAAATCCTACAGGGAAAGTATCTCAAGTCTGTAGTATTAAGATGATGTAGCTCCCGCATAACACATAGAATGATAGGACAAGTTAGAGAATTTAGAAGAAAACCTCAATATAAAAAAAAGTTTCCTAGTATGTGTAAAAAAATAAATAAAAAAATCATTAACATCATTTTAACAGAAGTAATAGATGCATACAAGAAGAATGAACAGAGAAAATATAGATAACACAAACAGATTATTTTCAAAACATTAAGACTGAAAGATGCAACACAAACCAAACTTGAAAAACTATACATTAATATGACTTTTTCTTCTTCTTTTCTTAACCATCACAATCAATATAATATAAAACACTATCTATACAACCTCACATATTCATTGTAGGTGTCTAAATAACTACATACACCGGGCATCTACAAGAGTAACACAACACTACCACCAACCTCTACAGACAGACCTACAATAGACCACAACATATTTCACCTACAAGAGAGGGTGTAAATATAGACTAGCTGTGAGTTTAGTGATGGCCAGAGAAGAGGAAGAAGAGGAAAATGAATAAATGATTAGGAGACATATAAAAAGACATTGAGTATAAACATCATAGGCACCAGAAGCTCCCCTTGACACGCTGTTAGAATCAAGGACTAAATGCATATGATTCTATACCACTAACCAACACATGCAAACCAATGCTACGTACTACATAAAGGTGATTAACAATGTGTATTAGTAAGCACCACACCCTTATGTTAACACCTCATTTACTGTCTCTTATTAGGAACTTCAAATTTGTTATATTCTTTGGCAGTGATTATGATGGAGGTTATTAGTAAAATCAGAAGGTATAGGCCTATGCAGGAGTGTAGATCTTAAACTTAATACTGAAACTTGGAATTTTATCTGTGCCCTACAATAATTAGTTAGTTAAAATGGCAAGCAAATCTTATCCCCATTCCACTAATCCCCTCTCTCTCTCTCTCTCTCTCTCTCTCTTGCAGTCTCTCACACACACACACAATAGCAGTAATACCTTATGACATTGGGTATATTTTTTCCACACCTTACTGTATTATGAAAAAAATTAACTCGTCTCTTTCTGAGTTTACGTCACAGATTAGTTAGTTGTTTTAGAGATTATTGATGTGATTATATTTATGTTGAATGAATTGGTCACTTAAATGCCGGGCAACCCAAAATAATATTGTCGAACCCCATTTAGGGAAGGTTGTATACGTGGCATTATGTTAAATTTGCAAATGCCCTGAACTGATTTTGGGGTTAGAAGACTGTATTGGAAGTTACGACTGACCGACTGATCGACCGTTCCAGTTAGATGAATATAAGTAAATAATAATAATAATAATAATTGTAGATGTAGCTTATAAGTGATAGTACTGAAGGAAAAGAGGGATGCTTAATAAATACTATACATAGATTTGTCATGGAAACCGGTGTCAGAATAATTCAAAAACAGAACAAAAACAAAATCAATATGAAAAGCATGTTATCTATATATATACAATGATATGATAATACATTACCTACATACATTTCCAAAGAGAAGGAATGTATAGGATATCACATAGTTAGTTAGTTAGACAAACCACAAATATAGGTTACAACAGCTAATCTTAAAATATCTTTCTAGTAGTGTCAAATATAACTATTACCACACAGTATAACCTAACACCATTAGAGACAGTTAATCATCTATTACTTCTAGGTTACAACAGCAATCCTTAATAACTTTCTGGTAGTGTAAAATTCAGGTATTACCACAAAACATAACCTCACACCATTAAAGATAGAGATAATTATTAGTCATTACATCTTACTAATTACATCTCCATCGCTTCCCATATATCACGATGCTACACAACACTACAACAGCTAATAAATTATATATAACACGCATTTCTACTTTACATTACCTAACAATATGAACAGAATCACTAGAGAGAGAGAGAGAGAGAGAGAGAGAGAGAGAGAGAGAGAGAGAGAGAGAGAGAGAGAGAGAGAGAGAGAGAGAGAGTAGACATTACCTACACAAACAGATAATCACCATTAGGAACCTCACTAAACAGTTTCATTATATACAAATTAACTAAGACACCCATTAAAAAAACAGAAAAAAAGGACTATATACACACTTTCTTTTCTGATTTTTGTTCCTCTTCCGACCTGACCTAGCATACAGATATCACCGGTGAGGGGGGGGTGGGGGGGGGTGGAGGGGGCGTTATAGACAGGTTAGGAAGGAAATAATAATAATAATAATAATAAATAGACACCTGCATCAGATATATAGATATAAATCACACCACACCACCACACCTGTCTGTCATAAGTTTACCCGTCTACTACTACTACTACTACAACTACTACTACTACTACTACTACTACTACTACTACTACTACTACTACTACTACAAGGTTGAAGTTGAAGTAAGTTCGTGACCTTGTATAGTTTAAATTCATACACACGACACGGATGGAAGAAAGTATATGAGGTATGTATGTATGTATGTATGTATTGACCCCAAAAAGTCTACCAGTTTTAGGTCAGCGAGGTCAACCATTCATTCCCAGGCTAGGAGGGTTGGAAGGATGGAAAGGATGGAAGGAAGGATGGAAGGAAGGAAGGATGAATGGAATGTTGGAATGTTGGGTGTAGGTAAATGATAGGGATGAAAGATGCGATAAAGAGGAGGAGGAGGAGGAGAGAGAGAGAGAAGAGAAGAGAGAGGAGGAGTTAAAAGTGAAATTAATAATATAAAAGAAACAGAGATCGATACTGAGAAAAAAGAAGAGGAGGAAGAAGAGGAGGAAGAGGAATAGGAAGTCGAATTATATTACAAATTTTTTTCAATACCAATTTAAAAACTTTCTCTCCTCCATCAATACACATAATAATAATAATAATAAAACATTGAATAGAAGGAAGGAAATAGAGAGATAGACACAGACACAGACACACAGACACACACACAACCTCCCTCCCTCCCTCCCTACCCCCCTCTAGGTCACTCACCCCCTCACAAACAAACATACACACATACACACACACACACACAACGTTGTATTATCATTATTACTACTACTATTATTATTATATTTACCTTTGGGTTCCTCTGTATTCCTGTCCTTCACCACCCAAATTTCTTCAATAGTTCCGTGCTTGGAAAAACTCTCCCGGAAATCCTCCTCCGTAATCGACTTGCCGCACACGATAAACAGCCTGGAGTGAGGTGGGTCATCGTATTTAGACTCCTTGCCGTATTTCCCACCGTCTGAACCACCGTGAAAATTATCCCCACCTCGAGAATGATCATAGCGTCTCGAGAGCTTATCCGCAGAGGACGTCATCTTCCCCCGCCTGACTGAGTTGCACTGACTGAGGCTGCTCTCCTCTGCTCTCCCTCTCTCTCTCTCCTCGCATAGACGAAAGAAAGACACCGAACACGCCAAAAGTTTATACAAAAGAGCAGCGCGCTAGGAGTATTTGAATCTATACAGGATCTACTTATTGCCTTTTGTAGGATTGAGTTACATTTTATAAGGTTTGATGCGATGTTAGTGTAATGTTGATGTTTTTATACAACTTTCACCTGCTGCTGCTGCTGCTGCTGCTGCTGCTGCTGCTTTAAAGATCCGAATAGCAAAATAAAAAGGATTTTATCTAGTCATTTTATATTAATTAACTTATTACATTTGTATGGCCACATGGGAACCTATACTATGTTATCAATGGCTGTGTTTCTTATGAATATTATTTTCTCATCTTCCATTGTAAGTCACACACACACGTCCAGCTGATTTTGACGACTTCCTTTTGCTCACCTGAAGAAAGTCTACTCAACTCAAGCAAAGGTGAAAGTAGTTTTAGAGTTGATTGTTGAAGATATAGCGGTGAATTATTAATCTTCACTCTTCATACTTTGACTCCTTCTCAACACACACACACACACACACACACACAACACAAAAGGTATGTTTGGTTTTTGACACTCCAACACTAATATACCACAAGCTGTGTATGGTAATGACACACACACACACACACACACACACACACACACACACACACACACACACACACACACAGTGATTGAGCAGCTGCTACAGAAAATAATTGAAGGAAGTAGATTATATAAGCAACAGATTGTATAGGAGTAATAGTATATAGCTAATGGTATAGTAGTAGAAGTAGTAGTAGTAGCAGTAGTAGTAGTAGTAGTAGTAGTAGTAGTAGTAGTAGTAGTAGTAGTAGTAGTAGTAGTAGTAGTAGTAGTAGTAGTAGTAT
>JAPQNM010000013.1:19730014-19737514 GCA_029783475.1 Metacarcinus magister
CTCATGGAAGGAAGAAAATATTAGAGCTCTTACATAACAATCAGACGTTCCTTTCTGCTACATACTCGTACAACACAGGACAGGGAAAGGGAGGGTAGGACAGCGCTACCATTTTCACCATCACCACCATCACTAACATCGCCACCGTCACCACCACCATCACCACCATCACGCCACCGCCATTATCTATGCAAACCAATGTTGTCTGAAAGAATGATTACATCCATAATTTGAGGGAAAAAATTGTTAAAACTATCTATATCCACGAGAGAGAGAGAGAGAGAGAGAAAAAAAAGAGAGAGAGAGAAAGAGAGATAACATAAAAGGCATCAAGGCAGTAAAGAAGAGAACGTGGAAAACAGAAGATAAAAGAGGAAGGTGAAATGAAGAAAAAAAAAAAGAGTGCACAAAAGATTCGAGATTGAGAGAAGAAAGAAAATAGATAAAGAGAGACGGAAGAGGAAAACAATTGCACAAAGTATTTGAAAAGAACATGAGAAAAGACATTACCAAAGAGAGAGAGAGAGAGAGAGAGAGAGAGAGAGAGAGAGAGAGAGAGAGAGAGAGAGAGAGAGAGAAGAGATACCTTAGAAAAACAGAAGGCATATATAACGGAATAAAAAGTATATGAATAAATGATGTAAAAAAATATAATATGAAAACTTGAAAACATAGATAAACACACATAGGAAGAAGGAAGAGAGGAAGAAGGAAGAGAGAGAAAGGAAGAAGGAAGAGGAACAATTGAATAAAGGACGAGTTATTGAGAAGGGACGATGACGAGCAGAGAATGGAAGAATGGAGAAGGGAGGAAAGGAGAGGGGAAAAAAGAAAATAAACGAGGGAAGGAGGTAGGGGTATTAAGGGAGGGAGGGAGGGAGAGATAGAGAGAGAGAGAGAGAGAGAGAGAGAGAGAGAGAGAGAGAGGAGGGGAGAGGGAGAGGGGGGGAGGGAGAGGCGGGATCATTCACCTTCAGAACCTCATGAAAGAGAGAGAGAGAGAGAGAGAGAGAGAGAGAGAGAGAGAGAGAGAGAGAGAGAGAGAGAGAGAGAGAGAGAGAGAGAGAGAGATACATACACACACACACACACATGCTATGGTTTTTTATATCCTATTTCTTCATCTTTACTCCCTCCCTCACCCCTTTCCTTTTTCCATTATCATCCTTTACAGCTTTCTCCTCCCCTCACCTCTTCCCCTCCCTCTCTTGCCCTGTCATTCTCTCCTTTCAGATCTCCCCTTCCCTTTCTCCCTCCCTCTCTCCCCTCCTCTCCTCCTCCTCCTCCACCACCTCCCTTCCATGCCTCCTGACCTCTCTCTCCCTTCCTTCATTTTTTACTCTCAGCGATCTATCTAACCTCCACACACACACACACACACACACACACACACACTCTCTCTCTCTCTCTCTCTCTCTCTCTCTCTCTCTCTCTCTCTCTCTCTCTCTCTCTCTCTAGATACCTTTTATTCTTCTTTTAAACCCTTATTCTCTTATTTCTCGTTAAAAGAAAGAGAGAGAGAGAGAGAGAGAGAGAGAGAGAGAGAGAGAGAGAGAGAGAGAGAGAGAGAGAGAGAGAGAGAGAGAGAGATGAGACGAGAGGACGAGAGAGAGAGAGAGAGAGAGAGTGAGAGGAGAGATGAGAGAAGAGAGAGAGAGAGAGAGATAATAAAGAGAGAGAGGATGAAAGAGAGAGAGAAGATGTAAGGATGTAAGAGAGAGAGAGGATGAAAGGGAGAGAGAGGATGAAAGAGAGAGAAAATAGAGAAAAAAAAACATGAATGGATTGGGATAACGGAGCATGTCTATTTCATCATGAGAATAGTGGTATTGCTGGTGGTGGTGGTGGTGGTGGTGGTGGTGGTGGTGGTGGTGGTGGTGGTGGTGGTGGTGGCAAGGCGAAGGTCCGTGTTAGCATCTATAGTCCGTGAGCCGCATACTGAACTGAAGAATAGGGGAGGAGGAGGAGGAGGAGGAGGAGGAGGAGGAGGAGGAGGAGGAGGTGTCAGCTACGTCAGCAATGTGGAATTTGACACTGAAAATTTACGTATCAGCTGAGAAGAAACTAAAAGAAGAAATGTCCTTGAACATTCACGCTTGCACGCACATACACACACACACACACACACACACACATACGCATACGTGTGTGTGTGTGTGTGTGTGTGTGTGTGTGTGTGTGTGTGTGTATTCTGTTAAAAAAAAACCTGCACATGTGGGTGTTTTAATTCCTGAGTATACACAGGTGAGACTACGTACATGAACTGCCACTATGTAAGTGTGTATGTACGTACGCATCATAGGTATGTATGTCTGTATGTATATATGTATGTAAGTATGCAAGTATGTATATATTTCTTATGTGTATGAAGTATATACGCACATGTAAAGGTGAAGTGAAGATGGTATGTAATCTATGCTATTTGTAACTAGCAGGAGACATACATACATACATACAGACAGACATACAGACAGACAGACAGACAGACAGACAGGCAGATAGACACACACTACTACCTTACCTAAGTGGAAGAAAAGGATAGGAAATGCCTATCTGCAACACACCCACTAAACACCACGGGAGGGAAGGGAGTAGTGGAAGGAAGACCAAAGAAGGCTGAAGGCATGGGAGGGAGGAGGCTTACCTAGCTAAGGGACATAGAAATTAGAGGTCTAGAATACATAAATAAATAAACACGAATAAAAAAGAGTTGCACATAGCCCTGCACCTTGGCCAGCTTCCACCAGGTGACTCAAGGCTGACTGACCCACGTGAACACAGAGGTTACCCTTCCTTCGCCCTACCCAGTGATGATGCAGAGATGATATGTCTTGTATGCGTCATTCATGGTAATAATAGGGATGTCATGTTTAGGAGGAAGATGAGTAAACGGTGGTGGGGTATGTGTGTGTGTGTGTGTGTGTGTGTGTGTGTGTGTGTGTGTGTGTGTGTGTGTGTGTGTGTGTGTGTGTGTGTGTGTGTGTGTGTGTGTGTGTGTGTGTGTGTGTGGGAGGGGGAGAGAGGTGTTTGTGTGTGTAGATAATTGACTGAAGCATGCATAGATAAATTTATAAACAGAGCACGTAGGTATTAGTAAACGCAGCAGCAACAGTAGCAGCGGCAGTATAAATAATAGTAGTAGTAGTAGTAGTAGTAGTAGTAGTAGTAGTAGTAGTAGTAGTAGTAGTAGTAGTAGTAGTAGTAGTAGTAGTAGTAGTAGTGTTTCTACATTTATTACCACCATTACTATATATTTCATAATACTAACACTGCAAAAACAATAACAACAATAACTACTACTACTACATACTGTTACTACCACCACCACTACTACTACTATTACTACTACTTCTACTACTACTACTATTACTACATAATTATGATGGTGATAGTAATATTGATAGTTATAATAATAATAATAATAACAATAACAATAATATTATAAATAATAATAATAATACAAAGCAGAAATAATAATAATAATAACAATATAAATATACTGAACGGAAGGGAAGCAATCAACCCAACCTTCAAAACGTACAAAGCATGACTGATATCTCGCTGATAACTACATTCTATATATACATCCAGGACATGCATACAATTCTGAAAACACAAGTACAATATCAAAAACTTAGTAATTTCAACCAATATTGAATAGAGGCTAATCATAACATTTTGTCTTAATGTGAATAAGAATACGAACGACCTTGATACTTGTTCGTCTGACACACTGTAGTCAAGGAGTGGATGGAGGCAGATGGTGATGCCTTGGGTTTTGTAACACGTTGTGGCTGAGCTGTTGGAAAGCTTGCTAAGGGAGTGCAGTCAAGGTCGTGAAGAGCGTTCTTGTAGGTGGTGTCCGCAAGGCCTCAACAATTACTATGATTATTATTGTAAGTTTATATGAGTTTCTCTTATGCGGCAAGATTGTATCAAGAGCAAGTGGGATGACAACCGAATGCATTAATTAGTTTTTCCGTTGAGGACAGACGTATTTCGAAATGACTGAACCTTCACAGTCTACAACAACACTAATTTAATGACTGAACTTACTTACGTGATTATGCCAAGGTTAGTTTGTTGTTAGTGATGATGCGATACGAATTGCAAGTCACGGCCACTCCAAGGCGTAATATGTTTGTTCAAGGTGAGGAGGATGCGGTGTAGTGAGGCGGTGGGATTAAAATGCATGGATGGTAAGCGTTTGTCTGGTGACGGGCACGACTGTCTCTTGCAGGTACCAGTGGTTCGTGGGTGTGTTGTTAATCACTAGATGTCATACGAGGTGCCGGGTATCGAGTTGTAATAAGTGAGGAGCAGGAAGCACAGCGGGTCATTCTTGTACCATGAAGCACCCAGAACATGAGGATTGAAAGCTGGACACTGTTTAAAGATGCGTGCAGCTTGTAGACACTCGCTTAAGATCTATCTAATCTATGGAAAATTGAGTTATGTAGTGTTTGCTGGTATGATTCTGGTAAAAAAGGTTGACTAAGTTATAAGTTTTAGTGAAGTGTATGAATGATAACAACAACAACTGAAGTCTTGCACTGCTTCACTTATCTATAAATGAAATCCAGGCAGCTAATGAGGCAACGAGTGACCGAAGATGCTGCTGCTGCAGGTCCACATCAGGGGCGAAATAGGCGTATCCCCAATCTTCCCTCAGAGGAGAATGGGCAGAGTAGCGACTGGTACAAGGCAGCGAGCGGGTGGCTGGGCTGGGCTGGGCTGCTGGTGGATCTAGGTGTGGCTGTGGAATATGATATCTTACATTCCACCTGGGCATCTACTTTGGTGGTAAAGATGCAATTATTATTCAACTCGGGGACCTAAATAACATGAATCAGTAAAAAATAGATGTGGGTAAATCATTTGGTGTGTTGGATTTTTTCAGCTTTATACATTTCTTTGAGGTTCAGCTAAGCCGTCACACTAGCGCTTGGTGACTCCCAACTAGCGGAACGGGAGTTGAGTTGGTGGTGGGTGGCAGTAGGCAAGGTGGGTGGGGGAGGAGAGTGGCGTGTCAAGTCTGGCTGGCTGATGGACAGGTGACTCGTGCAGAGGATCAACTCAACTGCCTGACGTGTTGATGCTTTTTCACCTTACCATTCCATCGACTTGGATTGTTCGTTTTAGAATATGTAGTTTTGTGGAGGAATATGATATGAATTTTTTTACCTGCCTGAATCTCTCTCTCTTTTTTTCTCTCTCTCTGTCGGTAAAAATAGCGCATCCCATTTTGTATCAACACTGTGAGCCTTAATTAAGTAAGTAAGTACCTCATCCCAAGGCTGGTACGTGCGTAGGTCAGCCAGCGATCGAGTTCACGTCTGGAACACACGCGAAGTGACCTGTTAGGCTACTCCTCTCTGATGGTAACGGGATAATATTGGTACATTGGAAGTAACGGTGACCACAGTACTGAGGAGATGTGAGTGATACGCCCGAACGGAGATACTGGTGGTGGTGGTGGTGGTGGTGATGATGGTGGTGGTGATGGTAGTGATGGTAAATATGTACTACCAACTTAATCATGTTAGCATCAAGTTCAGGTTGTTATTACCATGAACAGGGAATTATTTAGTGTCTCGAATGAGCAGTAGTTCATTCTATAAATAGTTTGTACTTCTACTATTAAAAAAGAGTCGGTGTAAAAGATGTGTGGTTGGAAAGTGTTCAAGGTAAGGATGAGGTGGTGTAACAGGTTGTCCTTGGTGGAGAGAGAGAGACACACACGGGATGGTGAAAATACGTAGCTACACCAAACACAAACACACCACATGATAAACACAACGTGGCGGTGAAGTTGGCGGTGAAGCGCAGCGTGAATCCACTGTACCTCCACACCCTCAAGGTCATTTATATACATCTATCTATCTATTGGAGAGACGCAGCACAGAGGGACTGATCAAAGTACTACTACATCGCCTTACCACCACCACCACTTCATGCACGACTTGCTTCCCTCCTTCCTTTCTTTCCTTCCTTCCCTCCTTCCCTCCTTCCTTTCTTCCTTCTTCAGATCAGGGATAAAAAATGGATCTAGCACGTTTCCGGTTTGACTTTCCTTCCTCCATGATAGCAACAATATTATTATCAAGGATGTGGTGGCCTTGTCTTGTCTCCACCAGCGGCTAAGAAAATTTTCCGACTTTTATATTCAAACAACAATTCACTGTTCGCTCATTCACTGACGATTTGATTTAATTTTGAATACGAGACACCCAGTAAAGTGAATGTATATTATTTAAGTTTGAGTCTATTCTGGAACCCATTTGGCGGACGATTCCAACTGCTTGTCACGGGTATAATTATGCTCATTAGTCATTAGGAGATAAGAAAAAATAGAAATAATGATCCTTCCATTAACTCTGTGTGTGTGTGTGTGTGTGTGTGTGTGTGTGTGTGTGTGTGTGTGTGTGTGTGTGTGTGTGTGTGTGTGTGTGTGTGTGTGTGTGTGTGTGTGTGTGTGTGTGTGTGTGTGTGTGTGTGTGTGTGTGTGTGAGTGCGCGCGCAACTTCTTTTTTTTTGATCTGAGATGAATACCAATGTGAGGAAGTAAAAAAAAAGAAGAAGAATCATGGACCGAGCGTTCTATCCTGAGGCACTCCACTCCTTCCTGCCCTTCCCTCTTCTCTTACCTTACTATCCTTCTCCCTCCTTCGTTCTCTCCCTTGCTATTCTTCTCCCTCTTTCGTTCCCTCCCTTCCACTCACCATCCTTCCCCTTCATTCCATTCCTTGTCCTTCTTTCTCACTCCTTTTTTACAGCTTTATTTTCTCTTTCTTTCTTATCCTTCCTATTCTATCCTCATTCAATTATCTTTTATCTCAGTTCTCCATTCTTTCCCTTGTATAATTTCTTTTGCTGTTGTTTTTTTTAGCCAATTTCCTACCACTAAAACAACAGCTTTCTCGTCTTTATTTACGTCCTTGTCCTCGTCTTCCTCCTCCTCCTCCTTGTGCTCCTCCTCCTCCTTATTCTTGTCCTCCTCCTCCTCCTTGTTCTTGTCATCACTCTTCTCTCTCTCTTCACACACAGTTCCAACCACGAAAAGAAAACAGTCTCCTCTTCCATCTCCTCTCTCTTCTTCTTCTTCTCTCTCTCTCTATACTCATTTTAACCTTTCTTCTCTTCTACAACAAAATCATTAAGACATGACATGTAGATGGAAAAAAAACTAAAACAGATAACGCGACAAATAGATTAGACAGGAAGTTATATATCTAAAAACACATAGACGGATGTATGAATATAGATAAATAGATACATAAATAAATGAATATATAAATTTATAAGACATCACAACTTATAATTATAACTGTCAAAACCATTAAATATAAACACAAACTTAACGATCATCAAGATATATAAATGAAAGTTAAAGAAAATAAAATAAAAAAGTGAGAGCACCAAAATACTTCGTTCGATAAAAGGACAATACAACATTCAATATGACAATAAATAGAGCAAAAAAATAGCAAAAAATAAAGC
>JAPQNM010000013.1:19762514-19765014 GCA_029783475.1 Metacarcinus magister
GAAAACAGGAGAAATACTTGCATGGTGAGTGAGAAAAACAGTTCCCAGGAGTATGTGAAATAGTGTCATAATGTTGAGCTCTTCTTACTCCTTCCCTTCCTATCCATACCTTCCTTTCTCCACCTTCCTCTCATCTTCCTTCTCCTCTTCCTCTTCTTCCTCCTCCTCCTCCTCCTCCTTCTCCTCACGTACTCCTCATTCTTCTCCTTCTCCTCTTTCTCCTTATCCTATTATTATTATTTTTGTTATTATTATTATTACTTGAAACATGGCATCAACAACTTCACGAAAAATAAAAAAAGATCTGAATTAAGATATACAAATAATTATTCCTTGATATAGGATAACATAAACTGGAGTATAAAAATAGAAAATAAACTAAAAGATTAACATATAACTTTTCAGAGGAACAACTATGACAACAAAAATATTAGTAAATTATTCCATGACAGTGTTGTGGAACCGCAGCGAACAGGTGTGCAAGTACTGTACGTAGCCAAGCCGTGTAGCCAAGCAGCGTAGGAGGAGGAGGAGGAGGGTGAGACATACAGTTAGAATAAGTTATCAAGTCCACGAAGTATCCATGAAAACAACAAATAACACAAGATACGCCACCATATATAAAAAAAATAAATAATAACACACTGAGGACTGTGATGTAAGGGAAGGAAGATGGGTGAGAGGACCAGCATTAATATTATGCTTGAAATTGTTGAGTGGGTGGTGCCTTCTCCCTTTCCATATAATTATACGAGAAGCGAACACAAAATAGGGGCTTATAATGACCCTGTATAGTGTTAAGATTTGGCGGGAAAGAAAAGTTTACGAAGACAGCTTAAAGACATAACCATAAGGAAGGTCATACAGGTAGTAATAAACATCTTATAAATAAATCAAATGTATAACTTGAAAAAAAAAGGAAAAGAGAAAAGGAAGCATTAAAATTTCTCAGGTTATAAGATCTTCCGTAAGCAGTTATATAATTAAAGCTTTCGTGAAAACAGGTATTTTGAGACGCAGCTTTCTCGCGTTAAGGCAGAGAAAGTGTGTTGAGGGGAGGGTACGCTGCCATTCCTGTATAGACGACACAACTTCAGAAATGCGAAGGGCGGAAACAATAGAGTCTGGAACAATCAGACCACTACTGCCTCAAGTCCGATCAAACCCGACACATAACTAGCTATCTCGTAGGGTCCAAAGCTACACAGGAATGACAGGATTAACAAATGAAAAAAAAGTTTATAGTGTGGAAATGTAAATTGGTATGCAAGAAAAGTTTAACAGATATATAAGGATTGGATTGCAAGAGAAGTTTAGCGGAAGACAAGGGAATGGAGTCTGAAAGGAAAGCTTCACATTAATAAAAGGAAATGGAAGTAAGTTTAACAGGTAAAAAAAAATTGGCCTGAAATAGAAGTTTAACCGAAAAAAAAAGATTAATCGCTGGTAAGGAAAAAGTATATCTATCTTCTTAAGCCTTAACTCCAGGGCTTCAGGAATACCGATTAGAAGCTGAATTAAGTGTTGTGAGTCGCTAAGGAAAGAGAAGATTAATCAAGGGTTTGTTCAGTAAGTTGTCAAGTTATTATTATTGTTCTTTAATGATTATACAGAACATGTGTGTATTCCATTAATGTATTCAGAGGATTATCAGCACATCACACATAACGAGTAACACACACACACACACACACACACACACACACACACACACATATACACACACACCTTGTTGCTTTTATATTACCAATTATCCTTATGTACATATTCCAAATTGAAAAACACGGTGGAAACGGAGAGAGAGAGAGAGAGAGAGAGAGAGAGAGAGAGAGAGAGAGAGAGAGAGAGAGAGAGAGAGAGAGAGAGAGAGAGAGAGAGAGAGAATATGTAAGACAGTAGATACATAACCAGGAGGAAGGAAAGGAGTAGAGGGGAAACTAAAGGAAAAAATATGGAAACTTGAACTGTCTGTCACACATTCCCTTTCAGCAAACCACTATATATTTTTTTTATTTGTAAAGAGTGGCCCTCCTCTCTCTCTCTCTCTCTCTCTCTCTCTCTCTCTCTCTCTCTCTCTCTCTCTCTCTCTCTCTCTCTCTCTCTCTCTCTCTCTCTCTCTCTCTCTCTCTCTCTCTCTCTCTCTTCAATATACATAAATGGGAATATGCTCAAGTATAAATATAGATATGCCTAAGTATAGGTGTGTGTGTGTGTGTGTGTGTGTGTGTGTGTGTGTGTGTGTGTGTGTGTGTGTGTGTGTGTGTGTGTGTGTGTGTGTGTGTGTGTGTGTGTGTGTGTGTGTGTGTGTGTGTATCTTGGCTTCCAGAATGACAGTCTTTCTTTAAATCGTCAAATCCTACACTGTCCATTCACCTATAATACCTATAATTTTCTAGTTTACTGACCCTAAAATCCTTGAACAAACTCTAACTGTTATACTCATGTCTGTCTTTTCTTTACATCACTTTTTCATCCATCTGTGTCTTTCTTCCTTGTGGGC
>JAPQNM010000013.1:19767514-19777514 GCA_029783475.1 Metacarcinus magister
AACAGCACCAGCATCAAGCATGAGTGGAACTATTTTTGAGAAGTGCCAAACACACGCCTCCTACTAAAACTATTTCCAGGTGCTATTTAGAGTGTTTGTTTACTTGTATATCTGTATAATTAAATGCAGGTACAATGCCCTAACGCCTTGGGGAAAAAAATTGCTGCAGTTGCCGCCACATCAAAAGTACAAAAGTTAGCACAAAATAGGTTTCAAAATCATATTAAACTTATAATTATCCAAAAAACTTAAGTTACAATTACTTCAATAAAAACAGAGAAAAGATCGTTTCTCAAAATTAGTAGTAAAAAAAGTCAGTCCACAGGAAAACAATACAATAATATATATATACAATAATTTCCAAAACCTAATGAGACAGTTCATTGAGGACACAAAGAAACAATACAAATGGCACACAAAGTGAACCCAACCACCTGGCTCGCTGCAATGCTAGTCAAGGTTTTAGTGTTAACAGAAATTAATTCAACCACGCCACACTTACTTGGCTACTAGATGGTCTGCCTCACTTAAACGTTTGCAATATCACTTGAACGTTTGCAATATAATTTAAACGTTTGTAATATCACTTAAACGTTTGTAATATCACTTTAAACATTTGCAATATCACTTAAACATTTGTAATATCACTTTATGCAGCTCACAGCTAGACAATCCCAACAAAAGGTACCGCATGCAAGACACCTGTTGAAGTGAGTCACCAAAGACACAGGTGTTCTGCTGTTCCGCTCCCATGACGTGCTTGTCGAATCACTGATAGTCTAACAAAAGGTGAATGACTTGCCCGTCTCAATGAAAATGTGTCCACCAATGCCAGAATAGATGTAAGTGTAACACGCTTCTAGATTCTTGGACAAAATTCCTTGTCTTCTTGGATTCATGTCCCGCTGTCACTGAGATTTATGACTTGGTTTGCTCACGGAGGCAATGAACAATAAATGTCTATACGATACAGATACAAAATTAGACCAGGGTTTCTTCACTCCTGTAGTCCTCACAGCGGCAGGTGGGATGGAACAAAAGGACCAACATCTGTAAGAAAGACTCCCGCTAAAACTAACCTAACCTAACCTAACCTAACCTAACCTCATCTGTACGAAATACTCGCGCCAAAACTAACAAAAGCACCGCACGAAATGAGACATAGACTCTTCCCTCCCTAGGTCACATCTAGTTGACCTGTAAGCAACAAGGTCACTCGCTCCTACACCAACAAACAAGACAGACCTACATTTCGAGGTTGTTGACTGCCGTACGAACAATAACTGTTTACTCAGCTTCGTGATGGCAATGCATGACACCTGTGACTGGCAAGGTTGAGGCTAATGACCTCTTATGAAAAACAAGTACCAAGTATGCAGATTGTTCTAACGAAAAATAGTAGTAGTGATAGTAGTAGTAATAGTAGTAGTAGTAGTAGTAGTAGTAGTAGTAGTAGTAGTAGTAGTAGTAGTAGTAGTAGTAGTAGTAGTAGTAGTAGTAGTAGTAGTAGTAGTAGTAGTAGTAGTAGTAGTAGTAGTAGTAGTAGTAGTAGTAGTAGTAGTAGTAGTAGTAGTAGTAGTAGTAGTAGTAGTAGTAGTAGTAGTAGTAGTAGTAGTAACAAAAGCAGCACAAGTATCATTATTATTATCACTCTAGTCTCTACAATCCATACTAACTTTATCGTCTTCAACTCCCGAATCAAAACTTTTCTCATATGCACATAACAAAACAAAATAAAAACAAAAAAAAATGGAGGTAGCACAGAGCTTCACTCACGCTACCGTTCAACTTTACTTTCATGTATTTGAAAGAGACAAAAAACATAAATAAATCCAGTCTCGTAAATTGGCTTAGAAGCTTTCTCTCTCCACGCAATCATTGGTTCTCCACGAAAGTCTCCGTCGGAATATACTTGAAAGGACCCATTGTATAAGGCACTCTCTCTCTCTCTCTCTCTCTCTCTCTCTCTCTCTCTCTCTCTCTCTCTCTCTCTCTCTCTCTCTCTCTCTCTCTCTCTCAAACATCTTTAATCCCCCTTTCCCCTCCTCAGCCGTCCTGTCTCGCCGCCTCACATTGACTCGAGGTAAATAAATGAACAGCCGCGGCCTTGCTACACTTTTCCCTTCGCTGCATCATCGTGACACCTTGGAAGGAGGTATGCAAAAAGAAAAGAGACAAAAGGTGACAGATCATCGCTGTAACTGTTTCCTTGTTTTTCTTTTTTTTATTTCTTTCTTTCCTCTTCGTTACTAATGTTATTTTATCTTTTTCTTCCAATTCCAACTTCTTTTTTATGTGTATTTGAGAGAGAGAGAAAGAGAGAGAGAGAGAGAGAGAGAGAGAGAAAAAAAAGGAGAGAGTGACCTATTTAAAGAAGACTTAGTTAGTGTGAATCAAGAGAAAATAAACACTCTTCTGGAATCAAGAGCCACAAGTCACTCCACACTCCCCCACGTCACTTCATACTCCCCCACGTCACTCCAGCCCTTGAAACTCCCTTGATGCCACACAGACGCGTACACAACTCGTACGGTTTACTGCTTCCTCTGCCAGAAACGAGGCATCGGTGTAAGATGTGTGACATTTTTAGTTCTCATATGGTGGGAGTATGGGACGATGTGTGTGTGTGTGTGTGTGTGTGTGTGTGTGTGTGTGTGTGTGTGTGTGTGTGTGTGTGTGTGTGTGTGTGTGTGTGTGTGTGTGTGTGTGTGTGTGTGTGTGTGTGTGTGTCCTCTTTTATTTTTTTCTCTCTCTATCTTTTCCCTCTCTCTCTCTCTCTCTCTCTTACTACGGTGATTCATTCCTAGGCGCGGTCCTCTATCCACTTTATACGAGCACATTATGTCACTCTTTCAATTTCACACAACACGAGACAGGCTGAGTGCTACAAAAACTAATAAAAGAGAAAGAGAAACACATGCATATAAACAAAAAAAAAATAGAATAAACTCCACTGTCTGCCACTACGAAAAAAGAAATAAAAGAGTGATAGTAAGTAAGAAGTAAAGACGTTAGAGTTTCGTGTAAAAAGACACTAATTTAGTTCCTGTTTGCATGTTATGTTTACGTGTGTGTGTGTGTGTGTGTGTGTGTGTGTGTGTGTGTGTGTGTGTGTGTGTGTGTGTGTGTGTGTGTGTGTGTGTGTGTGTGTGTGTGTGTGTGTGTGTGTGTGTGTGTGTGTGTGTTCAAGAGAGTTGTGGATGTGGTGTGGGGGAAACAGGGAAGGGAAACACACAGAAAGGAAAAGGTGATAAGTATGTTTCCAAGACGAGTCAGTTCAGATGTATAAAATGAGTGTGAATAAAAAAAAATATGAAAGTTTATTGTAGAGCTTTTTTTCATAATCGATATAGTTATTTGCATGAAAAAAAGTGTACAGAGTAAATAGTTTCAGGAAAGCGTTGCATATCATTACGTAGACAAGAAGTAGAAACACACACACACACACACACACACCCACACACACACACACACACACACACACACAAGATACATTACGTACTCCTACATTACAATGAACTACTCACGCACACCTACGTGAAACTTTGAGAAGATAAACATTACAACATAATGAGTTTTTTTTCCTTTTTATGAGAGTGAGAGAGAGAGCTTCATTATGGGAGAACAATGGCAGGAAAACATAACTCTCTCTCTCTTTCTTTCCCTTTTTTTTCTCTCTCTCTATCTCTCTTTCTCTCTGTCTGGCTATGTCGTGCAGAGGAAAGGAATGTATAGAAGGAAGGAAGAGTGAACTTTCACACCAGACAATCGAAAGATGAAAACAATGGGCGAGAGATGGATAGATCGATAGATAGAGATAGATAGATAGATAGATAGATAGATAGATAGATAGATAGATAGATAGATAGATAGAGAGAAGAGAGAGAGAGAGAGAGAAAGAAAGAAAAAAAAAGAAGAGAGAGAGTAGTAGTAGTAACAGTAGCATCAGCAGCAGTAGTAGAAGTGTAGTAGTAGTAGTAGTAGTAGTAGTAGTAGTAGTAGTAGTAGTAGTAGTAGTAGTAGTAGTAGTAGTAGTAGTAGTAGTAGTAGTAGTAGTTGCAGTTGTAATAGTAGGAATAGTAGCATAGGGTATATCAGTAAATACTTCACAAACCTTTTTTCTTCTGCTATACCAGTTTCAATAAAAGTGTGTTCTCTAATTTTTCCTTCACCTAATTGTAAAGGTTGAATTTATGTATATATATAAAAAAATAATTAATAAAAATAAATAATAAATAAAAATAAATAAATAAATAAATATACCTCATCCATGTGTGTTGTTTGGTGGATTATAAGTCAATTAATTCGTCCTTAAAACTTTAAAATTCGACCAGTTCACCCAAATGCTGAACAACATATCCTCCTTTTATTTTCATTTTTTTCTGCTCTCCTGAACTTGTCAATTCCATGCGTTTATTTTTTTACCTCCCTCTGTCTCGATGCACAAAACGTTCTACACTTACTAACTCTCGTGTCTTTCCTATTCTTACTAATGCTGTTTAATCAGTATCTTCACTCCTAAATCAGTTATATCTGGTAAAAAAAACAAACCGTTGGAAGTCTTTCTTTACTTTCTTCACCTTCTTAAAATGTGGAATTCTTCAAGCGAGGAGTATTAAGACATTCCGGAAACTTAACAACTGACCCTGATCTCTTTGGAACTCTTCTATTTCCTTTAATTTTGAGTATTTTTATCTTATTCAATTTGTTTTGTATTCAGTGGACAGTTTCCTGGTCATGGAATAAATAGTAGTAAAGTAGTAGTAGTAGTAGTAGTAGTAGTAGTAGTAGTAGTAGTAGTAGTAGTAGTAGTAGTAGTAGTAGTAGTAGTAGTAGTAGTAGTAGTAGTAGTAGTAGTAGTAGTAGTAGTCATGGTTGTAGAGGTAGTAATGGTGGTGGTAGAAATAAAAAAAAAAAAAAAAAGAGACAAAAAACCCTCAAGGCTGCTACGGAACGCTTCACACATAACCTTTCTACCACTTTTTGAGACAAGCAGAAAAAAAAAAAAATTCCATGTCCTTCCGCGCATGAACAATCTGAACAGTGCTTCCACGTCTCACCATGACACACACACAGCCTTCCTCTCCCTGACCTTTCATCTTCCTCCTCCTCCTCCTCTTTATAGACACACTAATGAATTCCTCTCTCTACATCACACACTACCAACCGACCTTCCTTCTACACAAAAAACTAAATGAAAAAGAACATATCATATATTAAAAAAAAACGGAAAAACGCCGAGAATCTCACTCATCAAGAATTACAGAACAAGATGTGGACAAGGTATGGCTTAGGTTGGGTTGTGACACGAGATATATATTTATTTTTATCTCTGACTCAGGCCTAACTAACTACATGATCTAAATACAGATACCTATTCCATGGGTATGTATTTTTTTTGTAGTGGGATTCGATACTAAGATTGAGACCAGAAGCTATTTATTTACAGTACTCCTCTAACCTTCTCTCTGTGTGATAATTTCTAGTCTCTACTACTACTACTACTACTACTACTACTACTACTAAGATTGGGACCAGGAGATAGCTATTTATATACGTATACCTCTCTCTCAACAGGTCTACATACAGTATTCCTCTAACCTTCTCTCGGTGTGATAATCTGTAGTCTCTCACACTTCCCTCTAATGCTGCATCTCTCGCTGTCATCCATCGCTATCATCACCGTCATTTATCTGTTGTACTTGTTGACAGCCCTCGCACACACACTCCTTCCCTCTTGCCCTCTTGCTACTCCTATGCACGTGACTAGATACACATTCCCACGTCTCTTCGTCCCACCCTTCTCTTCTAAGGTGAATTATCTAGTGTCTTCACCCTTTCATCCTCACTCAAGAAGAACTCTGAAAGCAACTGTTTTCTCTTTCTTCTTTTCTGACCATAGCAAGATAATTTCAAAGGAGTAAAGAGAGAGAGAGAGAGAGAGAGAGAGAGAGAGAGAGAGAGAGAGAGAGAGAGAGAGAGAGAGAGAGAGAGAGAGAGAGAGAGAGAGAGAGGGAGAGCGGTCATTGGCGTGGCGTGCTTTAGTTATATACAGAAATACATTTGTACATCTGTATATCTACCTGTCTCTTCCGTCTACTTATCTGCCTCTCCACATGTCCATCTGTCTCTCGCTTAAATACCAGGTTTGCGACGCGACGTGATTTACATACCAATCGCATTACACCATTCTCTTTCTCTCTCTCTCTCTCTCTCTCTCTCTCTCTCTCTCTCTCTCTCTCTCTCTCTCTCTCTCTCTCTCTCTCTCTCTCCCTCTCTCTCTCAATCGCTGGCAGAATGGTGACACATCTATTAGGGTGCGCTTGGCAGTGACCACCCAGGAGGAGGAGGAGGAGGAGGAGGAGGAGGAGGAGGAGGAGGAGGAGGAAGAGGAGGAGGAGGAGGAGGAGGAGGAAGACGATAAAAGTAACGAAGTGGAGGATGGAGAGTAGGAAAAGGAAGATAAAGAGGATGGTGAGGAGAGAAGTAGGAGAAGGAGGAGGGGATGATAAAAATAATAAAAATAACAATAATATTGATAATAATAATAATAATAATACCAACAACAGAAAGCAAGACACAAGAGGAAGAGGAGGAGGTGGAGGAGGAGGAGGAGGAGGAGGAGGAGGAGGAAGAGGAGGAGGAGGCGGAGGATAAAGAGACACAGAGGAATATACCAGACAACAGACAACCTCATTTCCTTACAACATTATTATTTCCTTCGGTATACTACTACTAGCGAGGAGGAGGAGGAGGAGGAGGAGGAGGAGGAGGAGGAGGAGAAGGAGGATAAAAGCATATGTTGAAGACTTGCTAGAGTGATTTGTTATCATATAAACGAATTCTATAATGGAAGTGTCGGTGGTGTGAAGAAATATGACGTAAAGAAGGAAGGATAAAAGGATACAAGGATAGGAAGGAAGGAAGGAAGGAAGGAAGGAAGGAAGGAAGGAAGGAAGGTAGAAAGGGATAGGAAGGAAGATAGAGAAGGAGGAGATAAGCTAAGACAAGCCGAATGAATGAATAAATGAATGAATGAAAGAAGGAAGGAAGAAAAAAAAGGAAAGATATAAAGAAGGAAGAAAAGAAAGAGGGAAGGAAGGAAGCAAGAAAGAAACCAATACATAAATCGAAAAAGTAAACACGAAATGAACTAAGAACGAAGGAAGGAAGGAAGGAAATACTGAAAGAAAAGTGGAAGGAAAGGAAAGGAAGAAATAAAACCACTGAGAAAATAGGGAGATTGATAACTCTCTAGATGGGGAACGAGAGTGAGATAAATGAGAGAGAGAGAGAGAGAGAGAGAGAGAGAGAGAGAGAGAGAGAGAGAGAGAGAGAGAGAGAGAGAGAGAGAGAGAGAGAGAGAGAGAGAGAGAGAGAGAAGTGTAGGAGGCCGCTGATTCTTCCTCCTTTGGGAAGAAACCACATACACATACACACGCACACACACACACACATTTATGACGAAAAACAGTATACGAAAGGAGTGTTTGTAAGAGGAGAAAGGAAGGAAAGAAGGAAGGAAAGAAGGAAGGAAGGAAGAGAGGAGAAAGAGGCGATATATGAGAGGTAAAACTTTGATAATAAAAAGAATGAATGAATGAAGGAAGGAAGGAAATAAGGAAAGATGAAGACAGGAAACAGAAAAGGAAGGAAGGAAGAACATGAAGAAGGAAGGTATGAAAGAAAAAGAAAAATGTATATAAAAAGAAGAAAAAAAAAGAAGTGATTGACTGATAGAAGGAGGCAGGTGTGAATAAAATGAGGGAAGACAAAGAAGGAGATAAAAAAGGATAAGAAAGGAAGATGGAAAAATGATAGGAGACAGACAGGATATGAAAGAGATAGATAGAATGAAGTATTGTACACGAGAAAAAAATGATAGAAAATGCAAGCTAGGAAGAAGGGGAGGAACATAAAAAAAGAGAAAGGAGGAAGCAATGGAGAAAGAGAAGAAAGAAAAGAGGAAAAAGAAAGCAAAGGAGAAACAGAGGAGGGAGGAAATCAGGGAAGAACAAGAGGAAGAGATGAAAGAAAGAAAAAAAAAGGAAGGGACGTTAGAAGTAAGGAGGGCAAGAGGGGAGACCGCCTTCCCCTCCCCTCCCTTCTCCGTCCTTATTCCAACACCAACACCTGCTTTCCTTAGACATCACCTTCACACCTCCTCCTCCTCCTCCTCCTCCTCCTCCTCCTCCACCTCTTCCTCTTCCTCGATGCAAAATTATAAAGTTAATCAGCATGGGTAAGCAGGTCGCATGAATATTGAACTAAAAAAAAACACCAACAACATTATTTCTTGCGTTATAAGGTGGATGGAAAAAATAGAAGGTAAGCTGTAATCTAAAATATGAAATAACGATGCTGGGTTAATGAAGTAATAAAGCACACAGCAACAACAACAACAACAACAACAACAACAACAGCAGCAGCAGCAGCAACTCATATTATTTATACGAAGGAGGAAATGAGACAACAAGAGAAAGAGAGAGAGAGAGAGAAAAAAAAAGGAAAAGAGATAAATATAATTGAAATCCACACCAACATTTCTTCACAGCCATCACCACATTTTCCAAAGCCGCACATCACCATTAGGAGGAAAGAGTTTCGCTGATGCAGTTTTCCCGTGACCTCCTATGTCCTTAAGCCGATATTCCTGTGTTTCCCGCTGACCATCACAACACAACAGAGTCATCACACAAAAAATGCAAGCCTTCCACCGGTAACAAGGCAAAGAACATGACGAGAAAGGTTTAGCGAGGATAGGCCGCTGATGAACATGGCAAAAAACTCAGCAGTGTTGGAAATTCTAAGACAAGTTACCATATCTTCATTTCGTTTAAACATTTGTCGTCATATGTCTGGAGACGAGTATATGTCTGGAGGCCCGTCATCTCGTCCTCTCCCAAGACTGTTTCCCGGTTAGCTTCCACCACACCCCTTCCTGCCTCGATCAATGTTCAAGTCTTGGGTGTTGGAGTGAGTGGTTCCCTTGGTGTTCACCCGCCACAGCTGTCTACTACATAGGTTATATGACACGTATGTACGCTCGACCTCCAGGAAGCGAGCCACGTGCTAGTTTAGTAAGTTCATGGAATATACAGTTAACAAACCTCAATTCAGTTTCATGGAATAATAGCTGTTTAAACACTGTCCCGCTATTGAACCGCCAGAGACACTTGTTGCCAATTATAACAATTCACTGATTTAAGTTAGTATTTCGTGTTCATGTCTCGTACACACGTAGGAAAGAATATAAGAAATTTTCGTCCTTATGGACAAGTATCGGTAACGTTGAATATTCGTTATCGCGTTAGGCAAGTCCTTTACAGTGAGTCAAGTCAACTAGTGGGTAACATAATGGCGACACTCACTATTGTTACGGATCACGCTACCAAGGTATGTGAAAGTAGTCAAGATTTCAATGTCTTCGTCACACGCACGAACACACTGAACTGCTTTGTCCAGCAGACTTCTTGGTGTTGGCCGAATAACAAGAACGTGAATCTTGGATGTTTTGCCTCTTTGTTCAGTCCCTCAAAGCACGTCACCAAGACCTTCCATGACTCTGCAATGATTACAGCGTCATCTGCGGCGTCAGACACCTGTTTATGACAGTGACGTTGCCAACAGAGGCTCCGCAGCAACTCTGATTCACATCTTTACTCAATATTCACTCCATGTAAGGTAACAGGGACAGATTCTCCACACACCACAACACTTGCCAGCACTCTCCCCTCACATACACGAGCCAGTCAACAACACTAATATTATTTACATCTTACGATCTACTGAATGAAGTGTCTCCTTGAAACAGAGACAAGGTGTAAGCATTACCACCTCGAGGCCCAGGGCGGCGTTCCATGAGTGTTGCGTTCCGGTAAGTTGTCGGCTTCATTAGTGAGACCCAAGAGTGCTTTGCAGCTTCAGCAGATGGCCGCGAACACGCATCAAAGGCGTGTACGAAGGACTAAACCTTTCCGTTATGGTTATTAGGGCGATA
>JAPQNM010000013.1:19782514-19785014 GCA_029783475.1 Metacarcinus magister
CCATTCGTCAATCAGTCAGTCAGTCAGTCAGTCAGTCAGTCAGTCAGTTAGTCAGTTTGTCAAGTCAGTCACTCAATGCCTATGGTTTTGCTTCTGAATTTAATAATTATTTTATTTATTTATGTTGGTCTGTATGTATACACGGATGTACGTATGTATGTATGTATGTATGTATGTATGTTGTATGTATAAATGTACGAGTATACATATTAAGCTCAACTTGTTGAAGGGAAATTGTTTTGTTTCGCTTTCTAATAAAAAGAAATCTTTTTAGCAATGAACAAAACATTGCACGTTCCTGGGTCCCTTTGTATGTATGTATGTATGTATGTGTGCATGTATGTATGCATGTATGTAATACTACTACAACAACAACTACTATACCACTACTACTGTGCGTGTATGTGTGTGTGTGTGTGTGTGTGTGTGTGTGTGTGTGTGTGTGTGTGTGTGTGTGTGTGTGTGTGTGTGTGTGTGTGTGTGTGTGTGGAGCAGAAAATAACATATAAGTACTTTTGTAATCAACTATAGGAATCTCTCTCTCTCTCTCTCTCTCTCTCTCTCTCTCTCTCTCTCTCTCTCTCTCTCTCTCTCTCTCTCTCTCTCTCTCTCTCTCTCTCTCTCTCTCTCTCTCTTTCTTTTTCTCCCTCTCTTTGGCAGGCTTTCCACCTACCTATACAAACCTAACTCAAAAACCCACTTACCAGCCACTCCCATCCATCTTTCTTCCCATCAACCAATCAAGTCACTTTTCCAAAAACCTTCCACCCTTCCTTCCTAACCTCCCTCCTTCCCTCCCTCTCTCCACCCCTTCCTTCCTCCCTCCTTCCCTCCCTCCCTCTCTCCCTCCCTCCTTTCCTCCCTCCAGCAGGTAGAGCACACATTAAAGCTACACCTCCAACCGCCTACCAAACACTCATGCAATATTCAGTGTTGCTTCCGGGGGTACACAAGGGAGGAGCGAGAGAGAGAGAGAGAGTAGAGAGAGAGACGAGAGAGAGAGAGCGAGAGAGAGAGAGGAGAGGAGAGAGAGAGTGAGAGAGAGAGAGAGTAGAGAGAGAGAGAGAGCGAGAGAGACGAGGAGAGAGAGAGAGAGAGAGAGAGAGAGAGGAGAGATGAGCCCAGAGACGGAGGAGAGATGAGAGAGAGTAGAGGAGAGCGAGAGGTAGATGAGAGAGAGAGAGAGACGAGAGATGGAGAGAGTAGAGCAGAGAGAGCGAGAGAGTAGAGAGAGATGAGAGAGAGAGAGGAGAGAGAGAGAGAGAGAGAGAGAGAGAGAGAGAGAGAGAGATACGAGACGAGAGAGAGTAGAGTAGAGAGAGAGTAGAGAGAGAGAGAGAGAGAGAGCGATGCGAGAGAGCGAGAGAGAGAGATGAGAGAGAGAGACGAGACGTGAGAGAGAGAGAGAGAGAGCTGAGAGTCGACGAGGAGAGAGAGACGCGAGAGAGGAGTGGAGAGAGAGAGAGAGAGAGAGGCAGAGAGAGAGAGAGAGGGAGAGACGAGAGAGAGAGAGAGAGAGAGACGAGAGATGAGAGAGAGAGAGACGAGACGAGAGAGAGAGAGAGAGAGAGTGAGAGAGACGAGAGAGGAGAGAGAGAGAGAGAGAGAGTATTGAGAGAGAGAGGGGAGAGAGAGAGAGAGAGAGACGATGAGAGAGAGAGAGACGAGAGAGACGAGAGAGAGAGGACGAGAGAGAGAGAGATGACGAGATGAGAGAGAGAGAGAGAGAGAGAGAGAGAGCGAGAATGAGAGAGAGAGAGAGAGGAGAGAGAGAGGAGACGAGGTGAGAGAGACACGAGAGAGCTGAGTATCTGAGGCGTCGGAGACGAGAGAGGAGGAGAGAGAGAGAGACTGAGCGAGAGAGCCGAGAGAGAGAGAGACGAGATGAGGAGCGTCATACAGATAGACCAATTGACAGACATATAGATAGACAGACAAATATACACATAGACAGCCAGCCAGCCAGCCAGACAGACAGACAGACACACACACACAAAGTGACAAGCAAATTAGTTGACTGACTGACTGATAAATAAAATGTTACCCGACTTAAACAGGAAGAGAGACAGACAGACAGCTCTTACCCCGCCAGACACACAGATAAAAGGAAATTGAAGTGGAAACAAGGAAATTACATTTTAAGAGGAGATAGAATAACACGAGATAAGGGAGATGAAGGAAACGAGAGGGAGGAGGCTGCGAGGGAAAATTAGATGAGAGGAAGGAAGGAAGGGAAGAAAAGGGAAGGCAAAAGAGGAAGAGAGGTAAAGGGATAATAACTGAGATGAAAACATATCCCTTAAGTAACGCATACACACACACACACACACACACACACACACACACATGTCGTATTTTTTTTTCTCTCACTATTTAATGTTGTTTCCTTTATAGATAATATACACGGTAGCTGACAGTGTGTGTGTATGTGTATGTGTGTGTGTGTGTGTGTGTGTGTGTGTGTGTGTGTGTGTGTGTGATGATCGTGCACAGTCTATAT
>JAPQNM010000013.1:19810014-19867514 GCA_029783475.1 Metacarcinus magister
AGGAAGGACTTCTACATCAAACAGAAATAGACGGAGGAAAGGAAAGACGGAATGTAGTGAGAGTGTGCCATTGGCTGAGTAAGTAAGGACGAGGAGGCAGAGTAAGGAATAGAGGAGACAGGGAGTAAGGAAGGAGGAGGAAGGGAGGAAGGAGGGAAGGAAGGAAGGAAGGAAGGAAGGAAGGAAGGAAGGAAGGAAGAAAGGAAGGAAGGAGTTGAGGCCACGGAGAGATTAATGGTATGCTATAGGGAGACACTATTACTTAGGTTCTATAGAATCTATAGCTAGATATAGATTAAAGGGAGGAAGGGAGAGAGAGAGAGGGAAGGACTGACTCATAGTGAAGTAGAGGAATGAAAGGAAGTAAGGGAGGGAGGGAGGGAGGGAAGGAGGGAGGGAGGGAGGGAGGGAGGGATGAAGAAACCACTAAGACCACTGACCAAGGAGGGAGGTAAGGATGATAGAACATATGAAGGGAGGAAGTGACGCCAGGACAAATAAAGAGGGAGGAGGGAGGAGGAAGAGGAGGGAGGAGGAAGAGGAGAAGAAGTAAAGTGTGACTGATGTAACTTTCCTCCCATCAGCTTAATGGGAAGGGAAGGGCAATGTTTACAGTCACTTAATTATCTCGAGTATATTTACCTTCTCGTGTTCTACTAAATAACTGCAAACTTTGAGAGGGGCGGAAGGAGTGTGAGAAAGAGAGAGAAAATTGGATCCGATCGAGTGTGTGTGTATGTGTGTGTGTGTGTGTGTGTGTGTGTGTGTTTGCGGCCAATCTCACAAAATCAATAGAAATAAGTCTATCTGCGCCACAATCAAAATAAAAACAGTCTACCAAAGCCAATATGAGCAACTTGGGGGCGCCACACACTCATCGGGAAAATAAAGAGAGAGAAAAAGTAAGTGAGTGAGTAAGTGAGTGAGTGGAGAGGTGGCGAAGGAGAGGAAGGAAATGTGTAGCAGCAGGATTAGAAGAGGAATAGGGTGGAAAGATGGAAAAAATGAAAAGAAAAAGAAAAAGATATGTGAGGTTGGGATAGGATAGGTAAGGGTGGAATCCAAATATCTGGGTCGTGTGGTGGTGGTGGTGGTGGTGGTGGTGGTGGAGGTGGAGGTTGACTCACTTCACTATAAAAAAAAAGAAGGAAATGCTAGTGATCCAGACGTAGGAGGAGGAGGAGGAGGAGGAATAGCGACTCTGGCAGCTAAAGATTAATTCAAGCTATGTAATCATCACCATCACCATCACTATCACCATCATCATCATCAGTCACTACATACGTAAGTGCACATAGATGACCAAGAGACTCTTCCACTCCTTCCTCTCAGTTCGCTCTTCGTCTATTTCAGTCGTGCCGCTACATTTAACCGAGACGGAACTTTAAAACTGAGCGTGTATTCGAGATTTTCAGCCTGTAAGTGAGAGGGAAAGAGGAAGAGAAAGAGGAAGAGGAAAAAGTTGTGGAGAAACAGCAGGAAGAGGAGGAGGAGGAGGAGGAGGAGAGGAAGAGGAGGAAGAGGAGGAGGAGGAAGATGTGGAGAAACAGCAGAAAGAGGAGGAGGAGGAGGGGAATGATGGGGAGGAAGAGGGAAATTTCAGAAGTAGGAACAATCTGTACATTCCTAACTTTCTACATCCCACTAATAACACTATCCCAACACAACAATGCATAATAACCAACCACACCATAACATAATAAACATCTACATTGACGCTTGTGAATAAGAAATCTATATTCAGAGGTGGAGTCCAATACACTGACTGTCTTAAGTACTACTACGGCCCTCCCTCCCTCCCTCCCTCGTCTCCGTCTTCCTTGGCCGTGAGCGAGCGTATGATGGCGCAAGACAACAACAATCAACTGAAGACTCCAACTGTGACATCCGGGTTACCTTTCCTTCCACAGGTTGTACAAAATTTCGAAATGTTATAGTAATGTGTATGTTTCTCTAGTGTTAAATGTAGGGTATTATTTCTATGAAGTATATGTGTTAGGGAGTAATTAATGACAAACATGTATATTAGTAAGCCCAGCACGTGAGGAGGGAAAGCAGTTTATATGCTTGCTGATTACGTACAGACATAAATAAACCAACGGTAAAAAAATATATATACACAAAAAACAAAATGAATAAATAATAAATTTGTATATTTAAACCATTTTTTTTCCTCCACCTCTATCGCACCATTACTAATTATTACTCGTGGAAAAATCGCCTGTGTAAATATATGCGAGAAAATATACGACTCTACACCGGGTAAATGAATGGATGAATAAATAAAGACATGTTACTAGGCCGTGTCGCCTCTGACGCTGCACCTTTAATCTCCAACAGGAACCACGCCGCTGCCCATCATCCATCCTACCTCCCTCCCTTCCCGCCCATCCTATACCTCCCTCCTTCCTATCCCTCCCTGCACCACTCACTGCCTTCCCGCCCGCCCACCCAACCACCACCCATGCCTACACACACACACACACACACACGCACACACGCCTTCAAAACAATTCAACGAGTCACGTCACGCACTGAGACTACAATATAATGAGAACTGATTAAAAATACTTAATTATGTTATGTATTGATTTGTTTATGAATGTTATCAGTACTAATACCAAGCAGATATTTGTGATAATCTAGGATAATCACCTTTTTCATTAAGCTTTGAGGTGATTAGCGGTGGTACTTAAGGTAAGGTAAGGTAAGGTAAGGTAAGGTAAGGTAAGGTAAGGTTAGGTTAGGTTAGGGAGGAATAGACAAGGTTTTCTTATATATGTAGTATTAATAACTAACTATTCAAGCTATAACTACCACATTAATGTTCGTTCTTCTGTGTGTTACTTTAATAATCGCAGTTAATACCTACTACATGATTGTAATAACTCATAACGTAACACCGACGATTTCATTATAATAAGAATGATTATAATTATTTCCGGTACGTTCATTAATCTTGTGGCATAACACACGGCCTTCATGGAAAGAGGGAGGAAGTGAGGAGGAGAGAGGGAGGGAGGGAGGGAGGGAGGGAGGGAGGAGGGAGGGAATGGGGGGAGGAAGGAAGAAAGGAATACACGTGAAAGTCATCCTTGTAATGCATATAAATAAAATAACAATAAATTTACATACTATAGCAGAGTAAAAAAATCTTTCAAATAGTGGCATCATAATATTGGCTCCAGGAACATAAAGCACGAACACACGAACACACGCAATCAAACACCTAATTATAGACTTTATAGACACACAATCAGACGCCGCTTGCATGGTCTCTTCATCTTACGTCAAGGCGCTTATAATTTATTGTGTCCGCAAAATGCAACACCGTGAACCATACCGGATCTCACTCCCCTCCCTCCCTTCACCTGTCTGGAATACTTAAAAGGAGAGTTGGGGGCAGTTGGAGGAGGGGGAGTCGGGGGGAGCGAGACGGTAGGAGGGGGGAAGGGGTAAGGGGTTAGGTAGATGACAGCACAAAACGCTATTATTGGTACTGCCGAAATAAAAATGAAATAAAAAAAGCACGTACTGCAAACAGACATGCTGGCGAACAAATGCCGAGTCACTTCCACTGCAGACTGGCGAGGGTGGTGATGTGACAAGGCTGTTGCAGTCACGCACACGACTATATAAGCGGCGTTGGCGCATTATTAACCTAAAGACGAACGAGAGAGAGAGAGAGAGAGAGAGAGAGAGAGAGAGAGAGAGAGAGAGAGAGAGAGAGAGAGAGAGAGTGTGTGTGTGTGTGTGTGTGTGTTATGTAAAATATTTAGAAAGACCGCTACACACGAACAAGTAGTCACCCCAAGGGAATATTCAAGACATTAAGCTGTTTTTTCTCCCTTTTTCTTTTAATTTTTCTCAAGATTGCGTGCACACAACTTTCCACCACACACCTAACACCTGACAACAGCCTCGTGACGGTGTGTGTGTAAGCTTGCTGGAGGCGAGTGAATTTGAATTGCAATAAAGCTTTGCCTCAGGAAGCATGAATAGAACCCCTTCATTGGCTGGCCTTCCCGTGTTATAACTGATGCCAACGTCGCTTAGACTACCACAGGGTGTACTAAAGTGTTTTGTACATCGGTAACAAATCTACTTCCTACTCTACTTCCTTTCCTTAGAAACAGATGTCCAGATCATCTTGAAAAAAAAAGTAATTTCAAATTTGTTTTATCCGCCTCTCTCTCTCCCGCCACTGCCAGTCAGGATCTAAACTTAGAATTATATTAAATGGAATCTATAATATATATCCGTGCGTTACATATATATCATCATTCTAAAGCTTTTTTTTCTCTCTTTCTTTTGATCTACAATTTGTATAATATTAATTTATAATTCAATAATAGTAATACTCATAATAGTAATCTTCTTCTCCTTCTGTGACCGCTAGCAGCCAGAGAGGATCTCTAAACCCGGTGATCATATTTCTTCGTTTTAAACCGATTCTGTTCCTCTCCATGTCATTTTGAGGGATGGAGGAGCAGTAACACATTATTCGTCACCATTAATAATGGAAGAATATAAAGAAAACATTGCCTATTAAGCGTAAATAACCTTAATATATAACATGAACAGGGTTCAACAGGTACTGTAAAATGGCGGTCGTGCGTTGATTGCTGGGTCACGTATGCATAAAACCAAAATTGGGATTTTTATTATAGACGGAAAAGCAATTATATATACTTTGAAAAATCGTCAGAAACACCTACCCGTTTCCTACATAAACATTTGTTATATTTGATTCGTATGTATTGCATGAAAAATGTTTATTTCTAAGGTCAATTATAAGATCGAAAAATAGAATAAAGCAATAATAATGAAATTAAACCAATATAAACCATAGAATAGAATATATAAAAAATATTCAGATAGAAAGTAAAGCCTAAATAAACCATAACACACAAAAAAACGGAAAATACAATTAAAAAATGAGAAAAAAAACCCGTAATTATTCGTTTACATCCAAGAGTTTTAATTATAGCGTGTTAAGTACAGTAAAAGAAGTGTTAGGACATGACGACCTACAAGGATATAGATGAAGATGAGTGTGTGTGTGTTATGGTGGGCTGACAGGCTGACAATCGACAAATATCGACACAAATACCAGTATACCGAAGGGCTTCTAATGCCTGTAATACCAGTAATACCGCCCCAAAAATACCGGTATGTCGGCATACTGGATAGGTGCACATCCCTAGACACACACACACACACACACACTCAGCTGACGCCAGGCAATGTAATCTGTTTGTGTTTCCGATTAATAATTATAATCCTTAGGGCACCAGTTGTGTTGTGAATAGGTGTGTGTGTGATGTGTTGAGGAAGATGCTCAAGATACTTATACAAAAGCCACTTAGTCTGTTGCTTCATACATCCAAGACTCACAACTTCCCGAAATACATCATCTACAATTTCAATACTATCACACTACATCCATTCACTTCTGTGGCCGCAAAATTTGCCTCGGTACATTAACTAACGCACAGTATACACATGTACCACCAGCTGTTTAACAAGATAAACAAACAGCTGACCGAAAAATATACATTCACAAAACAGATTGGGTACTAAAAATATACACTACTACATGCCCATCTGGCAGCCTACTATCACTACAGCTGGGCCTTGCATGATTATACCAAAGGGAGGAGGAGGAAGGTAGCATAATGTCACTTTCATATTTCATACAGTAGTTAAGCATCATAGAAACAGCCACTACTGAAGCTGCAACAATTAGATCACCACTGTACGATGCTTACTGATTGTCACACCAATTTAACGTAAGAATTAAAGGTAAAAAATAATAAAAATATAAAAAATTTAATGTAAAAAAAGAAGAAAAAAGAGAGAAAAAAATACAGGATACAACACAGCATTATAATACAAAGTAAAATACAAAATCATCATAAGAACTGCACTAAAAGACACCGAGTTCCTCTGAGCTGGTCTTAAAATTACAAAATCACCTCCCAGTCATTTAAAAAAAGTATCCTATCTATCTATCTATCTATCTATCTATATATATATATATATATATATATATATATACTATATATATATATAATCTATATCATCTATATATATATATATATATATATATATATATATATATATATATATATATATA
Source organism: Metacarcinus magister (assembly GCA_029783475.1). Lineage (NCBI taxonomy): Eukaryota > Metazoa > Arthropoda > Malacostraca > Decapoda > Cancridae > Metacarcinus > Metacarcinus magister. The sequence continues at coordinate 19,816,154 of JAPQNM010000013.1, forward strand.
TATATATATATATATATATATATATATATATATATATATATATATATCATATATATATATATATATATATATATATCTATATATATATATATATATATATGTATCATTAAAATATATTGTATATTTTATCAATAATAGTATGTTATTAAAATATAAATAAATTTCAGTACATAACATAACATAACATAACATTATCTCTCTCTCTCTCTCTCCCCCTCATACACACACTACAACATATACCATACCTCAGGAAACAAATTCTTCCCAACTATACATTCAAACACACTTACAACAGTCCATACAAAGAACAGATCAATTCCGTACTTGGTGAAATACTGAAACCCGTCCCAGCATCCTGCCGTCCAAGGCCACTGCATGACACAGCTTCACTTCTCTTCTCACCTGGGGGAGGATGACAAACCAAAGCCACATAGACACTCCTCTAACCTCACTCACATCAACCATGCAACAAAGGCCTTGCACACCTTACACTTACACTAGCCTTACAAGTCTTGCCTTACCCTATGGCGACAAGAATCAATTGGTGTAAGTATAGGAATAAAAACACCAAGAAAAAAAGGTTATTGCATATGATACTCTCCATTTTACAGGTCTTGTGGAATCTAGCTATATCGAGTCAAATAATTAATGGGCATAAATAAAAGTGTAGTATATAATCAATCTCTTTTTTTAAGATATTGTTACAAAAAATTGTCACTAACATTAAATTCGTAGTTATATATACAGCATTTACATATAGACATCCAATTGACTGAGATTATAGAACAATACTGACAATTACGTTATGCTATTCACACAGTCAGTTTCATTTACTTATTTTTTTTTTTTTACCTGTGTATTAGGTAGATTATATAAGGGTCTACATCCTCCCTCGGTGTGATATCTTTCAGTACTTACATCTGCTCCTCTACGGCTTTCACATTCTTAACCTCCTCCTTCTGGGACTTAGCTGCGATAATCCTCTTAATATTAGCATTCACATTGTGGAATTCTTCTCCCTTCCTGACAGCATACTGGAATCAGAAAAAAAGGGACAGGGTCAATCTCACATACAGTCATGAGGGAACAATCTCACATACAGGCACATACATACAGTCATGAAGGAACAGTCCAACATACAGTCGCATACATACAGTCATGAAGGAACAGTCCAACGTACAGTCACATACATACAGTCAATCTCACATACAATCATGAAGGAACAATCTCACTGGGATAAAAATATACAATAAGTAAAATTCTATTGGTAAAATTTCAATAAAAATCATATTAATGGGGATAATATACATGGCATATAATCCTGATGTAGCACATCATAAAAGGTGAACAAATTGTCTCAAACATTTTTCTAAACCATCCACAAGTGAACCAAATCTCATCCCCTTGATGGAAATATATCCACTCTTAATAAAACGTGATTTGCAGAAAAAATGCCAAGGGGTGTATGTAGCCACGACCATTGTGTTGATAATTTTTTCACAGGTTCAAATCTCACTAAAATTGCTCTATAGCTATTCTATGGCATGAGATACACGAATCTGGACTCAATTTTAATATTAACCCGTAAAGAGTAGTAGTAGTAGTAGTGATGATTATAAACATGTGAACTATATTTATCTATCTATATACCAGGCTGTTATCCTCCTGACAAGGGGTAGCCGAGGCAGGACAACGCACATACACACACCTATGAATACATACACAGACACATACATATATACTGTCATCCATTCCTCATTCCATAACTCTCAACTATTTTTCAAAGCCCCAGTTCACACAACAATACCAGGGATGGTTTAGAATTCCATATATTGTACCTCAAACTAAGCATTATAATCCATTTTTTTTACTAAAGGCCAAACTCTGACTTTTCATTCCTTAACCTACACTGTAACTACACATCACATCCTCTACCATCATACGTCATACCATCAAAGTGATAGTACACCACCACACTCCATGCATAACACCTTCACGCCAACATTATAATCAGTCTTTACCTCAATCTTTTGCACCAACTCCACCTCCCAGGGTAAGTGGATGAGGTTGGTGACGAGAGAGGTTGCAGTCCCGCCCACTCGGCCCGTGCGCCCACACCGGTGGATGTAGTCAGCAATGTAACTTGGGAACTCATAGTTGATGACATGTGGGCACCTGGAGGGTTAGACAAGGAACAGGTGTAGAAATAATGAAGATTACCTAGAGTCAAACCAGCCTATCTTGAGCTCTCGGGTGTGGCTAGTCTGGTCTGCGATGTTGTCAGATCTTCCAAAAAATAGTTATTTACATTATAAATATCTTCTTTTGCTTGGTTGTGCAGAACATGCTAGTACAATGCAGAGGAGCCTTCCATGACAGGCAAGTTACCTGAAATAACCTGGTGAGTGTAATGGAAGGTATACAGAGTGGTTGTTTTACCCTAATATCGCAAGCCATTTACAAAAACCATGCAGGCGTATTATAAAAATATATAACTTAAGACTAGTTAATGTAACAGTTAACAGTATGAGAGGTCATCATCAGCCTGTTATCGGTAAACATGACAACAATGCAGGAATAACACAGCCACGCCTGAGAGATCAAGGTAAGCTGGTTTAACTAAAGTGAAACACAAAATACATACCTGTCTCTTTATACATTTCTTTATTCTCTAACTCTTACTTAGAATGAGATTTTAGAAAACTAACACTAAAGAAATGGTCAAAAATAGAATTGATTTCATAATACTTAAACATATCATGACACACCAGTACATTTTATATTTCAGAAGTGCTTTTTATTTTTGGAGATGGTGGAGCTAAACTAGAATGGGTATAACCTAACACCACCACCATCACCACTTCCTCCATCACCACCACCAGTAATGAATAGAGTCTGGTCACAGGAATACATGGAAACTCTTCTATGGGAGAGTTTGTAGGGACAGGCATCAGATAGAGATAGATATATTCATAGAATCTAACCCTTATGCTGTTCTCCCTACATTAAGAGTGAACAATAAGAGTATATTTTCAAGATGTGATGCTTGAACAATTACATGACTCAGTGGTGCAGTGATTAGCACGTCTGACTACTAATCTGCTGGGCCGAGTTCAATCCTGGACGAGGGCAGTTGGCACACAGCTCACCCAGCTGTTCATCCTCCCAAATGAGTTGGAGGATAAATGGGTACCTAGGAAAACCTGGGGAAGGTTAACTGTGGAAAGTCGGATGTCACAGTGGCCCTGTGTCCCGGGGTAACAGATTAATTTCCCCACAGTTTCAAAGGCCAATGTGACGGGAGATGAACACCCGCAGCTACGCGCAGCTGAGCGTGTGTCCCCACTTTACCTTATCATATTTTTTTCAGAAGTTGGGAATCAGAGAGTGCGGCAAAGCATAGAGGATTAATTCATGTTGTGCAAAATAGTGTTAATGTAATGATGATACATAAGAAGGATTACTACAGATGCTAAGTAGGAGTGTGTGGGAGATAAAAATATTTGTAAAAGGCAACAGTTGAAGGAAAACCAGAAGAGCTTAATAAACACATAACTACATAATCACTGCACTTGTTATCCTATTCATCACTCTTAATTACCTCACGTGTATCAAGGCCACGAGAGGTCAGGTCAGTGCAGGAGAGCGTCCTGACTTGGCCCGACATGAATGCCTCGTAGTGTTCCTGCCTGAGCTGGTAAGGCATGGCACCGTTCAGGTTAGTACAGGACACTCCACTCTCGTTCAGCATCAAGGACACCCAGTCACACGTCTTGCTGTCGTTGCTATGTTTATTATTAAAGAAAAAGAAATGTATGTTAATAAACCATAACATTAGGTATATATTTCTACATATAGTTTTTTTTTGCACCTTCCACAGCAGATTATATCCAAAAAATATGACTGAAAAATAAGCATTCTATAAATATTTTCTTACAACTAAACATTTCTCACACACACACACACACACAAAAAGTAAGACAGAATTTCCAATACAAACATGATGTGAAATTAATCAAAATATATTTTCTTACATGAATAGAGACTGATCATAAACTGAAAAATAAACTTAAAAGAAAATAAAGAAGACCACTTAATCACCACTCGTTTCAGGTATAGAGGAAATATGTGTTGAATATATCCCTCCACACCCGAGACAACCACCTTGATACACTGTGCAGAGATATGGATCTTTGACATGGATGCAATTGTTATCACATGGAAAATCACAATAGTTAACCTGAGGTCCTCCCACTTATCAATCAATCATTGGGGGCATACGTTGAGGGGCGTCGCCTCGCCCACCCTTCGACACCAGCCCCGCCGATCACCCCTGTGCAAGTCCCCTTCCCATACCAAGTAACTCCCAGCAGGAAGCACTCCCACTTAGCAGAGACATAAGGTCAGATGTACCATATGTATCTGAGGCACTCTCTCTACTGCCATTTGGTAGTGTCATTTCCCATTAATTCTCCTCTGACTTGCAGCTGCATAGAACCCTTTAACACAATATAAATTAAATTCACACAAACATCACCCAATAATATAAAGTGAATTGGACAAAAATAGAAATGAAAACAGGAATACAAACATGAGTTCAAATCTTGCATACCCAAAAAGAGTAAGGAAACACAACGCACAACTTAAATAGCATGTATATGACACAAAAAAGTAGTCAAAACCTTCTCCTCACCTGAATATAATTACTGGACTTTTTCTCTTTGCATCTTCTTAACTAAGTCGACAAGTTTCTCCACTCTGGTCCTGTTGTTGACCCTAAAGAAGCGCTGCGGCACGTGGGGCATCGGCCGGTTCAGGTGAGGGGTTGTCACGTGCACCAGCGAGTCAATCTTTGAAAAAACAAAACATAGGTCAAATTGCAATACTGAGAAGGAAACCAATAAAAATTTTCCAGTTACAATAAATTCTATGTTGTGTGTTGAGGTCAATTTCTTGTCAGCACAGTTTGGTCCACAATTTAGATGAGTTAGATATGAAAAGCCTTGTAAAAGTTACCCTAATATTACGTAGGGACATAATATCACTACCTGCACCACACATGTAATCTTAACCTCAATAATTAATTTCCAGCACTCACACACATTCGTACCTACTTGTGTATCTTAATTTTTGTTCTAAATAACTACTTATGTTGAAAATAATAGCTTATAGGTATCTTAATTTTAAACAAAGCAACCTAGAATATGAATGTAGACAGTACTCAAGTAATTCTTACAGCAAATAGTAGCAGTTGGATTTCAATAAGTTTAAAATAAAAATAAATAAAAATAGTATGTGGGAAAAAGAACAACAATAACCATGCCTTCATTGCAACATACACTCATACAGACAACCAAAGTGACTTTCTGTTTGATGGTGTCCCACTACCTACATTTTGGACACGAAAGTGAAAGGAGACATCAGCTACATGGTGAGCAGCCCTGACATCCCAGTGAAGGTGTATGATAGTTGTGCAGAAGAGAAAGATGAATGAATTATGTTAGGTTTGGTTAGCTTTGCCTTGTAACCTTTTTCATGTATGAGTGTGTGAGTGTACAAGGTGGCTTCATGCTGAGTGTGGTGAGGACAGTCACTTCACTCCTGCCTCTGTCCCTGCCTGATGCTCTCCAGGCCACACCCTCACACTCCTTCACGCCTCACACATGCCGAGTACCTTTAACTCGTGTCAGCACCTTGTACATAATGCATTAATACAACAGTGTTGGAAGCTGTGTATGCATTCACACTAAGGTACATGGAATACACAAACCCAACACTCACATTCATGATGGGTTCAATGATCTTGGTCAAGTCCCGCGGCATTGTAGCGGCCACTAGGGTAAGCTGCACCCCAGACATGACTTCAGGATGCTGGTCATCTCCACTTTGTATCTAGAGACAAATGGAAAATATACTTACTTGGTTTATATTCCTATTAAAAGGAGTTAGTGAAGACAAGGCATTTAGGGTTCAGGAAGACATTGCTCTTCCCTTCCCCTCTTCACCTGGTCTTTTGACAGTACAGGAGAGAATACAGAGGAAGGGTTATCAGATACCTCACTCCCTCCCTTTTTTGTTGCCTTTTATGATCAGCAGGGATTACGGAAGTAGTATTCTTGCAACCCCCACCACTGGGATAATAATAATAATAACAACAATAATAATAATAACAATAATAATAACAATAATAGTAAATAATAATAACAATAACAATAATAAACATAATAATGGTCAAAAACAGCTTAAATCATCACTTCTGTAAATCCAAGACACATTAGATAGAAATAAAACCAAGTTGTACATCTGTCGTCCCATTCATCACCTTCATTACACTTCAATGCACTACAACCCCTGCAGTGAGTGGTAGTTAGGGCTGAACGATCATTAAGAAAGACTATTTTAAACGCATGCAAAACGAGTTAACTGTATATGTATGTGTACATGGGTGTGGGTGTGTGTGCGTGCCTTGTCTTGGCTACCACCCTTTAGCGGGAAAAATGACTTACTTTTCCCAGCGTCTACCTTCACCTTCTATCATGTACGGGAAGAAAGCTGAAGATAGATAGATATATATATACATAATACTAGAACAATAAACAGTGATACTTAAGTGTGAGGAACTGCACCTGCCTCGTCTTCCCCTAATTAGTGGTTGAACTACCACTCTCGTCTGCCGGCGCTTGTTCACCGGCTTCCCCGCCACTACCCCACCCCCTTGTCCAGGGGTAGGGGGGTAGTCTAACCGAGCCAAGCTCCACGCCACTGGCTTGGAGAAGGACAGAACGCCTCAGCTCTCACACCTGACAACACCTCACCACCTGCTGCTGGTTCTCAACATTCCGAAGGCATTTCTGGAGACTTGGGCTCCCTTCCAGTGTGCCCTTCAACTGTACCTACACCATTCGACCCTCCCTGCTGTCTGAGGAGCAATCTACGTTGCCGAGTGTTGCTGTCACGCATCTCATCCTCAAAACAGCTGTACAGGGAGTTATTTGGGTGTCATACCCCTGCTCTGGTAATTGTTTACGAGCAGTTCGTCGTTGGTGATTTATTTTGGCTTCTAGCCTATTGTTTACTATTTGTGTGTGTGTAAATATATTCGGGGTATCATACTCCATGATTTTTCTTCCCCACAACTCTATAAAAAGATAATATTAATTGGTAGTCACCTCGGCCCTGACATATTGGCGACCTTGCCAGGATAAGAACTACCAATTATTTATTATCATTTTACAGATTGTGGGTTGTTATCTGTAAGTCGCTGCTGCGCGCCATTGCTGCCTGAGGCCCGGGAGTAATGTTATGAGTGTTTTGACTGCCGTCAAACTCTTGCTTTTGCCAGATTTTGCACGTGAGGTGTTGTCCAATTACTCCTAGGTTACTCCTAGGTTTGATATCATTTTATAAAGCTTTCATTCCTCAGGCCTCTGAGCTTACCGGCCCCCTCTCTGACTTGTTGAAGAAGCTGGTACGGGATCCCCTCCAGTGGACTGAAGATCTGCTTGAACGGTTCAAGCTGCTGAAGCAAGCCTTGATGTCGGGACCTATTCTGCGTCTTCCGGACCCCAGCCAGACCTTCGTCCTACGTACCGATGCTTCAAACTATGGATTAGGTGCTGTACTCCTTCAGTACCATGATGATCGTCCACATCCCATCTCTTACGCCAGCCGGAAACTACTTGATCGGGAACGACGATACTCTACCATCGAGAGGGAATGCCTGGCAATCGTATTCGGCATTCATAGGTTTGACTTCTATCTTCGAGGTAAGGAATTTATCCTTGAAGTAGACCACAAGCCTCTAATATACCTTCAGAAATTCAAAGGTAAAAATGATAGAGTACTACGATGGGCTTTAGGTCTTCAACCCTATAAATTTAGGGTTGTTCATGTTGCCGGGACAGACAACATTGGAGCCGACCTTCTCAGCCGGCAATAGCTTTTCTTTATTTTGTTTTCCTGCACTCCAGTCTTTTACAAGTTTTGTTTCCTGCACTCAAGTATTATAAGTTTGTTTATGTCTCCTGGTCAGCTGCAGTTCTTCGACATCAGCTGTGCAGCAGATGTTTTAGTGGGGGCATGTGTGAGGAACTGCACCTGCCTCGTCTTCCCCTAATTAGTGGTTGAACTACCACTCTCGTCTGCCGGCGCTTGTTCACCGGCTTCCCCGCCACTACCCCACCCCCTTGTCCAGGGGTAGGGGGGTAGTCTAACCGAGCCAAGCTCCACGCCACCGGCTTGGAGAAGGACAGAACGCCTCAGCTCTCACACCTGACAACACCTCACCACCTGCTGCTGGTTCTCAACATTCCGAAGGCATTTCTGGAGACTTGGGCTCCCTTCCAGTGTGCCCTTCAACAGTACCTACACCATTCGACCCTCCCTGCTGTCTGAGGAGCAATCTACGTTGCCGAGTGTTGCTGTCACGCATCTCACCCTCAAAACAGCTGTACAGGGAGTTATTTGGGTGTCATACCTCTGCTCTGGTAATTGTTTACGAGCAGTTCGTCGTTGGTGATTTATTTTGGCTTCTAGCCTATTGTTTGCTATTTGTGTGTGTGTAAATATATTCGGGGTATCATACTCCATGATTTTTCTTCCCCACAACTCTATAAAAAGATAATATTAATTGGTAGTCACCTAGGCCCTATATATTAAATGTAATTAATCAAGTGCTACTTATATCTAGACCACAGCCAATATGAGGTTATAGAGAGATGGTAGAATTCTAAGAGTGATGTGAGATGCTTATTACTTACTGGCTGCTTGGTGATGTAGTGGGTTAGTTTATCATTGAAAGAGTCATCCAGCAATGTGTCAGCTTCATCCAAGGTGATGTGAGCCAAGTGATCCATTTTGTACACACCTGGGAAAAAAAAAATAAATAATAAAATAAAACAATCATTATTTGAGAGGAGCATGTGGTGTGACAAGATGTGATGGTGAGAGCAATGAACACATATATGAAAGATGTGACATGGAACTTTGTACATATGGACGAAGAGCAATGAAAGTGTGCATGAAAAAGATATATAATGGTACCTGGTGTAAATGGAGTGAAGTTTGGTGTAGTGGAATGGGTGAGGATAAATACTTTGAGATGGTTTGGTAATCATGAGAGAAAGAGGCGTAAAGAGTTTGTGAAGAAAGTATAAGTGAGTAAAAGGAGGAGAGGCAGACCAGTTATAAGATGGAAGGATAAGGCAAAGTAATACATGCATGGAAGAGTTGCTAATAAAGGGGGAGGGTTTGAACAAGCAAGGAAGGAATGTGTGGATAAGGAGAGGTGGAGGGGACATTTTTGGAGGGAAGAAGGCATCATCAGAAATTATAGAACAGATAGCAAAGAATGAGTAGTCTTACCCACTGTGGTGAGCTTTGATAGAGCACCAAAGCTTGCCACCAGGAGGTCTACCCGGGACATGGGTGGGTTAAGCATCTTCCTCTTGGTTCCTCCTCCAGTAAGCAGCTTAACATTGATGCCAAGACTTTTTCCTATTTGTGATGCAACTCCCTGGTGGTGATAATGGGGTTATAAGCAATGAAACCTTAACTGGTGTGGATTGCTTAGGTAAACGTGCCAATTCAAGTCATGTAATTCATAATATTTGCGTTTACTATACTGTTATTCTTGGGCTTTCAAATCTTTACTCACTTTACACACGAGTTCTGAACCATTTTTCTCTCTTCTTCACAAACACACGTACACATTAAGATCAAGGTTGTCACATCCCTTTGCTATCATATATTCCATTAAAACTATCTAATTAATTCCCCCGAAAAGGCAATAGACACTACAATAGCTTTAAGTTTGATGTAATGCAAAGGAATGGAATGAAATATACTTGTTATGTTCTTTGGCAAGACCAGAGATCTTACATGACATACTCTTTGTGTCTCTCCATCTCCTTACCCATTTAGTAGGATTTATAATAAGGAATAGAACCAACAGATGGACTTACATGGATCTGTGCTGCCAGCTCTTTACCAGGAACGATGACAAGGCCCAGAGGAGAGTTGTAAGGCAGTTCTGAGTGTAATGCAATCCTGTCTTTTATTTGTTGTAGCATTGGACCAATAAATGCCAATGTTTTCCCATTCCCTGTTTCCGCAGAGATGAGTGTGTTTTTCCTTTGAAGTACTTGAGGAATTGCAAAGGACTGGAAGAGTATAATAATATTTCCATTATCGAGAATTCTAATTAACTGGAAGAAATTTATCCAAACGTACGTACTCTCATTTAATAGCAGAATTTCAACAAGCCAATGCAGTTCAGCACAAAAATATAGCTATGGAATGTTTAATATTTCACATAATGGCAGTTTATAAAAAGGTATTTGGTACAATTATAAATAAGTCAATATTATACCTGTATATTAGTTGGGTTGTGAATCCCCATCTTGTGTAACTGATCCACAATATCACTGTCAAGACCGAGGGTCGTGAAGTCTTCCTCGGAACCACTCTTACAATGTTCAAACGCTGGATTCTGAAGAAAAATAAATAACGTAACACTGAATCCAATAAACCAGTTTTTACTTTTATAATTCAAATGAACATTGAACAAAAACATAACAGGCATGAACCATAACGAGAAGAAAAAATTAATGAGTGTAAATAAGAATATAAATACAGCTTACTGAACCATAGCTGTTAATAGTGAAGTAATCCCCGACTGCCTTCCTGTGTAACCAACCCTTGGAGGCCAAAGGAACCTCGGCAAACTTGCTGTAAACTTGCCCGCTGTAATAGTTGAATTCAGTCCTCCGGCAGGTTATTACAGGAATCTGAAATCACAAGGAATTCAACAGATATTGGATATTCATCATGTATATAATTTTTGTTCGTAAATTTGTGGTGTAAGAATAAGAATAACAAAGAAGACATTTTAGAACAGTATTTTCTGAGCTTCACAAACACATAGATATAACCAGAAAGGAAGTGAAGCTGATAAATCATAAAACTTAAATATTATCGTAAGAACATGTAAGAAAATGCAGTAATATCTTGCCTCTTTTCCACTACTTTTCTTTCAATTCAATTCAATCATCCATTACATAAAGATGGATTCCACTAATACACTTACCCTTACAAAGACACATGATACATAACATTAAGCTACTTCAATAAAGGATCGAAGGCTTTATACCATATTGATTTTATATGAACTAATAATTGGTATCAGTCATCTTCCTAATAAGTGTCACCAATCTATAATAATAACAAATCCTACTCAAGTGAAATAGAATTGTACGCACCTTTTGATTGCCCATTCTTGACCTTTGAAGCCATTGTGCTCTCTCTTTTCTCTTCTCCTTTAGTTTCTCTCTTTTCTGCTTCCTTTGCAATGATACCGGAATCTTTATCACAGAAAATTGGTTTTGGTATATACATCGAATCTGAAATTTTTAGAATATATGAATTAAAATTAATACAGAATACAGAATGCAAAACAGAATAGAATACAGAATGCGTACATGTCAAGGAGGAAGTGTTTTTAAATGTTACCTTAGCTTGATGTAGGTTTATAAATAAATCAAATAGATAACAACAGAGAAATCTATCCATCTACTTATATACCAGGCTGACATTCCCCAAAAGGGCGTAGCCAAGACAAGGCGCACACACACACACACGCACACAAACACACACACACACTTGCAAAATATCAAAATTAACAGACGACACAAAAAAAAGTTATTACAGAAGCTCAACATAAGATCATACAAAAAGATTTAAAGACTTTAGTAAATTGGTCTGAAAAGTGGCAAATGAATTTAACTTTAACAGAAATTACAACCCTCTTACAAGTTACTCGATGAAAGATGTTCAACTCAAAAGTGTAGATAAAGAAAAATACTTAGGCATTATTATTACAAGTGATCTAAAACAATGGTTACAAAATAATTGAGAAACGCTTTGAAACCAACGAAGCCAAATATTTTTTCTTTAATCGAATTGTCAATATTTGGAATGGACAACCCTCAAACGTTGTTCAATCAGCTAAAGTAGAAACTCTTAAAAAACGCCTTGATAATCATTTCATATCAAATCCCTAGCTGGCACTGTTCTCTTCAGTCTAATTAATCATCTAAGTTGTAGTAGAGAAATCAAACAGCCAAGTAGGGACCAGTAGGTTTGTTGCTGTTTGCATTCCTATGTAATCCTTTATAGAAGAAATTATTGTACTAACCTGTAAGCCATAGAGTGGATGCAGGATCTGTGGGGTGTGTTGTGCCACTCTTGGCACACTAAACACCCACATGGTACAACCTGATGGACACAACAAAATGTGTTAGGTCAACCTTTGGTTTGCATGGAACTAAAATTGATTATCATTTTATTTCCCCTGCCGTCATAAAATAGTTTTTATTATATCTACATATATAATGGTAATTAATTTTACGCATAATTTTCCCATATATGTAGTGTAAATACATGTAAAATCAATTCCTTAGTTCATTATAATCAAACCTAACAGCTCACCCTCAATCCTCAAGTCTGTTATTGAACAAAATTACAATCTCAGGAATTTCTCGGTGATTTCCGATGTAAAATCAATAGTACTTGTCTTATCTGCAGAAAGCACCTCATATAACATAAAGGCGTCCTTCCCAGTGAGACAAGTGTAAATTGGAATAATGCCGCAAAAATGTTTAAGGAGAGGTTAAAGACAAATAAGGTAAAATATACATTTTTCACCAATCATAAATAACTGGAATATCCTTCCCAGTACGTCCTTAACTCAGGATCAGTTCTCACCTTGGAGAGAAATCTGGAAAAAGTGTGGAATAATCAGAATTTAATGTATAATTTTCGAGCTAAAATTCAATTAGATAAAATTATCAAGACCAGCACTACTGTTATTAGAGCATCAAAATATATAGAGCTGGATCCACAGGCTTAACTTTGCCTTCTCCCAGAATGTCATCTATAAGAATCTGTAAGTAGTCACCGCACACATCAGGGAGGCAAAAGGACTAAACTACTGGGAGTGGCTTCAAAAGGTAGAGCAATACTCCCAACAAATACACAGCTAAAGGTACAGGATGACATACAGCTGGAATATCCTCGTAGGCCAAGTACCAAACCCGTCTGTCCTTAGCTCAGAAATAGAGTCCACAGGGATGGGGAGAACGTGCCGCCCAAGAACACTCCCTAGCCATGCAGGCCCCAGGAAGAGTGATGACATTATTACCCACCACCCTGTCACACAAGGCTCACCAACTCTTCAACTGCCTGTCATGACCACTCAGGAACATAACAAATTGTGTCACGAATAAAGTTCATTAAGTTTTTGTGTTGTAAATACCTTCTTAAGTTATATTCTTCTTGTAAATTTGCTGTTCCTCTACTGCTTCGAAAGTGATGGATGCAGATGGCTCAGTGGATCAGATACGGTGGAGTGACCTGACCACTGGAGGAAGGTCAAGGTCATGGTGTGTTTTGAGGACTTTGAAGGTCAGGTCAGGGTCATGAGAAGGAGATGGATAGATGACAGTGAGTAAAGGAGTGATAAAGAGGACAGTATGGCACGTGGGATTGGTCTACTCAGGGTTTGTTTACGTCTCAATCTTGATCATGTGGAAGCTGTGATGGTCTTGGTCTTATCTTGCTTCATATTTCTATTCTCTTCTCCTCCTTTGCACCTGTTCCTTCCACAGTCATGTAATATATACACAATACAAATCCTTCAACTTTGTCTTCATAATTGTACTCAATGCTGGTTGCCATTATTGTCTTCACTCAATTCCTACTCACCCACTTTCATTTGTAATATATATTAAAAAGAATTTTGCTCATACTGTCCCGTCTGTCTCCAAATCTATTATTATTATGAATATTTGTTGCATTAATCATTTCTGCATCAAGTTTATTGGTGTGTGTATGTGGGTGTGTGTTATTCTTACTATTACTAATACTATTACTATTATTATTCTTGCACATCCTAAACTACTACTACTACTACTACTACTACTACTACTACTACTACTACTACTATAATCTAAAAGTTTTATTGAAGTCATTTTTCACGTATCTGTGACGGTAAGGAATTTTTGATTATGTGGTCCGAAAATGTCCACCAGAATTGAGGTCGAATATGTTTTTGCCATTTTACTACGAAACTATTATTCTTACAGGAAAAAGGATTATATACAAAGTTATGCAGCTTGAAAAGATCTATCGATTGGTGTCATCACCTTTCCAATATCTATTAAACCTTTGGAGAAAAGTTAATTATTGTGAACAAAATTAATGTTTTCTTTTTTCAATTCTTACATCTATACATACGTTCCAATTCCATATCACTATAGCTCAAAAGAACGGGCGTGTCCTGCTCTTTCTTTTATATTACGTACTCTTTTTACGTAAACCTTCATGAAAATTTCCACACCTCGGAATTTCATGAAAATTTCTACATAAAGGTTTTCGGTCATACTGAACACGAATCTGGACTCAGTTTCATCATTACTATAATATCAAACATTAAAAAAATATTTAAAAAAAAATAAGAGATACAGGAAATACTTTCATTATTCCCGTTACCATCATCTCATATTCATTATTATTATTATTATCATAGTATTTATTTATCATTATGGTGATGGTGGTGGTGGTGGTGGTGGTGGTGGTGAGGGAAATTCTTACGACGATTTAATAAATAAATAGATAGATCTTTTCAAGTTGCATAACTTTGTATATAATCCTTTTTCCTGTAAGAGTAATAGTTTCGTAGTAAAATGGCAAAAACATATTCGACCTCAATTCTGATGGATATTTTCGGACCACATAATCAAAAATTCCTTACCGTCACAGATACGTGAAAAATGACTTCAATAAAACTTTTAGATATTCCAATCTACAGTAAAATTTGTTTAAAAAGTTTTCGTGTATGACAAACAGTTTTAACGGCAGTAACGAAAAAACTTTTACCCTATACCTGAAGGGTTTAAAGGGGGGGGGAAGGGGTTAAAGGAGGGGTGTAATGATGAAAATAAGTCCAGATTCATGTTCAGCATGACCTAAAACATCATTGTAACAATTTTCATGAAATTCGGAGGTGTTGAGTTTCCGCGGCGCACAGCAAGAGTAGACAAGAGTGAAGACGTGAGGTTAGGTTAGCTGTGGTGCCACATCTATTACTGAACCGAACCAAATACCATACACACTCGCTAATACTATATACTTAATGTAGTATTATAGTATATATAATATTAGTATAGTATTATAGTAGTATAGTATATAGTATTAGCGAGTGTGTATGGTATTTGGGCTGGTTTAGTAATAGATGTGGCACCACAGCTAACCTAACCTAACCTCACCTATTTACTTTCGTCTACTCGTGCTGTGCGCCGCGGAAACTCAACACCTCCGAATCTCATGAAAATTGTTACAATGATGTTTTAGGTCATGCTGAACACGAATCTGGATATATTTTCATCACTACACCACCCCCCCTTAACCCCTCCCCCCCCTTTAAACCCTTCAGGTCTAGGGTAAAAGGTTTTTTGTTACTGCCGTTAAAACTGTTTGTCATACACGAAAACTTTTAAAACAAATTTTACTGTAGATTGGAATATCTAAAAGTTTTATTGAAGTCATTTTTCACGTATCTGTGACGGTAAGGAATTTTTGATTATGTGGTCTGAAAATGTCCACCAGAATTGAGGTCGAATATGTTTTTGCCATTTTACTACGAAACTATTACCTAGGTAGATATTGGTTCACTAACAGAGTGCTGAACGATTGGAATAGGCTGGGTAGACACGTAGTAAGTGATGAGTCAATAGGTAGCTTTAAAAGACGGTTGGATCAGAGTATGGATAGGGATGACAGGTGGGATGGCTTTATATTGGATTATTCCAAGGGTGGGAGACAAGGAGCTGCCTCGTGTAGGTCATCAACTGGTCTCTTGCAGTTTCATCAATTCCTACTCCTACCTTGCACAATCATATCATGTCACACCCACACACACACACACACACACACACACACACACACACACACACACACACACACACACCGTTACTTTCCGCAATACAGGTTAGTTTTCCTGAGCCATCTGGTCCGCCTATATACTTGCTTGTTCCCCTTCCATGCTTCTACTCTATCATATTTATTCCTCTATCATCCTTCTTCCTTACCCCCCTTCCCATTTTTCTCTTCCTCCCTTTATTTCTTCATTCTCCTTTCTTCTCTTTGTACAGTTTAAAGTGTACGGGTAGCTACAACACACATAAATAGGCATGTACATCTAATCATATACATCTTTTAACTGTTAGTCTTAAGCTACCAATTATCTTCAATACTTCAGGTTCAGGTTGATTAATTTTGATCTTATGGATTACCAATTTGATGTAATGATAATATTCACGGGAACCTTATACCTTCAAAGTAAGTTTCTCGATGACAGTCAAAGATTTTTCCTTTTTGAGGTGTAGGAATTGCTAGGCTGATATCGTAACTTGCTACTTAATTATATAAATAATGTATATATTAAGTCCTTCTAAACAATACTTTAGAAATATCTGCATCACTTCGTCATATACAACTTATAGTAACAATTAATCATATGTTGTTTCTGTCTTACTTCTAACATTTTATTACACTCGCAATGAATAGTGTGTTGGTTAGTGCGTCTATCTATGATGTAAGTGACACAAGACTCCCTTCGCTCTTCATTATTCTTTGAGGCTTGACAGAAAAATACTTACCTAGTGTAGCCTATGTCGTGTAAGTATTCAGAGAAACATAAAAGAAAGGGCAAACTTTGGTTCACTGGATATCACAGTCGGCCTAACGGACTTTCATTCACCACACGTAGAAAGGCTAAACAGACAAGTGAAGAACGCACCCTTTCTTACCATATTAAAGGGGAAAGTTGGGTTGGGCTTCACGTCTGTGTGTCTGACTTTACAACTCAGGTGTTCGGAAAGCCTTGTCTGGTGATCTTAAGGCAATGACTCCTAAAGAACCAGGAAATCTTTGTATTGCTTTGGTACCGGTGCCAGACAGGCTTCTAGTTTGGCCCCACACGAGCCTTCACTGGCCTCCACCTCGCCCCACACCCTACCCACCCAGCCTTCCCCGCCGCCCTCCCCCAATCGTCTCCGTAATGTGGTCTGACCTTGGACCGCCGGCTGTAAGGTTTCGTGGGAGACTTAAAGAGTAACGCTCCACTGGTTCGTGATGGGGTTGTTAGGGTGGTATGGGTAGCCAGGACGGACATGGCGACGTGAAATAAGGAAAAAAAAATAAGGTAAAATGGTTCAGATAAAAAGTTTAGTTTCTTTTTTAAGTGTTTTGAGGAAAAGGTTTATACTGTTCTTCTTTTTACTATTCCCTCTCCTATTCTCTCTCTCTCTCTCTCTCTCTCTCTCTCTCTCTCTCTCTCTCTCTCTCTCTCTCTCTCTCTCTCTCTCTCTCTCTCTCTCTCTCACCACATTAATATCAACATTCTCAAATAAATTCACGCACCATCACGCCCTCTACCACCTTCCTCGCCCACCACCTGGTTCTCAACACGCCACCGCCACCTGTTTAATCGCACCACACCTTCACTGGCGTCACCACACAATCATCGAACCCACGTAGCACATCTAGCGGGAAGACATACAAGCTCACCAACCGCCTACCACTTTATCAATTCCTGTGTATTTTGGTGTCTCCGTCGAGTACTCCGTCGTCACGCTAGGGTGGAAAAATGTTACGTTATTTGTTATAGTATTATCAACTTTACCTTAGTCACCCGTGCGGGGACTCCCACACGTCTTGGATCTCATGCTCTTCCTCCTCCTGTGTTTTTTTCGTCTCCTCATCCTCTTCTGTTTCCATAGATGCTGCTACTACTGCTGTTGTTACTGTTGTTACTACTACTGCTACCCCTTCGCCACGCCCTAGTGACTGGGAACCAGGAACGGGGAACCGAGAGATCAGCCGGCGGAGCGAAGCATCTCACGGGAACCAAGAAGTGACGCTGGTGCACGTTCCACACCGGACCGGACCAGGCTGGGCGGCCGTCACGCTTCGACCTACCCCGCCCCCTCGCGCCCACTCTACTGTTGTGTTGCGTGCACCACCTGCGATGACCACCACGTGTTTGTTGTTGTTGTTGTTATTGTTGTTGTTGTTGTTCTTGTTCATGATATTGATATTGTTCTTGTTTGTTGCTCCTGCTGTTGTTGCTGTTGGTATTGTTGCTGTTGGTGGTGGTGGTGGTCGTGGTGATGGTAGTGGTGGGGCTGTTACTAATGTTGGTGCTGCCGATGATGATGATGATGAGGATGATTATAGGAAATGTGTGGGAAAGGGGCGTATGGGAAGTGAAATTGAACTGTTGATGGCCGTGGTGGGTCTGCTATAAGAAACAGTCTTTGTCAACTGTAATAATAATAATCTGACGTCAAAATATTCGGAAAAAATAGTCTTTTTGATATAGTGAAATAAAAAAAATGTTCAAAGTTGACACAACCATCCACTCCCTCACTAAAAAAAAAGAAGAGAATAAACAACAAGCGAAACATTAAAAATCAATGAGCGAAACTTGACATACTAACTCCCGCGACACACACACACACACACACACACACACGATCTCTTCCTATTGGACTCCAAAGTTGCACAGTGCCCGTCACCTTAATTAATTAGAACTGTGCCGAGGCCGTGATATTGATGGACCGTGCACGAGGCCACCCGCTGTGCACTTGTTTTCTGAGCCGAGGTGGAGATGATACTTGATCTACTTTAAGTTAGCCCGTAGCAGAACGTTACACTCTCGCATCGCTTCACCGCTCACCTACGTACAGACAGGCAAACAATTAATCGTGGCGGAATTAATCGTGGCAAGGAGATGGAGTGAGAAATAGTAATAAAGCTGAGAGATGATGATGCTTAGTGATGAATAAGATAAATAGGGAGAGAAAGAAAGACATAGGGAGATGAGGATTTGGATTCAATTAAGGACGAAAATGAGAGAGAGGGAAGTAGAGGCAACATATTTATTTTTGTCTTGCACTTGTGCTATACAATTATAGTTCCTTAAATTGGTCAGTTCTCTCGATGTAATAAATAGTGTTTATAAGGGACGGAGATAAATATGGGAGGATAGAGACCATTTAACGTTGATGAGAGAGAGAGAGAGAGAGAGAGAGAGAGAGAGAGAGAGAGAGAGAGAGAGAGAGAGAGAGAGAGAGAGAGAGAGAGAGAGAGAGAGAGAGATAATTCACTCAATATACTTACACTTTATATAATTCCTATCATCCTATAAAATACTTCAGCATTCAAATCACGTCAAATATTACAACTTTCACTGTCTTGTCTCCTTAACTAACTTCCTCTTCACTGTAAACTTCTGTCACCACCACCACCACCACCACCACCACCACCACCACCAACGCCATTCTCCCTTTCTCACTCTTCTCAGGTCTACGTAACACAGGTTAAGGCAAGGTAAGGTACATCAAAACCATACGCCTTGAAACAATTAGACGATAGGGAAAAAAAACTAACAAAAATGAAATGTCCTAATGTCGCTATTACCATGAGGCGTGAAGGGAAAAAACGACTCTATGGCACTTTTACTGTATTCTGTCATGATATAATTAATGCTATTTTCTCTCAATTGCTGGGAAAATAGTCGTGAGGGAAGGATCTTTTTTTCCCCCCTTTTTCTTTTACTGTATCTGGTGGCGTCTCAGGGTAGAGGTTATGTGTAATTATACCTCTAGATTACTTTTATTTATAAGTGTTATATGATAGGAATGTTGCTAAACTTTATTAAATCAATAGCATAACATACTCTTACTTAAGGTCCTGTCACTATTTTAGATTTATTTTTAAGAACACGAATGATTGATAGTGAAATTAATGTTATTGTATAATGGTGGGATCTTTTTTTTCTCTTTTAGTATCACGTTTATCGTATACTTTACTCACACCTTCCTTCCTTCCTTTCTTCCTTCTTATTTTCCTTCCTTAATACCTTGCTCCTTTCCTTCTTTCCTTCCTTCCTTCTTTGATATTTTCCTTTTCTTTTCATTCCTTTTCATAACCCACTATGAATATAATTGTTAGTTTAGGCTAGCTTAAGTTAGGTTAGGTTAGGATAGGTTAGGTTAGATTAGGTTACACTTACTTTCCTTAATCACAGCAACTCTTTACGTACACCCACCCACCTACAGGCCTTAGGGGAGGAAGACAGGAAGACAGGAAGGCAGGGAGACAGGGAGACAGGGAGATAGGTGACAGGGCGACACAGAGGGGAGAGGAGGGGAGAAGGTGTATGAAGGGCAGGTAGATCGGGGGAGGAGTAACTTTGGGAGGGGAGTGGCGAGAAGAACGGAGGTTGAGGTTGGTCACTGCTTCGTAGCACCACCACCACCACCACCACCACCACTATCACCACCACCACCACCACCAGCACAACACCGTTACACCGCACTGGAGTGAGACTTGTGGTGTGACGAGGAGTAGGAGTGTGTGTGTGTGGGTGTGTATGTGAGTGTGTGTGTGTGTGTGTGTGTGTGTGTTTCTTTCCTTTTTTTTTCTCTCTCTCTCTCTCTCTGTATAATATTAAAGAGTTCGCTAAATGATGATCTATATATATCTACTTGTTTACTTATCATTATTTATTTATTGGTATGTATAATCATTTAGTTAGTTAAGTATCTATTCTTTCTAAATCAGGCACTCAGATGAACACTTGTAAAAAGGTTAATGAAGGCTACCATTCCTTTCCTTATCATTTTATTTGTCTTTCCTTTCCTCGTAGAAGTAATTTTATACATTTTCTAAGGTCCTCTTATAAGCTCACTTCTTTTGAGTTCGCCGACCCAGAGGAAAGAGAAAAAATTATTCGTTTTTTTTCTAACCTATTTATATTTGCGCCTGGCTGGTATCCTTTCAATGTAAAAAAAGAAATGAAGAAGAAAAAAAACATCTTGGTCGAATTGACATATGTAGTAAAACGTATTAAGTAATCATTAACAACTCACGGTGGCATGACATAAATATTTAGTGTCACGATGTAAGAGCAAGTTAATGGAGTGCATTGATTTGTTTGTAGGATGTCATTAGGCAGAGTAAGAACTACAACGCTTTGGTCTTAATTAAGGTGGATGGCGTGCATCTTGCCAGCCCAGCACGATGTCATTTAACATAAGAACCTAAGAACATAAGAAAATAAGGAGGCTGCAAAAGGCCATGCCAGTTGACCTACACAAGGCAGCTCCTGTGCACCTAATACTTACCATCTACTGAACGACCAAAAACAAATTGATATTGCATTCAGTCTCTTCAGTTCCATTAGATTTTCATTTTGTGTAAACAGGAAACAAAAAATACGTCGGATTATAGTCAGCAATCCTTATTGAAATACGTGTGGAGTCAGATGTCATTATTAATTTGGTAATAATTTTCTATAATTGTACATAACTCAGCACAAATACTGTTACTTCCATACACATACTTATCACATAAAACGATGTATATAATCACATAATTTCAGTTACACACCAACCAAGTTCCCTCAGTGAGATGCTCTTGTCGCGCTGGGTGGAGCAGGAAGCTGTCAGGCGTAACCAGAGATTTGTGTTAGCAGTGGCAAGCCTGTAGCGGCCACACCTGCTACGCAAACGTTCCACGGTGTGTTAAGACAGCGAGGAGCCCCGCTGGCAATAATGGACCTCCTCGCTGACAGCCGGTGATCCGCTGAGCTTGGAGCATTCAGGAAAATTTTTTGCTGGTCATGTTAGTCGTAGCACCATGCAGACGGAAACTCAAAACGGGAAGGTGTTTGCGTGCTGTGCTAGACGCGTGTTAATGTGTCATAAGAGGAGGAAGGAGAGGAATATTGAAGAAAGATAGATGACGAAAGAGAGGAATTTTGAAGAGAGATAGATGATGAAGGGAGGGAGATGTATAAGAGAAAGGAAAGTGTAAGAAAGATACATGTGAGGAAGGTATTGAAGCGGAAAAGGGAGAAGGAAGAAGAGGATAAATAGTGAATGTATGATAAGGAGTATGAGCATGAACAGGAGGGAGAGAGAAGAGAGTAACCAAGAAGAGTATGAAGATAAGGAGTAAAAGCAAGAGGAAAGATGGATAAGGAGGAGGATGACTAAAAAAGAGATGTAAAAGAAGGAGGAGAAAGACGAAGAGGAGGAGGAGAAGGAGGAAGAAAAGGAGGATGAGGAGGAGGAGGAGGAGGAAGAGGAAAAAAGAAGAGTAAAGAAAAGGAAGTTTATAGTCTTAGCGAGAGACTGTTTACATACTTGATTCGTTCACTGGTTTGGGTTGAAAAAAAAAATAGAGAAAAACAATTTGCAAACAAGTAACTGGAACTCTAGTGGGGGGCATTGGGAGTAAAAAATTGTTCGGATAGATTATTGTGAAGTTGAAAACAAAAATAGAAAGAAAGAAACACTGTGTCGTTGGATTTAGTTACATAAGTTAATGTCTATTAGAAATGATCCTCAGACCACACCTAAAATGGTTCACTAAGAGGATCATGCTTTTTTCACCATAAGTGTTGGACCCCCAGCCTGGGGGGTCCAATACTTTTGACTAGTACTGTAGACTCAGTTTTATCATTAATACAATTTAAAGCACTAATTCACCTTTAATTAGTGATTCGTTCGTGTGGTCTGAAACGAGGTGGAAGCGGCAAGATAATCTCTCCCTTCTTCTTATACTGTACCTACTATCGGTACCATTTATGATTTAGGATACAGCTGCTCTCTTGTGTAAATGAGACACTAAGGAAACCGGGAAGAGAGGACACGGGGAATCACTCAGTCTGCAGCACTGCCTACATCCCTGTAAGTACGTACGTACTTGTGTGGCAATGATTATTTCTACGTACACATACTGGAGTGACTTCTGTGGTCGTGTCATTAAGTCTGTGGTTTGAAGTCCTTTACCTCACACAGAGAACAGAAAGGAAAACTGTTTCTCACTCGACCTTCCATTGTGACCTTACCGTATATCTGGGCACATTACGGTGGTTCTCGTGAGGTCAATGGGGTGAAGGTGTGTGTGTGTGTGTGTGTGTGTGTGTGTGTGTGTGTGTTAGTATTAGTAATAGTAATAGTAGTAGTAGTAATAATAGTAGTGAAAGTAGTAGTAGTAGTAGTAATAATAGTAGTAGTAGTAGTAGTAGTAGTAGTAGTAGTAGTAGTAGTAGTAGTAGTAGTAGTAGTAGTAGTAGTAGTAGTAGTAGTAGTAGTAGTAGTAGTAGTAATAGTATCATCCTCATTATCATTATCCTTATCATTATCATCATCATTGTAATCATCATCATTATCAACGATCAACCAATAAATTATAAATTGTTGTATGTATAGTATGATGCAATGAAAAAAAACCCAAAAATTACCATTATAAGCACTTCCCTTTGCACTCCACCCCCCCCCCACACACACACACCACACACACGTAAATAAGTAAGTAACTGCCTTGCCTTAGTCGTAATTCCTTGGGCCACCACCGCCAGCGCCACGCCTCTACCCCACCTAACACCCTCATGAACTCTCCCAGGCTTTCCTCCTCCTCCTCCTCCCTCCCTCCGCCTCCCTACGCCAGTCGGTTCTCCCACAAGACGGATTTGACTGAAAATAAACCTGCTTCTCTCTCCTCGGTTGAAGTAAAGCGGTTTGTGGGAAAATTTGTTCACGTGACTGAGGATTCGTCACGTAACGCTTGCCTACCCTCTCTCCCTCTCTCCCTCCTTCCCTGCCTTCACTACCTTCCTGCCGCCGTCACTTGCCAAGGAGTGAGTGAGTGAGGAAGGAACGAGGGAAGGCGGTGATCATCATGTAACTGTTCCCACCCACAGGAGACTAGTAGGGTCACTGTGTGTGTGTGTGTGTGTGTGTGTGTGTGTGTGTGTGTGTGTGTGTGTGTCATGCCTGAATCTTTTATTTAGGCTTTTTGATACCGCTATATTCTGACTGATACCAAAGTCTAATTTAACCCCAAAACAGCAACAGTAACAAGACATTTAGTGCTTAGAATATAGAATTGGTGTTTTTCATACGTAGTTACACATGAAAAGACGCAATGCAGTCCGTTTTATCCTACTATTAATTACTTTACATTATATTTTCATCCTACACAAGACTACTTCCTTCATCTTGAGTAACCATATCCTACTGACCTTCTGAAGACTAACAGTGTATTAAGTAATCTGCTACACAACAACTGAGAAAATGACCATAAATTCTGTTGGTTGGTACTAGTGATAGAGAAAAAAATCCTCTTAATTAGCAAGGATCATTCATTATTCATACTTAGAGACGTGTAGTATGTGTTTTACTAGTGCATAACGTCAAAACCAGCGTGTCCGAGGCCTCAGTGCAGTATGAATAACCACAACATAGACATCACTATGCATATTACTGTACTTGCACTATCATCATTAACTTCTTCATTACTCTACATACCTGAATATTATTTTTTTTCTCTCTCCTTGATTTAAAGTTATTATTTTTGGTATATTTTAAAGGTTGTCATACTCACTTTAACTGATAATGTTTGTTTTTATAATTATTTTTTTGGTTGCACTCATTACGCATAGTGTGTCTCTCTCTGAAATAAATGGAAGCACGTCTACCAGTTTTTTTTCTCAATACATACAGAGATCCTTATAATTTTTAGAACATCTTATTGTACTACCTTTAATGAACAACAATTATATCACTTACTCGAGGAATGTTCACCTTCTCAGCCACCTAGTTCTCTGTACACTATATTGCTCTCTTTTTCTTTTTCTTTTTCTTGTTACAGTTGCATTACGTCATTGCCACAACACAACACTTCACCTCCTGTGTCTTGGGAAGGAAGAAGAAGTATAGTCAGTGTTCTGGTCCTTGCGTTCTGCGGGAAAGTATGCGGTCTGGGGATCCGTCTGCCTTACGTATGTTTGTAAAGAAATGTGTATCTTGGTCCATTTGTTTGATGTACAAGTAGGTGTTTTAGTCCCTTGCGTCCGGTGTAGTAATCTTAGTTTTGACCGCAGTGTTGGGAGTAAAACTGATGGTACCGTACCGGCCTCTGTTCCGGTAGTAGTACATACATTACATCATCTCGACGTGAGGGCCCCCTGTAATGCCGTCTTCATGGGCTGGATTCCCTACACTCAAAGGGAAATACCTCGTTGATAAAGTAGCTGTCATCTAACTCCATTTATTGCATCCCCTCCCTGCCGCCGGAACTTGTATTGACCCTGCATCTACCTCCTGTTTCTCACTCTCCATTCCTCCTCGCTGCAGGGCCGTAGTCACGTGAGGCCAGACGGTGGAGAGCACCGGCGTGTCTGCGTATGATTTTCTTTCTTTAATGTTGGCACTCACGTAATGTAATTGAAGGTGAAGTGCACGAGTCTGAGGTTTGTTGTCAGAGTTTTACTTGCGTCAAGATGGTTTACCTTGACCATCTGATTTATTTGTCATTAATTATTTCGTCATCCAGCCGCTCCCGTGTGTTGAGAACCGTTTCTTTTATGGCCTTCAGCAGCTTCTCGGGATATATATATATATATATATATATATATATATATATATATATATATATATATATATACATATATATATATATATATATATATATATATTAACCACTCGTATGCAGCATTGCTACATAAGATGCGTTGGGAAACATATAAACCTCTTTTATTTACGACGTGTGTGTGTGTGTGTGTGTGTGTGTGTGTGAAACATGTACTACGTACATTTACTTCTATTATATAGATTTCAATAAATAGATGTTACTGGTTATATATTTCTCGGTTATTTTTATACCTAAATAATAATAGTTTATAGTTCATAATAGTTCTTAGATTTATAGACAAAGTTTCTGATACGGTTCAATATGCATTTAAAAGTATCCTCTTATACCTAGTAGCAGTTGTCCCCACTAGATGGCTCTCACTGCCCTGGATAACATATGGCGAGAAAAGGGTAACTGGAACTATTCAGAGCACTCTCCTATTCTTGAGAAGCCCTATGCTTGTTATACTACTAAATAGGTCACTGTCATACGAAGGGAAGGTTGGTGCCTAAAATAATGTTAAGTTACGGATGAGTTGGGACAAGGAGAGGGAGTAATATAATTTAGTTGAAACAAAAAGTGGAATTGAAAGTGTGGCAGGTTAGAAGTGTGGAGGGATAATATTCGCATTGATTCAAACTTGGGGAGAGGGAGTGATGGATGAAATAAATAAAAAATGAACTGTAAAAAATGAAACATAATGCGAGTAGGAAGTGAAGGAGTGCAGTGGGAAGGGAGGGAGGAAGGAGTAGTGGGTGTGGGGGGTTATATATTAATGACGTGTGGGTATTATAGGCCTGTGAGAGGAAATTCTGCAATACATAATGATATTGATGAAATGGGGGAGTGACATATCAAAACTGGTAGAATGTAGCGGAAGGGAAACATCATTGATACTTGTCTAAATTTATATCGGGTTATAATAGGTTACGATGGGCAATAAGAGAGATGGTAAGGTTCCAGATCGTGTTTTGGGATGTGATTTTCTATTGGTGGAAAAGATTGCCTTCCTATCATTCACTCTTTAGTCATTGAAGATGGGTAGGGTATCACCTCTCGTGCATCTGACAACGTTAAGTAATGTGGGGTGGGTGGGTGGGTGGGAGGGAGGGAGGGAGAGTAGAGCCGGTGGTATAGGAGTTAGTTGACTGTAGCTAGTGAGGCGTGATAGGTGTGAAGGACGAGGATATTATTTTATCAAGAAATATTGGCGATTGGGTCTTGCATCATATAGTGGTAAGGTGTTTTTGGTCATGTGTTAAGTGTCAATGTGAAGCTGACTTGTATAGATCGTTAAATAAGATGGATAATAAGGTAGTATGTAGAATCCATTACACGGCATTGTCCCTTTCCCGCTGGCCCGTCCATCGTTTTCAGACGCAGGGCAGACCGAGGCTCTCTTACGTTCGGGTTTATCACTAGTATTATAATCTCTCCCATTATATATTATTTGCTTTTGTCCATCTAAATGAAAAGGGTCATTACTTTTTTGTACGATTGAGCAGCGGCGGCTATAGTACTGGTAGTGGTGGTGGTGGTAGAAGCATCGGTGGTGGTGGTGGTGGTGATGGAAGTAATGGTGGTGGTGATGGCGGTGGTGATGGTGGTGGTGATGGTGATGGTGATGGTGATGGTGATGGTGATAGTGGAAGCATTGGTGGTGGTGGTGGTAGTGATATAAGTATTGGTGGCGGTGGTGGTAGAAGCATTGGTGGTGATGGCGGCGGTGGTGGTGGTGGTGGTAGTAGTTATCTGCGATGGTTTCACACTTACCACTTCCCTTTCCTTACGTTCTTCCAAACTTAATATACAGTATAACCTTTATTCTTCACTTTACTTGTGTAGTGTTATTAAGATTACACTCATGGCTAAGGTTTAGTTTTTTTTTAGTCAAGCAAAAACGTATATATAGAATAGTTATCTAGCGTTAGTTTGCATCCACAGGCGGTGACGTCATGACACACCACTGCGTTCAGATACATTTCCATTCCTCACACACAGTTTTATGCTCCTAATACTTTCCAGAGGAGGTAATGTACTCTGTTAATCGCTTTAGCACTTTATTATCACCAACATATATCATAGTCTCCGTCATAATCTCCCTCCTCGTACACTTTTTAACAGAGCAAGAGACATGACCTTCCTCTTGTGAACTGGTGGAGTGATTGACGAATATATTTAAGCTTCTCCATAAGTTTACAAATACTTCCTGCTATGATAGACTAATGTAATTGATATCAAGAGTGATTGGGTGTTAATTATTCATCATTGATTTATTCCATTTTTAAATAGTACTTCTAACGTCTAACTGTCTCAAACTTAACTACCACTTAGCTCTCCACTGGGTAATTATATAGTTGTAAGGGGATTGCTTGTTATAACAGAATGCTACTTTCAATAACTACAGAAGAAAATGTGTTGCTGGTGTAGTTCAAATTGATTTCCGAGTGCAGGAAATACAACAATGTGTGCCGACAGTTGTGTGGATCAACGGGCTGGCCGGCCGTGCCTCGACCCGACTATGACATTGGTTCGAATCGCTCAAGGCAAGTGAACAAAAGACAAACCAGATACACAATCATCAAATCAGTGTGTGTGTGTGTGTGTGTGTGTGTGATCAGTAGTCGTTGTCATTTTAGTTATAACTGCCACTGTCGGTAACGGTAACTCTCAGTGCTGACTTGACTGACTGGTAGGTGTTAGTAAGAAACATGTGGCAGTAAGTAATTCACAAGTTACCGTAAGACTGACTGATTGTTTATTAGCGGTGGGTGAGTGTTGGTTGGTGTGTTAATTGTGGTTGTGTTGGTTGTGGTTGTGTTGTGTTGTGGTTGTGTTGGTGTGTGTTAGACAGGAAGATGTGAGGCTCCATGTAGGATGATGGTGCTGGTTTATAGTACTCATGGACTGTGACTGAAAGGTGTGATGGGATGGTGTAATTTTTTTCCCTCATTAGTTTGAGACACAGATGTTTTGAGACTGAAGAAAAGGCAGGTGACGTGAGTAGCTCTTAAATGCACTACGTCTTGGTGGTAAATTATAGGTGTACCGTTTTTTTTTTGCTCAAGGTAACATGTGGAAAAGAATTAATAAATCTTTTCTTCTAAATTATCTATAGAGCATTTATTATTTTTTTTTTACCATTCCATCCGTCGTTTCATTTCATTGCAAATATCTGGAGCCAAGCAGAGTTTTTTTTTTAAGGAACACCTCTCCAAACAACCAAACAAAACCAAACAAATAAAACAACAACAGTAAAAGCTTTCAAGTTATATTTGTGAGTACATACATTGGTAGTACAAACAACAAACAAAAAAATCAACTTATAATCTAATGCCTCCCAAATGCCGGAACCACCACAGTGTCCAAAACCTTAATCATCACCTCCTACAAGACCACCTTTTTCTTTTATTAACAACAATGAAAGCCAAGAATTACAAGGCAGCGTAGGTCTTGGTCTTGGTCTTGGAGTGTTGGGTAAGGTTATGGAGGGCGGGTGGGCGGGCTAATTGGAGTAGTATTAATGCCTCGAATACATGAGTAATAACCTCGATAATAATGCAGATCAAGACATTCTCAGAAGCCTCATAGACACACATACATACATACACACACATGTACACACAGACACACGTGCACCTGTATACACCCATTGGACCACATCTACATTTAAGGTCCCGTTGTGTTTAGATATACACCCACTCACGATCATGTACGTATAGACCAGGGAGGTAAATACACACACACACACACACACACACACACACACACACACACACACACACACACACACACACACACACACACACACACACACACACACACTAAGGCACACACACACATTGGATCTCAAAAAACATCTTGGCAACATAATATTTCGATAATGCTTGAACCACACTTTATATTTTCATTTAATTTCATCTTCTTGAGGAACTATGAATCTTAACACAAATAACGTGATAAATTTTCTTCTTATATGTATTTAGCGTAACACTAAATAGTATCTAAATTAAATATCTTTAATTCTTAACATGGGTTGGGTTGGGGGGGGGAGTGTGTGGAAATAAATTATCAATAAATTATCAATAAATTAGTAATAAATTATTGAATAAATTAATCAACAAGTAACAAATTTTTCTTTTAACACGCACACTTAATTAAGAAGTAAAAGTATTAAAAAAAAAGAATAATGCCATATCTTAGTTACTGACGATTATAGTTTCTTATTTCTAGAGCAAAAAAAACTCACACCTTCTGAGTCTCTCCTTCTCGCTCGATTTTCTCTAATAAAGGTTCAGTAAAAAGCGTCTAGGATCACTTATATAAAAAATAACAAAAACTACAACAGCTCAGATCTTTCCAAGGAACACCCAGCAGCCGAATGAGAGAGAGAGAGAGAGAGAGAGAGAGAGAGAGAGAGAGAGAGAGAGAGAGAGAGAGAGAGAGAGAGAGAGAGAGAGAGAGATTATCATTATTATTTCTATTATCATTAGTGCCATTATTTCTATTTCTGAAGTTAGGAACGTAATGCAACCGTAGAAACGCTCTTGGTATATCAAATTAATGCCTACAGGTGTTTTATAATTTGTTCAGGTAGATGGCGATGCATGTAGTTGATTAGTAAAGCAATAAAGCTAATAAATATCTATGCGTAAAAGCTGTTAGTAAAGCGTTATGCGTTTTATGGGATTAGTAAAGCAATGCGTATAAGTGGGTTGAGCCATGCGTATAGGTGGGTTCAGGCATGCGTAGATACGGTTAGTAGAGATAGTCATGGAGTTAGTATTGCGTCTAGTAGTGTTAGTAAAGCGCTACATGGAAGTTGGAAATGCGTATAATTGTTTCTATATAAAGCGTATGACTGCATGGTTAGTGATGAAAGCGTATGAATGATTATGACTCGGACATGGGGTTTGTTCAATGAATGACAAGTGGGTTAGTTGTGCAAACTGATGGATATGGAAGCGAATGGTGAACTAGTGTGAACTTAGATTACATTAACATTACGCTGTGGTTGTGGCGTAAGTTAGTGATGTTTTTGTTCCATGTAAGTGAAGTGCTGAGGTGTGTTTTGCTATACAGGCGTGGCTGGTTGTGTTAAGTTGTGTTATGATGGTGGTGTGTGGTTAGATATACAGTGCCTGTCTCCTAAAGTAAATATTGCATTCTTGTTTGATCATTAAACATGAGGTTAGATTTCTGACTAAGAGTTATGTATGATGAGGCAGACAGACAGGCATCATTGTGTGCATGGTAGGTGATTACAGTTAGTTAAGCAAGCATTATCTACTTACAAGCAAAGGGGAAGCAGTGTGAGTGTTTTTAGGGTGATCATGCATGTTAAAGGTTATCAAGCGTATCGTACATGCAGGCCTGAGCAGTTTTGATTTGTTCTCCAGCCTTTGTATGGCAAGAAAGGAAGCTAAGTACAGCTGCCGCCACTTTATTTTTACCTCTCCGTGACCTTCCTTAGTTCTCATCTAATGGAAAAGTTGCATTCATAGCTATGTTAACGTTAAGTCATTGATGTTGATTTGTCTCTTTTGATTTTATTGTGTATGCTCTGTACAATGTTTTGTTCCTCAGGTTGGTCACGGGAAGGTTTGGTGCGGTCACTGAGGGTTATAAGCATTTGGAAGCTCTAAGCGGAATCTCTACAGAATGATAGTGATGAGTTGGTGAATATTCTTGAACAATTATAATGGACATACAGAAGCGTTCCCGGCCACCGACAGCGTTTTTTTTTATACAGCGTCTGATAACTCCGCTCCTCTTAACTCTTAGCGTTCTCGGAAGTGTAATATTATGCAAAAAAAACCTCATTGTCGATGGCCTGCTCGCCCAATCTGTACATAAGCTGAATGGCTGCTATCTTGCTATTTACATACTCTCAATCTCTCCACGCAATCTTTCTCTCTCTTTCTGTGCTGCGGCTGGGTGTTCAGGGGACTAACTATATCTTGGCTGTCTCGGATGGTTAATTAGTTGAGGTTTTGGCTGGTGGCTTCGTGCCCCGCCTAAAGAGTCATCATCCGAGTCTACTGTTTTATCATCCCTTTGTCCCAGCACCTAAGAAGCGCAGGCGACCCGGGCGAAAGGAGGAGGAGGGGAAAGGGCCACTCTCTTTCTTAGGGTAATGTGTGGTCAGACTAATTTTCGGAGTTTGATTACAACAAAATCGTCTCGAAATTTAGATATTAATACGTTCATGAAATTACACAAATTGGCTTCAGTATTTGAAGATTTCCCTTAATTTCTTGTGTTCTTTCGTGTTGTGTATATACAGGTGCTAATCAGACCATACATCCCCGACTTGGGCCCGTCCCCCTTGCCCCGCCCAGGCTCCCGTTAAGAGGTTCCCAGAAGCACCACCACCACCACCACGCCCGCCGCGCGCCTCGGCTGGCTCGCAACAGGACTTGGACACAACAGTAGGAGAGTCTCGTGATCAGTGAATGTTGCTACACTCAACGGGTTTCAGTGATAAGGTATCGCTGATTGGTGTAGTTTCTCCAGTAATCATACCAATTCTTTAATGCCACTCTGTTAGGGATATGTCAGTCATAGTTGTCAGTGTTGTATTAAATTAAAGAAAAAAAAAGCTACTTAATTCTAACTTTTCTTTGAGGAGAGCCTTAACCGTACTCTCTTAATGCCCTTTATAATAATACTCCACATCTTGCGAACGAGTAACTTGTCTCGCGTCATAAATGCCCAACTATATAATGCACCTTATTTTCTCGCGGGATCACTCTCTTGTTTACGTCAATTATCAAGACGGTCTTCGTTCGGCCGCCTTACCGAGGACAACCTTCGCGGTACGAACCAAGAATTCAGTGTCCTTTTTGTTTATTTTCTTAGCCTTATCCTGCAATATTAGTTTACTCTAAGGCCAGAAGTTTATAATATCATGAAGTTTTATCCATTTCCTTCGTATAATTAGGATTCTGGTGTCCTACACGAACTCCATAGGATAGAGAGATTCCTGACTGACGCAGGTGGGACGTTGTCGGGAGAATGGTTGTCTGTTGTCACGAGCGGGGAAGAGCTAGATTCTACGGGGGTAACCTGAGTCGTAGAGTTGACGGAGGGATTCTGTAGTGGTAGCAGGACTCAGGGGCTCTTCCAGCTTGTTCCTGCGGCGACGGTGCCACACAGTCGTCCACGCAACGATGATTACCAACTGTGCTACCAGGAACACTGAGCAGGCTAGCACGAGGCCCACCATGTTGATGCACACACCAGACACATCTTCCTGCATTACAACCTCAGGCCCGCCGATGTTCTGTATGAGAAACACGTGATATTATACTCAATCTGTTCTCGTCGGCAACACATTTCATCGATACACAAGCTCATAAATGTTGTGAATGATGATTGGGAGGCTACTTACCGCAGTGTTCAGATCCTTTTCGAGGTTGTTGGCGGCGTTTTCTCTGCTCTGGACCTGTGATGAACGGAAACCAAACTTGTCGGAGATTTTGATGGACTGCACCACCAGTAACTCCTCGGGAATGTCCAGCTCGGGTGTCTCCCTGGTAACGCGATGACCCACGTGGTTCATTGGGTAGCTGCGAGCCTCGATGTCGAAGGTACTCGGTCCGATCCGCCTCACCTGGTTGATAAGATAACGTGACACTGATTCCTCGCAGAGAGCCGTTATCTCTAAACATATTAATAGAAAGAAATGATAGAGCACTTCCTTCACATTATACTATATAGACTGTCAAATATTGTGTATAGTATTGTTGGTGTTTAGAATTTGTTTTACCTGCTCCATGGGGCTCATAGCTGTCTCCAGGTAGGTAGGTTCAGAGGCTCCAAATTCAATGATGAAGGGCAGAGCTTCTCTCTTCTTCCTGCCGTAGCTTTCCTCTGTCTTTATCTGTCCACCGAAGTCCATCACGTCACACTGCACTGGTTCGCAGGTGGGAAGGCAAGGGAACACCATAGCGCGGAACTGTACCACGTCACTTGTAGGGAACTTGAAGGCGTCGAAGGTAGCACCAAGGAGCTGGATTACAGAGATAGATGGTTAAGTAAACGTAAAAAGACCGTAATTATCATACATAAGTAGCACCGAAAAAAAAGATGGACTAGTGTTTATAATTTCCTTCAACACATTATATGAACTTTATACGGACAAGGGAATGATTTGAAAATGTTTGACGGAGTTACTAACCTTTCCTGAGCTGTCGATTTTCTTAAGTGGCCTCATGATGGAGATCTCAGAGGGACAACCACGGTAATCCAGCAGAGTGATGTTGTTGGTGTTGCTGCCGTCCATAGCCACAAGGTCTCGCACGAAGATTTCATAGGGTGAGTTCCTATCAACGATCTCGAACTGCAGCAACAGCATGTCACCCACGGAGGCGTCGGTGATGTCATCGCCGTCCCTGTTAGCAACGCGCATGATAACGTTCGGGGAGTCCACGGTGCTGCCTTGCTCCAGTGCAGGCTTCATGTCCTCCTCCACAGTAAGGTTGACGCGGTTGCTGACGCTCTTGTTGGTCAGATCATACTGGCAGTGCACGCTGAGGCCCAAGTCAGCTGAGGTCACAATCATGTCGTGGTGCTGGATAACCACGTCGTTACTGAAGCGAGAGTCGTTGGTGCGCTCAACGTTGCAATCAATATCGTTGTAAGACATGATGATTTCGAATTCAAGTGCGTCCTGAATGTCATTAACGCATGTGTTGGGTGATCCCTTGGCGTAGATCTTGCCGTTGAAAATCTTTGAAGTCTTGACCCTGGCCACCATGTCCCCGGAGCGGCAGTCGACGGTCACGTTGTAACATGAAGAGAGTTCATAAGTGGCTGAGCCGGGGATTTCCAGGTAAGGCTCTTGAATGTGAGTGACTGTGGCACTAGCGTGGTGGGAGAGGCGGCACACCTTGTCTCCAGTATCGCCGTAGTCGAAAGAGTGACATCTGCAGAAAAAAAAGTAGATATGCATGTTTGTTATATGAAAAAACATTTGTCCGTAACCATTAAACCGGTTCATTTGTCTTATACATCTATTTAAAAAAAAACAAAGCAATCTTTTAAGCTTGGATCCTTACCTGAAGGAGGCTGTTAGGCAGAGACGCTTGCAGTCCTCGAGGCTCGCCACTTCTTGTTCCACAGAATCGACAGTCTTAAAGATGCGTCCCTCTAGCTTCTTGAACTCACACATCCTCACGGGATCATCCACACAGTTGTTCTCAAGGAAGTCGCTGTTGTCCCTCGCTCTGAAGGCTCCGGTACCCACTGCGGTGTGACGGTCCATGTCGGAGGTGGCGCATTCCCCTGTCGCGTTGTTGAAGTTGGCGGATCTGAACGGAAGAAAACGAGAAAGGGCGCGTGTTAAAAGTAGAGTAGAGAAAGCATGATTAGTATGTAGTTGTGATGGCTGGGTATCTGCTGCTGAACTACGTAATATTGCTAGTAAACAGTGTCGGAAAATAGAACACACACACACACACACACACACACACACCCACCCACCCACCAGTATCGCATAATTAGACTCTTCCTCTCCCAAATTAATGTCGGTTCGTATTCAAATCATTATTCATCGCAGAAGGAAGAGACATTAGCCAAATGGATCCTATTATGTAAACAGAGTTGCTTCTTTGTTTATCATTATTCTCTTGCTTTTAAATGGTAAGGTTGATATTTTTCCCACCATCTGAGCTCATTTAGGCTAATCACCACCACCACCACCACTACCACCACCACCACGAACACCACCACCATCACGGCAGTAACTTAACCCTCCACGACCTTACATCTTCCCTCATTCATTTAACTTTCTTCTTTTCTCCCTCCTTCCATTCACTCCTCCCCCTCCCCCGCCAGCCCTTCCCCTCTCACTCTAGGTACAGTTCACTCTTTTGATTTATTTTTTTACTCAGTAGTGGTGTAATGAGCTGCTCATCCCACAATTAAGGTTAAACACTGAGTCTGCAGAGGAGAGGTTAAAGAAGGCACGAATGCAAAGGAGCAATTTGTGAACCAATTCATCTGTGTAATTTGCTTGAGTCTGACAGAATTTCATAATAACTCCTTCACTCACTCCCACGTTGCATGTAAAAATAATTAGTTGACATCGGCAGGATAAGATTTAGTCAGGTTATGGCTGATGAAAAACGAAGCTAGGTGAAAATTTGACTATGGAAGCAATTAAACTTTTGGTAATTGTGAACGTCAATTTCTAACACTTATTATTATTATTATTTTTAAACATATTCTATTATTTCTATTATTTTAACATTTTCAGTATTCTACGTATACTTTCTCATCCTGTCATCTAACACATCTCAAACTTCTTTTCTTGTGATATTTAAGGATAAAAACGAAGCCCAAAAAGAATTACAAGTCCTCTACAAAATGAATCATAACACTATCCAATGTATTTTTCTTTTTGTTGCAGAATATTGAAGTCCTTAACACCACATAACTGCCCATCACTGAGAACATAGATGGCCTTGGAATCTGGACAATGGAGGATCAGTGCTGTATGAGTAAGGTGAGCGGTAAGGAGGTGTAGAGAGCGGTGTTGTATGCAAAGTGTTGTAGATAGATAGGATAATACTACATTGGGACTGAAGAGACGAATTTGAGATGTATAGCTTATAGGATTCTCTCTCTCTCTCTCTCTCTCTCTCTCTCTCTCTCTCTCTCTCTCTCTCTCTCTCTCTCTCTCTCTCTCTCTCTATCTATCTATCTCTTCCCATCCCTTCCTTTCTCCCACGCCTGCTTTGCTTATATATGCTCCCGGAAGCATATTTACCCTTCAAGCCAGTAGTTATCTTTCTGTCAGTAGTATTTGCTCTCCACAGAAGGAACTGATTGAATACCTCCTCCCCGTTACCGTAAGCCCAACATGGAGCTCCTATTTATTTACCCTGTCGAGAAGTTGACATGCATGTATACCGTAAATACTCGGCAGGCAAATACACGCTCGACAGGAGGTGAAATTATCCAATCAGCTCCGACATAAAAGTCACATGACCCCTGGCCCTGTTT
This sequence comes from Metacarcinus magister, assembly GCA_029783475.1. Classification (NCBI taxonomy): domain Eukaryota; kingdom Metazoa; phylum Arthropoda; class Malacostraca; order Decapoda; family Cancridae; genus Metacarcinus; species Metacarcinus magister. The sequence continues at coordinate 19,852,709 of JAPQNM010000013.1, forward strand.
TCTCATTGGTAGAGAGATTAATGGAAGAAAACTGTAGGTGGTGAATGGGTAACTCTTCTATTATGTCCACATTGGGGATGTGGAGGGTCGCTGGGGTCGTTGTGGGAAGGTAATATGCGCCTTTATGAGAAGAGAAAAAATATCTATTGGCAACGGAACGGAGAAGTGAATTGTAAAGTAAAAGAGAACTAAATGAGGAACAGAAGGAATGGTAGGATTAGAGAGAAGAAAAAAGGTGGTGATGATAATGCAAATGATAGTGAAATGAGGAGGAGGAGAAAGAGGAGGAGGAAGAAGAAGAAGGAGAGTAATAGAACACTTTCAGGACTCATGATTCTCGTTTTGAGGTCCGGACTGAATTCCTGCATGTGTGTGTGTGTGTGTGTGTGTGTGTGTGTGTGTGTGTGTGTGTGTGTGTGTGTGTGTGTGTGTGTGTGTGTGTTTGGAGGATGACAGATGCGTTCAACACGAGCGTGAAGCAATGGACGTGACTGTATACAGGCAGAAGATGCGTGTGGCGGGGGTGGGTGGGGTGGGGGAAAGGGAGTGCATGGTTACGGGGTGGTGGGGGAGGGGGGGGAGTGCATGGTTACGGGGTGGTGGTAGGGTGGGGGGAGTGCATGGTTACGGGGTGGTGGTAGGGTGGGGGGAGTGCATGGTTACGGGGTGGTGGTAGGGTGGGAGTGCATGGTTACGGGGTGGTGGTAGGGTGGGAGGGAGTGCATGGTTACGGGTTTGTGAGGAGATTGCCGGTGTGAGGTAGGTAAGTATACGGAGTGACGAGTGTAATGTACGGTGCAGTGCGGTGAGGTGAGGTGAGGTGATTATAATGGTTCTAATAGTGATATACTGTACGGAAAGAAAGGGAATTATTTATGTATCACTTGTAGCTGATACCTTAAAACAAATAATCTAATAAATGTGAATAGGTCTGATGAAAGGGAGAAATATAATGACGTTGGGAGGGATAAAACTAACTTAATTATGTGGTATTGTGTTGTTTAGGATGCATGTGAAACGCCAGGTGGTGATCCGTAAGGGAAACGAGGAGGAGGAGGAGGAGGAGAGGAGGAGGAGGAGGAGGAGGAACAGGGGGGTGAGGCAAGCGGTATAATGTTGCGAGAACCAAGAGGAAGGCAGCCTGCGGGTTATTATGAGTTTGATGATACAGCAAGGTGAGCACTGATGACGAAGAGGCCGCGGGCGTGAAGGTGTAACCCACCCACTCACCCTTACCTCACCCTTACCTCACCCTTACCCCACCCTTACCCCACCCTTACCCCACCCTTACCCCACCCTTACCTAACCTAACCCTTCACCAGCTGCTAACTTTGTATGTGCATGACGAGTAGAATCTCTTGAAATCAGATACTCTCTTTTTCTTCTTCTTCTTTCTCCCTCTCCCTCTCTCTCTCTTGGTTGCATTAACAAAATTACCACCACCACCACTACTACCACCACCACCACTACTATCAGAATATTTTTTCAAGTATCCATTGCACAGTATAATTTTCCTGGTTCTTGTTTACCGTTCTTTAGTGGTTTATTTCCCCCAACTGCGTCACCTCACAAACTGGTTAGGAGACCCGACTAGCGGTGAGCACTGGGACGTGTTTCCTCTTTCAAAGGTGGAAAATAGCTGGCACGTTGTGAATTTCCCGGCAAAACAAGGCCTCAGGAAACAAGAAGGAAGGTAAGTAGATAGATATACAGATAGATAGATGTGTATCCTAGTCACGTAATAGCCATTCAAGTCTGCCATTATGTTATTTCTTTGGATTGTATCATATTTTTATTGTGTTACTACCGCTATTGCTATCTTTTTTCTTCCTCTTCCTCCTTTTTCTCCTCCTCCTCCTCCTCCTCCTCCTCCTCCTCCTCCTCCTTCTCCTCTTGATCATCTTCCTCCTCTTCTTGTACGTAGCTGTGTCACTTCCCTTCCCGATAAATCTAGTGAAGCAATAACCTCACATGATAGAGGAAGAAGATGAACCGCAGCTGTCAATCGGTGGGAGTTTTCATCATCCTTAAGGTGGCTATAATGCCTTACTTAGAGAGAGGACGATTGGAGTTAAGAAAATGGATGAGATAAATGAAGACGGAAATGAAAAAATAGAAAAGTAGAGGGAAAGAAAAGAAAGAGGAAAATAACAAGATAAGAGAGCATGAAAGAGATAGAGGGATATAAAAGAGAGGAAAAGAGCAAGACAAGAGATAATGAAAGAGGAATTAGGCAAGAAAATAAAAAAGTAAAAGAGATAGAGAAGAGAGGAAAAGAGCAAGCAAGATAAGAGAACATGAAAGAGTAAAAAAGTAAAGGGAGAGAGAAGAGAGAAAGAGAGAGAAAATAGCAAGCAAGACAAGATATAATAAAAGAGGAATCGGGCAAGAAAATGAAATAAAAAAAAAAAATTGAAAAAAAAAAATTGAAAAAAAAAATCGGAGTGAGGGCACGACTGACCCCTCCATAGAGTGTCGTCGACCCGTTCGTCTTGGAAACCCCGCCGCTCCGTTACACGACTCAAGCTGAGGTTTAGAGGTTCACTTCCGCTGGTCGCTACAGAGAAGAGGAGGGGGGGAGGGGAAGGCTAAGGAGAAGGTAGAGAAAGAGAGTAGGGTGAGACAAGAAGGGAGGGGAAGGCTAGGAAGGAGGTAAAGAGAAAGATACAGAGAGTAGGGTGTGACAAGGAGGAAGGGGAAGGCTGAGGAGGAAGTATAGAAAGAGAGAAAGAGAGTAGGGTGTGACAAAGAGGTAAAGACAGAGAAAGAGAAAGAGAGTAGGGTGAGACAAGGAGGGAAGGGAGGAGCGAATGGTAAGGGCGTCAGGGTCCTTGAGTTTGCGGGGGAAGGAAGGAAAGGGAAGGAAAGGAAGGGCGTTGGTAAGGTCGGTGGGTCATCTTTCGTTGGTCACCAGGTCAGGAGAACCGTTACACCGGTGACCCTGAAGACTTGAAAACGTTACAACAATACAAGGGAAAGCAGGAAAGAACACAAGAACAAGATAATAAGTATGTTAAAGTATATGAATGTTGTTGAATTGTAAACACGATGGTGTGTATGCTTTGTTTATGAATCTGTTTTGTTTCATTGTTTATTAGACGTAAGAAACATTAAACAAATCTTGTATTCGTAAAATTTCTAGGAAGCGAGTACCTACTTTTCAGCTTCAATAAAGTAAACTCTCTTTTTTGTGAACGCAATTTGCAACCATTTTCTTTACAATGCATTTTTCCGTTTTGTGGCATGAAAAAGGAAAGGAAGAAGGAAAAAACGACAACAACAAAGGACGATGAGAACGCGGAGGTGGAGGACGAGGTGAAGGAGGAAGGAGAGAGGAGGAAGGAAAGGAGGAAGGAAAGGAGGAAGGAGGAGGAGGAGGAAGGAGGGAAGTAGCTAGCGGTCTCTTTTGTTAACGGAATTATCACCGTAAACTCGTTCATTTCATGCAAGGACACACTCTTCCGTAGTGATTCGACAAAAAAAGTATCTGCATAGTTCCCATCATAGCTCTTCCCTTTTTTATCTATATTTTTCCCAATTCGTCAGGGTTTTTTCTTGTGTATTTTCCTTTTCTTTTCTTCCTCCTTTTCCTCACTCCTATTTATTTTCCATCATTCTTAAATCCTGTTACTTATTCCTCACGCCATTTCTTCCTTCCTAGTTCCATATTCTTCGATCTCTCTTCCCTTCCCTTCCGCATTCACTTTCAATCACTCACTATAGACACTCTTTTTCCTTCTATTTCCTTCCTCAACCCTTATTTTTCATAGCCTTCTGGATCCCTATTAGGCCTATCCTCTCACGCATCTCTCCTTCCTTCTCTTCTCCAGCCTATATCCTTCCCTCCTTTCACCTGTCTTCCATATCAATGGTTTCTAATGGTAAGCTATTCCTGCCATGGGATTTGGGTGGTGAAGAAATACTGGACGAAGGAGAAGTAGTAGTTTATTTCTCTCATGTTTTGACCAACTGTCTGATTCAGAGAAAATATTTTTGTTCAGAAAGAAATATTCTCTCTTAAGAAGACAGTTAGTTGATCGAAACGTTAGAGAAATAAAGTAGTTCTCCTTCCTTCTGTGCTTGAAAAAAACAAAACAAAAAAACATTGAGGTGGTTGACATTGCAAAGGTCGATGACAATGCCCATTTTTGGAGACACTAATGACCAAAATACCCGGACCATCTGTTAAACTAAGTGTAGATTAGGGACCCAAGCACCCTCAGGCAGGTGTCCAAGATGATGGCACGTCAATCGTAGGAAAATAACACCCTCGCACCTGGTCCTTCCATAAATATTGGTGATTGGAAGTGCCGTTCGTGACTTTTTTCTCTCGTTCTGACATCGTGGAATTGAAAAAATGTTGCTTTGGAAAATTGAAGCAGATTGAACGAGACACGGAATGGCTGGCGTTATTGTTGCCGTGTGTGTGTGTGTGTGTGTGTGTGTGTGTGTGTGTGTGTGTGTGTGTGTGTGTGTGTGTGTGTGTGTGTGTGTTTGTGTGAGGGAGAAAAAGCAAAGCGTCAGAATTAGCTTTATAAAGAAGAAAGTAACTTGAAACTCGTAGAATAAATGAAATTACGATTTATGTTTTTTTCTGTTTATCTTTTTTTTTGTTAGTCTTTGTAGTTGAAGGATCTGAAGACTCACTGAGGGTCATTATCCTCTTCACTTTATTTACATTATTCCGAGTGAGTGAGTGAGTGAGTGAGTGAGTGAATGAGTGAGTGAGTTCATGATACAACCTCTCACTACATCACCCACTCATTCACTCACTCACTCATTAATAAAAAAAAATAATACTCTACGAAAAAGAGAATTAATAGTGTGAGTGAGTTAATGTTATCAATAAAAGGGATGAAATAGTATACATATGAATAACACACACTAAAAAGAACACCATAAGGGAGCGGTTTAGTGTGTCCTTCTCTCCATTCATCTCATCAGTCATACTTCTTCCTTCTTCTCTTTGCTATTTCTCTCTCTTTCTCTCCCTCTCATTCTAGTCTTCTATTCCTGCTTGTGTATCTGACTGTGTATCTTTCTATCTGTTTATCTATTTCTCTCTCTCTCTCTCTCTCTCTCTCTCTCTCTCTCTCTCTCTCTCTCTCTCTCTCTCTCTCTCTCTCTCTCTCTCTCTCTCTCTCTCTCTCTCACGCCCTCATTCCTCCTACACACTCCCCAACACACACACCTGGCAGAGTTACGGACCTTATAACCCCTCCCCCACCACCCTCCCCTTACCTTACAAACGGATGGTCTCCCTCCCTCCTTACCTCTCTCTCCCTCCCTCCTCCCTCCCTCCCTCCCTCCCTCCCTAAACACACACACATTCACCTGCTCCCCTCACTCACTCAGTCTTACCTCTACCTTCATACACCTGTTTGTCTTCCTTCCGCCTTTACCTTTAAATTCCCTCTTCAACATTCTTCTTCTGAGTACTTTTCCGGCATTGTATATGTACGTGTTTTCCAAGGTGGATTTTTTTTATATTGTATTTTTTTGCTCCTTTTTACCGTTAGTAGTACCAGTTAAACACACACACACACACACACACACACACACACACACACACACACACACACACACACACACACACACACACATACATACATACATACATACACATGGTTTAGTCCCCCACTAGTGTGTTGACAGGTGGAAGGACGGGCTGATGTGCAGGTGAGACGGGCATGTGTGAGGCGCCTCCTCCTCTTCTTTTTTTCCCCTCCCGCCAAGACACACCAACGCACGTACGCCGCCTAACTGACCAACAGGAAGCACGAGTCTGTCTATACGTGCCGCGTGTCACTAGAGGAACACCGCCGATGAAAAACAATTGATCTGGCCGCTGGGTGAATGTGTTTTTATTGTTGGTGTTATTATTATTATTTTAATTCTCTCTCTCTCACTCTCTCTCTCTCTCTCTCTCTCTCTCTCTCTCTCTCTCTCTCTCTCTCTCTCTCTCTCTCTCTCTCTCTCTCTCTCTCTCTCTCTCTCTCTCTCTCTCTCTCTCTCTCTCTCTCTCTCTTTCTCTCTTTCTCTTTCTCTTTCCACTGATAAATATGTTCACTCCAGTGTCTCATTAATGTTTACAATCGGGTACACCTTACACATGCCTGGAGGAGCCACACACATGAAATAGCATCTTTCTGATGTCACTTCATTGATCAGCACATATGTGTTTTCTCCGTGCCGACATATGTTTGAGTGGCTAAGAGAACAGTAGTGTTTACTTGAAGAGCGGCAAGGGGCAGGGGTTGTGTGTTTGAGGAATGGTTGCAATGACCAGCGTCAAGAGTGGCAAGAAAGAACGGTATTGGTGAAGAGGGTCATGGTGAAGGTATTGGTGGTGTGTTGTTAGGTGTGTTGGTGTAGCGGTATGAAGAGGAGGATGAGGTAAATGCTATAATGCATCCAACCGACAAAGTGAGTATAAGGGAAGATGAGCAGTTTAATGTCAAAGAAAAGACTTGAATAAGGCGGATACGCTGCGTGATTGATTCTTTTGTTCTTTTGAAGTATATTTTATGTATGATTTTATTGAGTGAATAATGACGTTACATGAATAAAAAAAAGTTCTAAGTGTGACACTTATTATACGTAGAAAAACCGATTAAAAAGAGGATCACAGTTTCAAGAATTGAAACATTTGAAGAGATGAAAATGTTCTGAATATTATGTAATTAGTGCAAATGAAAATATGCACTATTAGATCCTTGAACTAACATGTCTTTGTTATGATGTAAGTTACATAAAGAAATGGAAATCCCTTAAAATAATGTCACCACTTTAGTCACTGACCTGCAAGGGAAGTCTTCTTCCAGCATACAGGCGACCTGACACTGCTGACGATTCCTGACGACGGTGTTCTTCTTAGCATAACCATCCAGTTCAAAGCCCATCACTCTCTCGAAGCTCCAGGCACGCTCACACAGCGGGGCGTCGAACAGACAGTTCTTCTGCACGTACAGCGTGAACACCGGGAACTGGGACAGTGTGAGGGAACCTGAGGACAAGGGGAGAGAAGGTTCATGATTAATTGTGTTCATGGGCTCACCAGGCTCTGGAATTTCATATTTCATTTGTAATCTAGAAAATGGCGAAACAAATGGAAAAAAGTTATTGGTATTAACGATAGGTGATGTTAGCTTGCTAGTCGTTTATCAATTTCTATTTTTTGGTGAGGTGAGCGAGCGGTGCGATGCTATCTATATAGGTAAGGAAGGGATGACTGAAGATTGATTGAGGTGCTGTACGGTACTCGGCCACGACCCTCCCCAAGGCACGCTATCATCCTCTCCACAATGGACACTGTACTTATAAATTTCATCCCACAACGCTTGGGGAACCATTAGCAAACCTGAGAAAAGAAATACCCGTTGCTTCCTTCATAACGATTTTCTTTAACCTATTGTCATGTTAAGTTAGGTTAGATATTCTTCGTTCCATGTTGTTCGCTCATTGTTCCTGGTGGTGCTCGCTGGCCGCCTCCTCTTATCTCTCTCTCTCTTTCTCTCTCTCTCTGATATGTTTTTGTACTGTGTTCCCCGCTCACTCATCTTTTCGTTCCCTTCTTCCTTCCTTCCTCCAGGTCAAGTCAGACAATGAACCAATGTATTTTCTTGATTGCCATTATCTGCAATGTCACCTCGAATGCTTTCTTCCTAAATCATGGAAATGTGTATACTTCTTATATACTTCTAAATATGAATAGAATAAGGAAAATCCACGTGAATATAAAGAGTTTCGTTTCATAATAGTGAAGTCAAACACCCTTCAGGTATCTATTGTTTCTTAAAGTGTTTATTGATGCCGTTAGACTGCCGCTTAGATCGACCTTGCGCATCCAGGTATGAAATGAGCACACCATGATCACCGTCAATCACTCGCTCGCAGGTGTGTGGTGTTTGTGGTCCGGAGTGTTCTTGATTACACACACCTGAAGGGGGAGTCAGGTGTGTGATCCATGGTTTGTCTTCCTTACCTTGTTCTCAATTAGTATTCAGGTTATAATGTTTCTTTTCTATTGGTCATTCTTATATCTGAAGACTTCTAATTATTGAACTTACGCGTTTTTACTTTTTACTTTAATATTTGCTGCTTCTAAGACAATCATATTACTTCATTATTTCCTGTATAACTTTTTTGCATTACCTTTTTTTCCCAGCATTGATTTCTCGCTTTCTCTTTCCTCTTGCTTCTAACTTTTTCCCACTCTTCAACCTTGGCTAACCTTGCTCGGAATGCCGTCAGCACGTATCGACTCACGCTATCTTGCCTCCTCCTTTTCGTCCTACTCCTCTTGCTACCTTTCCTCCTACTCCTCGTCTTCCTCCTCTTCTCATCACCACCACCATCACCACACAGTCATTACCATTGCCAATAGATATTTAAGAGTAAACTAGACACTAGAACATGTTGAGTGCTATTTTTCTGCTTCAATTCGCTTTCTTTCCAGTCTTCTTTTCTTTTATTGACAGCTATTTCATGTTTCACTCGCAGTCACTGATTGTGTTTTGTTTCTCGCGACGCTTGGCTGCTAGTTACTTCAAGTCTAAGATCCTTTTGTCAGCTCTTAGGAAGTGTTCGGAAAGGTGATAGGATGACAAGGGTTGCACTCTTACTCCTTACCCTCGTAATGACGCGTACTTTTTCAGTGTTTTTATTCACTAGAGACAATATATTTCAAATTTTTTTATAAGGATTTTTTTTCTTTTGCTTCAAGGTTATTGACAAACGTGACTTTGGGTTTCTGTTTTCATGTGACCTGTTATTTGGTACCAATGAAAGTAATTCTATCCACGCGCACAAACATGTACGCACGCACGCACGCATGCACCGAAAAAACCACCCAATGTCAATGGGTGTGTGTTTGGGTGTGTGAATATGTATGTGTGTGTGTGTGTGTGTGTGACGTTTGTGTGTAATACATAGTTCATGACCAACCTGGTATTCCTTCTATCTACAGCAGCGTTGAAATCACTGAGTTTGTGAATGTAATACACAAAAAACTCCACTAAACTCACTTCGTATACACATCAACAGTTACTGAGTGGTAATTCTCCCCATTTCTTAGCTTGCTGTTCTTACATTTTTGGTGACCATTTGTCATCTGTAAAGACAGTCATCACGGCAGCGTTTGGTCGTCATTATAGCGTTGTTATCTGCATATGATTAGGCGCTAAGAATACTATTATTAGTTGTGTACCTTCAGGACACTCACCTTGCATGTAATTTCAGGACATTCACCTGTATTTCTATCTATCTATTAATTTATCTATCTATTTATCTATTCATCGCATTTTTTATATTCCTATCTATCTTTTTTTCCTTTCAATTAATCTATCTATCTATCTATCTATATTTTACCTATCGATCTGTCTACCATTTCTATATATCTAGCGATGTATTTACCAGTCTGAATGTCTACATAAAAGTGGTCATTGTGCGCAAAGGCATTTGTACGAAGGAAGACGTTCAACATTTTCACTTTAACATGAGCAAAATCACAAATGTAGGTAGTAGATCATCATTACAGTAGGTACTGATGAACCTTTAACCTTTACATCCACCTAAGGAGACAGTACGCTGACAACAGAGGGTTATATATACCGGGAGGAGCAATTGGAGGAAGGAAACTATTATAACAACGAACCAGACAGCATCTTAAGCTGGTCTTTGCCCCCCGCGCGCTAAAACAAGGGAGAAAACCAAGGCGAGTCTGAACTATAAGAACAAAAAGATGTCTGCAACACTGATGGCTATTCTAAATTGTGGGAAATTAAGCTTGATTGTCCCTGCAACAACACATGAAGACTGAGTTGGTGCATCGTTTACCAAGGAATGCCATTAACGATGTAAAAAGAAAAATAGTTAATTTGACGAGCAAGACTATTTTTCTTTCCTTCGTATAATCTTTGCCGGTCATCTCCTTGGCAGTAGTTTCCTCAAGACTTTTTTTCTTCCCCTATTCGACGGAATCCTTTGTTTGTAAAGAACGGAAATCACCGGATAATTTACCGCTGCAGGTGATTACAAAAAATAGGGGAGTGTGTGTGTGTGTGTGTGTGTGTGTGTGTGTGTGTGTGCGTGTGCGTGTGCGTGTGCGTGTGCTTTGAAAACGGTCCTTGTGGTAAAACGATCATCTCAAGAGTGGTAAAGTTTGGTGCAATTCCAGGTGTAATCGACTTCCTGTATCCTGGTCTTCTTCTCCTTTGTGTCGACTCGAGTGTAGAAAATGAGAGTAAACTTCTACAAAAAGAATAGAAGAAGATGAAAGGTGTATATAAGTTCTATGATATATAGGTATTGTAGGACAGATGAAAGAGGAGATATATTTTTACAGTTTGTGAATCGTTTGAAAATTGCTTTGAATTTGCTTACTCACTACTGTGTTTTCCGTTTCTTTCTTTGCATTTTATTTTCTGGTATATAATTTTCTTGTCTTCCTCTTCCCTGCTATTTCTGATTTACATATTATTATTTCTGTTTCTCTGGTTACGGTTTTTCCTGTTCTTACTCTGTTACAAACTCTGAACTATGTAACCATCTTCTTGTTTCCTACCCACACATTACAGCTTAAAACGAACGTCGGTAAGAACATCATTATTCCGAGTTCAAATCCGCAACAAGGAAGGTGAGGTGAAAATTATTTATTATCCGCATTAAACCCATTAGAAGCACACTTTCTTCATCTGGGAACATGTTTTGTTTCTGTCTTATCAACGTCACTTTGCTCGCTATTATTAAATTCTACCTAACCTCCCATCTCCTCTCCTCTCTTCTCTCCTCGACAAAGTCAATTATACCATTCTTCTTTGTATAATATCCCTCCTCCTATCTCTCTCTCTCTCTCTCTCTCTCTCTCTCTCTCTCTCTCTCTCTCTCTCTCTCTCTCTCTCTCTCTCTCTCTCTCTCTCTCTCTCTCTCTCTCTCTCTCTCACCTCCTATAAATTCCACTTCTGTCTCATTTCTCATCACCGCCGGCAATTTGAAGCCTCTTAGTAGTGTTGGATCCTGCTGAGCATCTCTGGGATCCGCTCAACAAGACAACAACACACTTTCGGAGATAAATTTTTACAACGTGAAAATAAATGAGGGGATATAAAAAGTGACTTAAATAAAACGGTGAAACTGTATATGAAATAGCAATTACAAAAGTACGAGGTTGAGGATGTGTATATATATGAAAATTGATGTAATGGCCTTCAAATATGTGAAATGATGATTTGTTATGTTGAGACGGGGGGAGGGGGCTGAAGTTAAATTTAAAAGATGTAGTTATCCTTTTTTATATATGGAAATTACATATAATTCTCCCATTTCCTTGACTTAAAGTGAAGTAGTAACTGTCGTGTCTAGTGCCCGTTAAAGGTAAACAACTGCTATACAATTAGTACCAAACCTCACAAGAAAACAGTTCCAGAAAGGTCGTGTCAACTTAACATAATTCTCTGTATATATATCTGTGTTTATCCTTCATTACTACACGGTTACTAATAGACATAGACACACTGTTCCACTGAGGTCTCGCTGCCGGCACCAACCACCATGAAAATCGCTAATAACGTTAATAACTTCAATCAACAATGGCTAGGAGCAGTTGTAGTAGTTATGTGTGTTAACTGTAAGTCTCACTCCCTCTCTAAGCTTCTTTACTTTCCCAAACACGGTGCTTCTCTTTATTCACACCCACACACCCACACCCTTCCTTCCTTCTCTTATTTTTTTCTGTAAGTCACTTCTGTTCAGGGATTATCTTCATTGTATCCTTTAGTGTGTATGTTATCACTTCTTCAACTCTAATACCACTTTCATCTCATTATTATTATCATTCTCCTTCCCCTTTTTTTAATTCATTATCCTACCTTTTTTTTTGCTTCTCTATTCCCTTATCTTCGTTATCATTTTATTACGTCATTTATTGTCTCTCCCGCATTTTATCCTCCTTATCCCCTCCTGTTTTTTCTCTTCCTAATCTTCATCCTCTCTATTGTCCTAGCTCTCCTTTTACTTTTCTTCCATCATATGCTTCTTCTGCTTTACATCCTATCTCTCTCACTGCCTTCTTCCTTTTCCTTCCCCATTTCCTCTTCTTCCTTCTTTCCCTCTTCCTCCTCCTCCTCCTCCTCTTCCTCCTCTTCCCCCTCCTCCTCCTCTCCAGCCACTTGTTCATTATCTCAGTTATGTCTTGAGGCGGATGGTAGCACTTTCCACCGCCGTCTGTTCTGTCGTAGCGGATAACTGTTCTTCCCTCCCTCCCTCCCTCCCTCCCTCCCTCCCTTCCTTCCTTCCTTTCCTCTCTGTCTGTCTGATTGTCTGTCTGTGTATGTCTCTCTCTTTCTCTGTCTCTCTCTCTGTCTCTCTCTCTGTCTCTCTTTCTCTCTCTCTCTTGTAGGATTTGAAAATTGATAGAAAAAATATAATTGAAAGCAAAAGTCTTAAACGTACCTTTCTGAGATACTTAATAATCGTTTTTCATATGTCTTAGTTTTCACACCAAAATATTCTGACAATTATAATAGGCAAAGTTTAGATATATATTACTTGTTGAGAAAAAACCTCCCAACTAACTTCTTTTATTTGCTCTTGATTATTTTTACGAACATAATATTGTTAGCGTGTTTCCTTAACATAACATCATCTTCAATAACGTAAGTGTTTGCTGTCAACGCAGTTCTTTCCTAATAATTCTTCTACACATGATTTTCTTCCTGGAGAGAGAGAGAGAGAGAGAAAAAGAGAGAAAGAGAAAGAGAGAAAGAAGAAAAGCGAGAGCGAGCGATATAAAAGAGAGAAAAGAGAGAGAAAAAAAGGATGATAATAAAAAACCCTTGACAGCTCTAAAAAGCGACAGATGCGTCTTGGTGGTGAACACGGTAGTGAGGAAGACTCTGAGAGGTGGTCGCCCTCGATGCCTTACGTGGAGGGTGAAGGTCGATCGATGGTAAGGGATGATAAAAAAAGGAAGGACGGAAGGAAGGAAGGATGAAGAAATGAAGGGAAAATGAAAGAAAAAGAAAAACTGACCAAATTAGACATAAGCTCTTTACCTTTCAATTCATACAAGTGCAAGGTAAAAAGCAGCCAGAATAAAGTAAAGAAATAAAGAAGAATAGACAGGTAGCAAAGAAGAAGATCCAGTAAGGAGAGTGGTAACAAGAGAGAGAGAGAGAGAGAGAGAAAGAAAAAGAGAAAGAGAGAAAAAAGAAAATCAAAATAATGTGTTTGGAATTTTTTTCATTCGGATTAAGATTGTAATACGTCTGCTTTTCCTTTCTATCTTACGTTTTCTTCAACATTTTCTCTTCACACATTTCCTTATTCTGCACTACCCTCCTCCTCCTCCTCCTCCTCCTCCTCCTCTACCTTCCTTGTTTTTACTTCCTTCCCCTTACTTTCTTCCTTGCCGCCTCTTCTCCGTGGTCAGATACTCATCACTCATTCACTTCACGCGAGCTTGATCAAAAGTGGCTTCCTGGTTTTGACTCATCGCATCATAAAACTTGCAATCCGGATGTATATATATTTTTTATTTATTACTTCAAGGTTTGTTGTCCTATGGCGTTCAACTCTTCCTCATCTATTCGTATGTCAGTAATGTATATTTTCCTTCGCCTTATCCTTTGTTACTTATTGTTTTATTAAGGCACCGTGTATATACATTACATTCTTATTCATATACGGGCACAGGGAAGGGAGGCAAGAGTATATAGCTCTCCCTGCAGTGTGACAACCTTCAAAGCGGGTACGAGGATCAACATGAATCGTGACTGGCAGATGAACGATAATGGATCGCTATTTACTCTCACGTCCCATCACGATCTCTGAAGTTTGCCCACAAAATGTTGCCAACTCCGGACGCTTGGTACTTGTGTCACTTTTTCGTTAGTCTTTTTTCCCCTTTGATATACACGATAAAAGGAGGAGATGAAGGTGGCGGTGGCGGTGTTGACGGTGGTGTCGGTATTCTTGGATGTGTGTAAATGTGTGTTATCAAGGCGAAATGCAAGGGAAATGTTAACTTGAGAGAGAGAGAGAGAGAGAGAGAGAGAGAGAGAGAGAGAGAGAGAGAGAGAGAGAGAGAGAGAGAGAGAGAGAGAGAGAGAGAGAGAGAATGAGAGAGAATGAGAGAGAATGAGAGAACAATTTTGGATCGAGACACTCACAACTCAAAGTATATCGCTTCGTTAAAGACAAATTCAAGATACTATAGTTACTGATACATTTTCATGGCATTTGAGTTGAAATATTCACCGATGCATTTGATGGTTTGTTCGAGGTGTAAAATCACTTTCTTGCCGTGATTGTAGTGCGTGAGTGAAGAGTGATAAACTGAAACCATGACCATTCAGAAGCAAACACCTACGCATTATACAACAGTATCTGCCATTAACTAGTAACTCACTGGGGCAAGACAAGACGTGCAACTCATAAACCATTACTCAACACACATCCTCCCCGCCCTCGCAATCGTAGTTCTGTAAAACCTGAACTTCTTTTCTTCCAACCAACTTTTCTATAAACGAATTTAAAGAGGAATTTAACGACTTGATGCAATATTAGGAATCTTAATAGTTCACCATCACATAACCTTCATCATGGGTCCGTCCTAGCAGCTCCTATCCTCTAGTACTCACCAGGGTAAGCGTCGGCATTGGAGGAGAAGAGGACGCACAATCCCGTCTCATAGTTAACTGCCATGCACGAGCTGTTTCTGCGGCACATGTCGATACAGTCTGTCAGCAGGAGTGTGCCGGGCTGGGAGTCAAGCATGTCGGCGGGGGCTGAGTACACGTAACCCGTC
>JAPQNM010000013.1:19875014-19897514 GCA_029783475.1 Metacarcinus magister
TCTTGCTCTCCCGTTAACCTAAACCTTTCAACCGCAACATGTACTTCCTGCACCTCCTCCTCCTCTTACAAACCCAACCCTTGTGGCCATGACGTCGATACTAGGGTGGGTCAAGAGTTGAGTCACAGACCGGTCGAGTGAGGTCAATCCCGCCTTGCACCCACTGGCCTAGACTCGCTGCTGTCATGCCTTGCAAACCTGTTCCCACACGTGAGACTGTAAGTTGTGATCTTAACTCAGACCTGATGTGTTGTCTTGGTTTGAGTGCGTGTACCCTAACGTCTTTATTTTCTCAGCTTGAAGACTTTGTTACTAACTCGCTTCGTTTTTCGTCTTTTAGCGTGGTGTTGGGAAAAGTGATTAGATTTTTAGCTTTATGCTGAGATTAATGGTGAGAATTTTCTTTTTGTAGCTTCTAAAATTGGGCGGTTACTTGTGTGTCATGTGAGCGTGGAGTGTATTTTGGTGCGAGAGTTAGAATAAGATATCATTACGCCTCCATTACCCAAGTGTAATTTTGATGTGTAAGGGTATAGTCAAATTTTGAGTGGTTCTTTGAATAAGATTAAGAATAAGGAAACGAAATCTTTATGGAAAATCTTTGCTCTCGTTAAAATACTGCTGTCATCTGTGAGGCAAAAGACACAAAAGGTAAGCCAATTATTAGGTAGCTCACTATTTACTAAGTCGTTAAAGTCACCAAGAGAGGAGAACGAGCCTGACAAAACATGTGTGCTGAAGCAACACCAAGGTCAAGGCTGTAAGTACATTGTCTTATTGCGGAATAGTTCATCACCAGACGCGTTGAATTGACGGAACCAGAGTAATGAAGAAAAAAAAATTCATACACATTATAAACACTAGTTCTTCCTACTCTTACCTCTTTCAAATATTTTTTCTTGACACTGCTGGCCACAGGCACTCTTGGCACAATCTGTCCTTGACTGTCTCTCTCTGTCTCTGTCTCACACACGAGTCACTGGGTCTTGGCACTGCTGCGAGGAGTGAGTGAGGGAGGAACTAAGTCCGCTTAGGGGGCGCGACACAGGAGAAGGGACGAGAGTAGAGACTTGTGCCTGCCAGTTCCTTCCACCTCGGCACTGCACACTCAACTGGAGCTCACTGATTCAACTCGGTGCCTCATAACGTCTTCGACGACGCCCCCCCCACCTTCCATCACCCCTACCACTACCCCCCTTCAGGCACTGACGAACGAACGAACTTACCGACCGAGGCCCCTCCCCCACCTCTCACATAAGCAGCTCAAGTCTAGACGGGCACAAGATGCCTCTTCTGACGGTGACTGAGTCAAGCTTCCACGTCTTTCTTTCTCTGAACTCAGCATTGTGTGCTCCATCGTGGATAGGGAAAAATGCAACTAAGGGTGGTCATGGTCTGTGCGAAGATGGTATTTCAGACCTTAACGCGTTCCCTCTGACTACGTCTCCCGTAAGAGAGTATTCATCAAGTTTACAGGCGGGAATATCGCCTCTAATGCTGCCTCCCTATGAAGATGGTCCTCAGCAGCTCTGTTATCTCACTTCGCTGACGTTCGCGCGGCTACCGTGGAGACTAAAGCGAGATGGCGTGGATCCCTCAATGTCAGGTTGGGTTTTCGTCCTTATAGCCTCGAGGCCGCCGTACCTGGTGCCGTGAGCGGGTGGTAAGAGTGATTTTTCCAGTACCTTGGCCCTCGGGAGAGCCTCTACGTACGGTTTCTGGTGTCACGCGCTGGCCGTTCACCCCGAAAAAGGAAGCTAGCGGTCGTGCGTCAAGCCGTGGAAGGCGACTTGACTTTCATTACTTTATGATTTACTTTCCTTAACAGCACCACATAGCGACTACTAACCTGTCTCTGATCACCACCTTTAAAACAATGTTGCTGCCTCTGAAACAACAGAGTACGATATACTAAGGATAAAGCTTGTATCAAAAGCAATAATTATTTGATACCTTGCAACCCCGCCTCACACGGCCTCATCACGCCTTCCCAGCCGCCGGCGCCTCGCCCCGTCACTCTTCTCTTGGCCACAGGCAGGAGAAGGTCCAGCTGCGTGGAGTCCTGGAGAGTCACCGTCTTTCCTTCCCCTCTCACACACCCACATCAGTTCTATCTTGTATTATTTTTCAACCAATTATAACATAGTCGTAGTTTTTTTTTATGGTCACACCGTTTGTATTAATTTACTTCATTAGTATAATACATTTCTTGCTGTATAGTTCCTCATATGTCTTTTCTTATATTAGATCGACGTTTATAAACTAAAAACAGGATAAGCCATGATGAGGCAAATCGCGGGTTGATAAGGATAAAGATGGAAGGGAAATAAGAATACGATGAAAAAGAATTCTGATGAATCAGTAGGGAAATAGAAAAGTAACAATTATCAAAGATATAAAGTGATAGAAAGAAGTAGATCATAAGAAGAAGAAGATGAGATAGAGAACATAATACAAAGCCTTTATAACAAGAAACATTGAAAGAAAAAAAAATACAAAGACAAATGTAGGTGTACACTGAAAACAATTGTAAATATAACAAGATATATAACTTAAAAAAACAACAACTACCTAGTAAAGGATAAAGAAAAATTACAAAAACAAGAAAAAAACTCTAAAAAAAGAACGAAAAAGATAAACATAAGAAAACAAGGAAAAAAAAAGTCTAGAAAAAAACCTTAACGGATGAAAGGATAAACGAAGAAGAGGAAGATGATGAGAACAAGGACGAAGCCATGATAGGAGGAAGGCAAGGCCGGGGACGTGGAAAGAGGAGCAGGGGGAGGAGGAGGAGGAAGAAGAAGAAGAGGAGGAGGAGGAAGGAGGAAGGACAAGGCCATGGGTTCCCTCCTTCTCTCACTGCCAAGGATAACTAACGGAGTCATAGTCATTTCCGGCACAGAGTTTATTCACCACGGCAAACAAAACCAGATGATCCCTCCCCCTCCCCTCCCTCCTTCCCTCCCTTCCCTCCCCTTCCCTTCCCTCCCACGCACGCCATTCTCACTCCCTCTCATTAGCCCGTCTCACCTGCTTTTCCTCCTTTCCACATTTCTCTGTTTTACGTTATTTCTAACACTTTTCTTCCTCGTTTTGTCATGCTTGTGTTATGTTAGTGTGAATGCCATTGTGTTTTTGTAGTTTATTGTCTATTTTTCCTCTTGGTTTTGCCTTCCTTAAACCCTCTTTTTTCCCTGTTGTTTTTATTTATTGTTTTCCTAACGCCTTTTTCCTTCATTGTAGTTTTTACCGTTTTTATTTTCCCATTCCCTTTTTTTCCCTCACTTGTTTTTTTTTCTCTTTCCCCTTTCTTTCATTATAACACCTCTTTTTTTTCTTCTTCCATATCTGTCTTTCCTCCTCATTTCTTTCTGCCTCATTTTTATATCTCTCTTCCCTCTCTCTACACAGCTTGTCTCTCTTCTTTTATCCCTTTTCACATACTTTCTTCCTTGCCCTCCCCCGTCTTCACATTCCTTCCCTCTTTTCTCTGCCATTCTTCACACTCTCATTACCGCTCCATCCTCTCAAAGGTCGCGAGAGAATAGAAAAAAAAATCAAGACCAGAGACGGAAGAATGACAGTAAGAAAGAGCAAAAAGAGACGATAGGGATGACGTGGAATTGGACGTAAAATAAACACAAAAATGAGAGGGTGAAACAATGATAACTTAAAGATGGAAGGGTGGAAGATGAAAGGAAATGCATCACTAAGGAAGTGATATGAATTAAGAACGAAAAGTGTGACAGAATTCGGAAATTAAGAATATGTTGAGAAAATCATGCCGAATTAGAAGGAAAAGTGTGACGGGAGAAAGAAAACAAAGGGTTTAAGGAATTAATCAACAATAATAATTTTTTTGGGATGAAAGGAAGACAAAAAATAATAGCCAAGACAATTAACTCAAATTCAAAGGACTGAACGTAAGTAAGTTTCGTTACATTGAAGTTGAATTTGATTTCCCTTCAACACTTTTTTTTATAGTGGAAATAAAATAGAATAGAAGCTTCAGTGGAATGAAAGAACAAGAACCAAAGGCCCTAGGCAATGTTGTAATGCACTATCAAGCTGTTATGTATTAAAAAAAAACATACAAAAAACCATATAAGAAATCCTAGAACAACATTCCTTATGATAGAATATATGATAAAAATTCAGTGTTTTGTGTTACGTAAATCTGCAAATTCTCACGTTCCTCTTCATCGCCTTCAATCAGGTAGTGATGATAAAAAATAAGGTGTCAAAAATAGAGGATGATATTGCTTCTAAGAAATTTAATTGGTTTTTAAAATCCCGCCAAAAATGGTGATTCATCTTCGATTTTTAACATAATTTTTCTTTCATGGTTCTTGGGAGTTAAAACGAGGTGGGTGGGGACGAAAATGCGAGGGTGGGAACGATAGATGGATGGAGAGAAGATGGAGGAAATTAGGGAGAAACCAAAAGATGTAAAAAAAACCCCCCGAAATATTGCTAGGAGATAATATATAGAATGAATACATTAGAAAATTAATAATGGATCAAAACTGATAAATGTATACCTAACTAAAGGAATTATGGCATAAAAATATAACTTTGAAATAGGAATACAAAAAATGGATATATACATATACATATACAGTCCGAAAAATATAAATAAAACAATACACACAAAAGCTAAAATAAACGCACGCAAAAAAAACAACTATGAATTCAGTCACACCAACTAATATCCTTCAGATAGACAGACAGACAACTGACATGCAGACAACCAGACTTACGTAAAACACACCAACAGTTACATAAACACACAGACATACAGACAGACAGACACACAGATAAAAACACATGAAAGGAGATAATATAATATAATATCTGATGTAATAATGAATGATAAGAACCTCAAAGAAAAATTCCAGGTATCTGTATTTTTTTTTCAACTTAAATTTTCTATCAAATAATGAATCGTTAAATACCTGAAGATGAGCTATCGCTTCTGTCAGAATATTCACTTACACGCTAAACTTCTGGATTCTTTTCACATTTCTCTCGAGTCAATCGTTCCACTAGAAATAGTTCACCGTTTTCACAGTCATTTGAAAGACATCGATGAGACCAGTCAAGATACACTTCGTTGGTTTCTACTCGGTTATGTTTTCTTAATATTTCACGCCAGAAAATCAATCTCAGTCGTAACGGAATATAAAAAAGTTAGCATTATAATTTGCCTTCCTTCCACATCTAAACTAATCTATTGGAGGTGTGTTCCTATCTCTTCAGTGCTTTAGGTCGTGAAATTCATAACTAACTGAACACGTGAGATGTAAGAACACGAAGAAAAGGTAACCCAATGCAGATGATTAGTAATATGTTGTGTTCAGTCGTGCTCAGTAATCGTTATCTGGGTTGATTTGTACGAGTTAAAAGGCGTTTCTAGAGAGGAGTGACGGCATTAAAAAATTACAGTAAACAGCTATGAAAAGTGGTTTATAATGACAGTGAAATAGCTTGCAAAATCGTAGCTGTCTCATAATCATTATTATTATCATTATCATTATCATCATTTCCATATATATTTTTTTTCTTCTTCTTCTACTTCTTCTTTTTCTTCTTCTTCTTCCTCCATTTCCGCCTGTATGTATGCATGTATATATGTATGTATGAATGTATGCATGTATGTATGTGTATCTATCAATCATCTATCTACCCATCTGTCTATCTATCTATACTTACTATCTTATATAATCTATCCATTAATGTAAGAATCGCAAGTGTATTTCTTTTCTCTGCTCTTCCTTACAGATGTTGTGTTCTTACTATTTTCTTCTATTTTCATCTGCTTACAGTGTTCTGGAAAGAGGGATGGGTGAAGAGGAATGTTCTCGCTTTTCTATCTTGTGCTCACACTAGTAGAATATAGTACTATCCTTAAGTATAGTTAACACCTATTAGCTATTGTTATTATGATTCTGTTTCCCTAAGTTTCTCCATCTTTAAAATTTCCTCTTCCAGCTCTTCTTCCTGTTCTACCAATAAACCAAAATTAAATCCTTCTCTCCGCGCCAAAGGACAACGTAATACAATACACACGAGCAGACATTGAGGTTAACTGACCATCTCCTTTCCTTTTCTCTTCATCTTCTTTACCATTCCCTCCACTCCCTCTCTAACTTCCTTTTACTCTTCACCTAACTCAACCACATTATCATACGCATCATTCCTAACCACTGAGTTTCCTTTCATCTCTTTACTACTTCCCGACCTGACTCTCGTTTTTCTCCTGTCTACGTGTGGTTAGCCAGCATGTGGTGAGGTTTAACACTTCAATGCCACGCTAGATACTTACTTATTCTCTTTCAACCAAATGCCTCAAGTTATCACGCATATAGCATCTGCGACATGATATTTACAGTACCTCCCTCCTAAGGCCTAGCTATACATATTTTTTTTTTATTGTCCTTCTCTCAATATATTATTCCACTAAATTAATCATTCGCATCATGCCTCCTCCTCTTCATCACCACTAAAATCTTCCACGTTTATGATTGTTCTCTGTGTTATGAATGCTGAGAGAATGTTAATAGCATTCAATGTATGCTTGCTTTCTTTTTCTTTTGCTGTCACATCCTCATCATCATTGTCGATGTTTTATTTTTTTTCTTCTTCAGCTAAATTGTTTGCTCTTCCTGCAATTTTTGGTGTAAACTGTAACGTACATATCCCATAATTTTATGTGATAATGTGATATAATTTTGTTTAATTTCCTTAGATATTAAATCATTCTTAGTAGTACATTAACTCATTTTGTGGATTGTCTTGTCATCATCATCATCATCATCATCATCACCACCATCACCATCATCATCATTCGATTTTTTGTGCTGTACCTGTGAGATTTTGAAAAGTTCCATTAATGTTTTTGTTGAGTTATTCCTCATTATATTCACTATCATATGCTTTGTTATATGTTTTTTATTCATGTATAATTTTTCTTCACAAACACTCAGACGAAAACTTCCCAACCAGGCTTTTTTCCCTTCATATCCCACCCTATTTTCCCTCTCGTCATTAGTACTGTTTCCTCTTCATATCCCTTTGCTGCCATGGCTCCATACAACCCTAATTTAGTACTTTATTTCTTCCGGGTAACCTTTCTCAATGCCTCCCCTCCCCAATCCTTCTTCCCTACCCTTCGATTCTACTCACACACACACACACACACACACACACACACACACACACACACACACACACACACACACACACACACACACACACACACACACACACACACACACACATGATCTGTTTACCTGTCTCGGCCAACTATGTCCACCTTGCCAGGTACGCGCCAAATATTGTCCCAAGACCCGCTGAGAAATCACTCACACGCGCATGTATACATAGAACGACAATACACACACACACGCGCATACACACACACACACACACACACACACACACACACACACACACACACACACACACACACACACACACACACACACACACACACACACACACACGTCGAAAAGAGAGAAAAAAAACAAAAACAGCTAGCTATCCCACCCCGTTACGTCTTGTGAATTATGAGAATGATGTATGAGTCCCGTCTTGTTTCGTGGCTTGAGTAAGTCTCCGGACAGCCAGCTGGACCCTAAGTCACTCACTCTCTCTCTTCGGTCGGTCATGTACACCGCCACTAATTGTACAGCATGTCAGCCAAGATCCATTCACTACCACCTCCTCCTCCTCCTCCTCCTACTTCTTCTTCTTCCCTAGCGTCCTGCAGATGTGCTCCCCGTCACACTAACAATGTAAACTCGCTTCCTTCCTCCCCACTTACACACACACTTACACACACCTACACATATTTCATCCTCGTGTATATAAGAATGTATGTCTGCCTGTTTGATGTATGCTCCAGTGTATTTATTTGTGATGAATGTTATAATAGTTTTACTCTCTGTATCAGTTTGTTGTTGATCACAGTTGTTAATGCTGTGTAAGAATAGTGTGTTGTTGAAGGGTAGTTAGCAACGGTGTTTGTCTGTTAAGTTTGTGTTTTGATGATGTAATAAAGTTGGCTTCTTTTAAAGTCTCTCTAGGTTGAGCGTGTTATTGTTTTTTTATTAATGTTGTTGTTATTATTATTATTATTATTATTATTATTATTACTATTATTATTATTATTATGTTTGTGTTTGTGCGTGCATGCGTGCTTGCAGTATCCGGTGTGGGGTGAGACACGAAAAATGTAAATGTCTTTTTTTATTTATTTTGGTTTTATTTGCAGTAATCTTCTCTACTTTATTCATCATTAATTCACATAATTAATTCATAGTAATTGCATTTTATTTGTTCAGCAGAATTTTGATGATTTTAACTCTACATTTCTATATTTAAAGAGGAAAGAAACAACAGAGCATCATTTAATCAAACACCCTTTTTTCCATCCTTTCTTTTCTCGTTGGTTAAAGGAAACTTATACACGACGAGTGACACATTTCCGTACATTTCCGTGCCTTGGTATTGGTATAGCGGGTCGTACGCACACGAGGGCACGGATTCCGGTGAGATCGGACGGACAGGCAAGGTGAAAAGAATACTGCTGCTTCCCTCCCTGTTTCATGCTGGGTCATCCATCCTTCTTTCTATCCGTTCCTCTATGTGACCCTTTCCTATGTATATTTTCCTTCCTCATTTCCTTCCATTCCCTTTTGTTTCGTTCATTTCCTTTGGTTCCTTTTGATATCCCTCGTTTTCATGCCTCCGTTTTCTTGCATTCCTTTTATACTTTTTTTTTCCTTCCTCGTATTTGTGGTTTATGACAGAAAAAAAGGGAGTGCTAGTTGACAGTAAGGATAATGATACATAGTGGTTTTGTTATTGCTCTAAAGACATTTTTATTTTAGAATTGTGCTCGATTTTTTATATGATAGATATTCTTTATACATTTGTTTCACTACGTATTTAATTATTCTTTTCTGATTGCGTTTATTTTGTACTCTTTTGTGATGATTTGATTGTCTAACAAAGCATAGGATGTCTGCCTCTGTACGTACGTGGATCCTTGATATAAATTTAAACTAATGATCAGTGTTTATGGACGCCACCAACACCCAACTAATTTTGTGGCAATGCATATACATACACACACACACACACATACTCCTACTATTGTACTTTTTTCACTGATAAGTCGATATAGCGGGAATTACGTAGTTTTATTGAGTACCAGAATACAATGATAATGAAGTCTTTATGAACCCTGGACGGTATATACACACAGGATACCAATCAGCCTCTGTGACCCTCCATCAGTTCCTTCATCATCCTCATCTCATCATTATCTCTCTTCCATTTTTCTCTCCATGTACGTACTACTTCCTCATCTATTGGCTACCGACAGTCACCACACACACACACACACACACACACGCACACACGCACACACACAGGCAAATTCATTGTGTTCCCGTCCTGTGCTGGGTCAAACCAAACTATAGCGGACAACGGGACCACCACGCAATCTCTAACCTCTGACCTCATCTCCTGACCCACCACTGGCTATTCTCTCCTTCCCTCCCTTCTTCCTTCCTTCCCTCACAGTTATGGCACAGAAGGGCATGCTCTCTATAACACGGAGAGATAAAAGAATGTGTTTGCTTGGCGCTGTGATGAATGGTAGGTCTTTCCATGCTTAACACGCTTCATTGACGGAGATGTAGAGTGTTGGGGTTGAGAAGGAGGAAGAAGGAGGGTGGAAATGGAGAAATGATTAGTTTGAGGGTGGAAGGAGGAAAGAGTGATGGAAGGAAAAAATGGGTAGCGGGAGGAGGAAGAGGAAGAGGAGGAGGAGGAAGAGATGCTTGTCATGGCGGTACAGGTTCGTGAGATGCCTTTTCGATGCCTAATATATTTATGGCTTCGTCCCTCGGTAACTCAAGTGTCTGTCTCGAAGGTGTTATTCATGGCGGGTTGATCCGTGCTCACCCAGACACACGCACACACACGCGCGCACACACACACACACACACACACACACACACACACACACACACACACACACACACACACACACACACACACACACACACACACACACACACACACACACACACACACACACACACAGATGTCTTACAGTTTAATCTTTTTATTTTGCTTCATTCTCAGTGCTCTTCACATCACTTCATCGTAACAATTATATCTATATTTGGCAACATTTGCATCAAGTTATTTATAGCTTGAATCTTACATCTTACCGCTTGTTGGCTCCTTGTTGTATACCTTAAAACTACTTATAAACATTAGATTTAAATGCAGATGCAAAATATACTCTGCATCAAGTCACCTCCCTGAATAAAACAACAACTGCTACATTATGTACGTACAGCATAAGACAACATACAAGCATTGACAATAAAGAGTAAAGCATTCTATTTTTTTGAGACTTTATCTTTTATTATTGTATTAAAATGGAGTGTATATTATCTATTGCTTTTTTTGTTTATGTATAAACATCATAAAAGAAGACTAAGTTAATATTTTTTAATAGTTCACAGATGCTTCCGAATTTATCCTTTTAATAGTGAACACATAATTTGCGTCAAACATACACTATAAATCGTTTGCCAAGTATAATATAACAACCGATACGTAAAAAAAAAGAAAACAAAAATCGCAGCTTCTTCCCAACTCTCACACAACTCTTACATATATGGCAGACAATACATCAATATATTTTTCACCACTTCCCTGACACTCCCGCCTTGCACTTGCTTTGCCTTGCCTTGCCTTGCCTTGCCTTGCACTTGCCTTGCCTTGCCTTGCCTTGCCTTGCCTTGCACTTGCCTTGCCTTGCCTTGCCTTGCCTTGCCTTGCCTTGCCTTGCCTTGCCTTGTCTTGCCTTGCCTTGCCTTGCCTTGCCTTGCCTTGACTTTCTTTTCAAGCCATGGGGGGAGTGTGAGGTGGGTCTGCTGCATCTGTTTCCCATTAGACACCTTGCTTAGCGTTAGGGTAGCAGTAAACAGACTCCATCAACAGGCACACTAATGGCCTGAGCGGTACTTCTAAGGTACAAATAACCCTCCGAGTCGTATTAGCAAAACCGCAAAATTATAAGGACTGCAGAAGTGTGTCACCACGTAATACTGTTAGGAGATACTGCAGTTGAGAGATAGAGAGAGAGAGAGAGGGAGAGAGGGAGAGAGAGAGAGAGAGAGAGAGAGAGAGAGAGAGAGAGAGAGAGAGAGAGAGAGAGAGAGAGAGAGAGAGAGAGAGAGAGAGAGAGAGAGAGATGGTGATGGTCTCAACATTAGAGGTATTACTGGTTTAATGGGAACTATTTTTTCTACATTATCGTCTTCCTCTCTACCTCCTGTTCCTGTTACTCCACCACCTCCACCTTCTCCTCCTCCTCCTACTCCTCCTCATCCTCCTCCTCCACCTCAATCTTATTCATACCTCATCTCTTCTACTATTTCTCCTTCACACACATACTACTGAACGAATAAATCAATTCTCAAGCTATCGTATTATCATAAGTAAAAAAGTAAATTAAGCTAGATATAAATTCCTCTTTTTCCCGTCAAACCAGTATATTTGCAAGTGATTAAGTGATTACAGTTATATAATTAATGAGTGATTATGATAAAAAATGTGAAAGATTATTGTTACAACCTCGTATCTTATCTTGATTCAACTCTTAGGCTTGTTTTTTTTGAGACCAGAGAACAGTTATTTCCGCTCAGTTGAATTTTTTGTGTGTTTGTATATTGTAATTTTGATCATGTGAATTAGGATTATAGGTTACACACACACACACACACACACACACACACACACACACACACACACACACACACACACACACACACACACACACACACACACACACACACACACACACACTACACACACACACACTACGCACACACAATGAAGATTAATGTGTTCGTAATCGATTATGATGATACAAATAATGATGACGGTGGGAAGTCACGACATAGTGTGTGTGTGTGTGTGTGTGTGTGTGTGTGTGTGTGTGTGTGTGTGTGTGTGTGTGTGGGTGTGGATGTGAGTGTGGGAATAGGTGTGGGTGTATGATAGTGATGTGGATAGAAGTAATATTAACTCCTTATTCTAATACCACTATTGAAGTATATAATGATGAGTATTTATATATATAAAAAAAACCCTGTGTCTCGTCTCATCATATCATTATAACTAGCGGTAACTTTGCCCTGCACTCAGCTTTTAAGACCTTACAAAGAGTGCTCTGAAGAAAGGCAGTATAGAGCTATGATTTATTAGTGTATCCTTTCTCAGGCCGTGAAATATAACCGGCCTGGCTGATGACCTGAGGCTGAAAGGATGAATATGTATGTGTGTGTGCTTCCTTTTGTCGAACATAGGATCCATTTTTTATAGGCCACATTCTCTCTCTCTCTCTCTCTCTCATCTCTCTCTCTCTCTCTCTCTCTCTCTCTCTCTCTCTCTCTCTCTCTCTCTCTCTCTCTCTCTCTCTCTCTCTCTCTCTCTCTCTCTCTCTGTCTCACACGCACTAAAAAAGAGATACAACTAACAAAACTGCTCCAGTGAAAAGAGAGAGAGAGAGAGAGAGAGAGAGAGAGAGAGAGAGAGAGAGAGAGAGAGAGAGAGAGAGAGAGAGAGAGAGAGAGAGAGAGAGAGAGAGAGAAAAAAAAAAAGAGTAGAATGGTGTAGTAAGAATGTAGTCGAAATACTGAAACGAAACTATTATTCTACCCACCTGTAAAAGAGAGAGAGAGAGAGAGAGAGAGAGAGAGAGAGAGAGAGAGAGAGAGAGAGAGAGAGAGAGAGAGAGAGAGAGAGAGAGAGAGAGAGAGAGAGAGATAATAAAACAGATAGAGAGAATTAATCTATATAGGCGTGGTGAGATGGACGGTCATCTTACGGCATCTTGTGAGAAACTGGTGTCCTCGTGATTTTTGTGGCGCGCACCGTTGGGCTGAGAGGCTGAGAGGCTGACAATCCAGAACACAGAACGGCTCCCAACCCACCTCCACCTCTCCCCCACCCTCACCTTCACCTCACCTCACGTCACCTCACCACCTTGTCACTACCTCGTCACTTTTAATTCTTTCTTGTTACGCCACACCTCGGACCAAGAACCTGTTGTTACCTTGCCATGAAAAAACAACAATGATACTCGTAAGCTATTTTTTCTTCTAGTTGATGATTTTGTTTAGGGGTTTTTTATGCTTGTGTGTTAAAAAGTATAAGACGTTTGATTTTATTGAAGGTTACTTACAGATTTTTATGGGTTTTTTTCGGTTTGTTTTAATGCTTTCAGGAGTGGTTTGTGATATTACTGCTGTTTTATTCATTTTTCATTCTCTATTTATTCATTTCTGCTCAATAATCATTCAAAAAGTGTCTGGCTTCATCTGTATAGGAAATTTTAAAGCAAGATTAAGAATTATAGAGCTTCCTTCAGGTCTTGCATAATCTTTTCACTACAGTGCAAGTGAAGAATAAATAAAAATAATTGAAAACAGTAAAAAAAGATAGAGCGAGAGAGAGAGAGAGAGAGAGAGAGAGAGAGAGAGAGAGAGAGAGAGAGAGAGAGAGAGAGAGAGAGAGAGAGAGAGAGAGAGAGAGAGAGAGAGAGAGAATACACGAGTACCCCTCATTCTCCTTGCTGCTATATCCATTTCTTGCTCTCTTTTACGCCGCTGTTCTCAATTCCTCTCGTCTCTCACCTCGTTCTCTATCATTAGTTTTGCTGGTTTTCCCACCTATTAGAGAGAGAGAGAGAGAGAGAGAGAGAGAGAGAGAGAGAGAGAGAGAGAGAGAGAGAGAGAGAGAGACGGGACGTCTTTGGTAGATAACTAAAAATTTGAAGAATGTTTTATTTTGTTTTTTGTTAATTTATTTCGAAGGAAGTGTTGGTGGTGGTGGTGGTAGTGGTGGTGGTGGTAGTGGTAGTGGTAGTGGTGGTGGTGGTGGTGGTGGTGGTGGTGGTGGTGGTGGTGGTGGTTATGAAAAACTCTTTAGCTTGTGTAGGTGATGATGCAAGAAAGAATGATGGTGTTTTAGCTATAAATCTTGCACTTCTTACTTGTCTTGTTCTGAATGGTGACTTTGATAGTAATTTCTTGATATTCAGCAGATGATGATTATTGATATAACTCTCTTTACCATCTTCTACTTAGTTATTTTCCATATTTTTTTTATTTCATTGTTTTTGTATTTTATTTTTATCCCTTCCTCTTTTTTTTCCCATCTGTACTTTCCATTATCATTACCCTTCAGTTTATTTTTATCTCATTTCACTAAGGACGTTAGTAATTGACTCACGTTTTGGGGAAGAAAGTTTTTAAGTGCTGTCAACCTTAATAACTCCAGTAGTAGATGATTATTTCCAACTGTGAAAATTACCTTTACTCCCCTAAGGATACGAAAGCAAAGTGTGCAAGGTATGTATAAGTGAAATGAGATTATAATGCAATTCTATTCCTCCTTCCTTCATTATTTCATTCACTGTTCCATTCAATTAAAATCAAAATTTTCGTCTGTTTCGCAGCGTTCAAGGGCGTGTTAGTGTGTTTTAAAAGTTACTGACTCTTTAGTGTAGAGAATGTGACCGAGAAGTTCCCTTTCTGTCATCTTATCATGTCGCAAGGTGGTCAGTTATGAGGCATGTCTATAGCTGATACACTCTTGTCCTTTCATTTGGTGTTGTGAAATATATGCACGTAGTACCCGTGGGCCTCCGATGAACAATTATACGTTTCACTATGTCGCCGCCGCCAGCACCACCACCTCCACACCCTCGAGGACTTAATGTCATTGTCACGTCTGTACTTTGGCTTTTCCTTGCCCTTAAAACTATTACGATAACCCGAGTTCTGTCGCTTTGGAGATTCAGAAAAATGGTCCGATAATTCCTTTGAATAGTGAATATATAAGAGAGTACAAAGGAGTTCAAAGGAGGAACAGATAACAAAAGTTCTACTGGACTTAACGAGGCTGTCCGTTGGCTACACTACAGTTATGATATCTACTTGATAGAGACAAAAGGACAGCAAAGTGGAAGGCTCCTTCCCGTCCACCCCTTCCTCCAGCAGAAGCTGGCCGGAAGAGGAAGTGATACCATGTAGTATGGATATATATATATATATATATATATATATATATATATATATATATATATATGTATATGTATGCATGTATGTATGTGTATGCATATATATATATATATATATATATATATATATATATATATATATATATATATATAAGATATTACTAATCCGTCTGAATGCTTAGTCATCTAGTCGAATAGTGACCTAAGGCAGGCAACTAGATCTAAGTCAGTAGGCTTTTATTACCTGTTATATCCTGTGTTCCACCTCCATCTACTATTACTCACTTCCTATTGCTAGTTGACTCAGATTTTCAATGCTAAATATAAGCAGAGTATATACGTACACATGTGGAATCCAAATCATTATCATCATCATCATCATCATCATCAGTCTCTATGCTTTCACTCTCCAAACTTTTTTCACTCACTTCCATCGTCTTTATATCTATTCCAGTCCACCTTAGCAGGATTTCCAATCACATTTCTCCATCTCTGAGTTGCCATTTCGTTACTCGTGTTGTCCATCTATTACCTCTTCTTCGCATGATGTTTCCCGCCGCAGGAACCCGAATACCTTCATCCAAACCTTTCATTACGAACCTTATGATGTATTGGTCTCGGAAGAACACGTATCCTTTCTTACCATAATATCTTGTACCAGCGTTCAGAGACAGCAATTACGGGGAGACAAAGCGAGATAGGAATGAGAGTAGGGGAAAAAAGATCACAGACCGCCTTCCATATCCACCGATTAGACACACACCTGCGTGGAGCCATCCAATCATTATTAGATTCTTGCTGTACACTTGAGGTTCCAATCAGAGGTTTGAGATCTGATACAAAAGAGGGTTACGGTATACAAGCGTTTTCCCTCTGTAAACCAAACCATTAGGCTCTCCTCTCTCTCTGGGAATAGAACGAGAACACAACGGGAATATAACCATCTCTATCAGAATGTAGTTTAATCTGGTAATTCTTTTTTTTGATTTTTACTGTTGCCTGGTTACTCGTGGTCAGCAGGTCATTATATCATGCCGGTTAACAGTTAGTGTAGTAATTATAAAAGTAAGAGAGGAGTGAGATGGTTCAATTTATTATTATTTTTTTTTTTACATTACGGAAGCTGCTGTGTCTTGTTTTTTTTCTTCCATGTATGTAAGTAAGACTATAAAATATACTCGAGAAAAACCACCACTACAACATCCCGTTCCAGAGAGACGAAACTCAAAGGGATGCCGGATAAAAAAAAATATGTGGCAATTTGATTTATATTAGTTGTTTCTTCTTCATTGTTTTAAATCGTATAAAAAGAAAGAAAAAAATAGTATATCTTAATTTGATCCATGTGTTTTTGGCTGGTTTTGGAAGTCACAGTAGAATGGACTCTAGTTTTTGACCATGAGATATGTAGGGTTAGGTTAGGTTAGGTTAGGTTAGGTTAGGTTAGGTTAGGTTAGGTTAGGTTTGGTTAGGTTAGGTTAGGTTAGGTTAGGTTATATTTTTTCTTTATGGTTCTTGATTGAGTAATATTCTTTCCTTGCTGTTGTGTGTTGTATGATATCAAAGGGAGTCAAGTGTAGCGGATTGATAAAGAAGTTTGTGTTTTTTTATCCAGTGAAGCGAGAAAATTATTGTGCTCAAGATGTTAATGTTTGGTATGTGCTGGTGTCTTATTTTTTATTCTATTTTGTCTCTTTATTTTTTCTAGTTTACCTGCTTCTCTATATATTTATTTGTCTTTCATTCGTTCTTTCATTTGTTTCACTGCTTGTTTGTGTGCTGCCATGTCATCTGCCGCTCCCTCACTCCCCCCCTTGTCTATTACCTCCCTTCCTTCAACAATAAACTTGATTCCTGCCCATTTCCTTTATACTCACCGACTCCTTATTTTTTTTTATCTCGTCTTCCTCTCCATTTCCTATTAACTTTCTTCTCTTCCTCATTTCCTCTTCACCCTCTCCTCTTCCCCCTTTCCTCTTCCTATTCAATTAAATTTTTCTCAGTTCCTTCTACATGTATTCTCTCAATCTTATCACAGTTTCACCCCCTCTTGTTCCTCCTCTTTCTCCTCCCTATCTTACTCCTCCCTAATCCTTCCTCCTGGCGATGTACAACAAAGTTTTCTTAAGTAATCATTGGGAATCACTAGTATATGTAAGGATAATAAGGCGTTCAAGCATAGTCGACCACTGTCCAATTTAGAAAAGGTTGAGACACAGCAGAGCAGCAAATACTAAATATGATGCGATACTCATGTTTCTAGACAAGGTACCGTTAGAATATGCCGTCAAATTGCCATGTATACTTGTATTGTACATGTATTGGACGCGATCCCACAAGACTTTTATATATATATTTTTTTAACTGAGGGATCATTTGTCTTTTCAAATAACATTGGTTGTCAGACTCAACCTGTAGCGTTAGTATTTGTAATGGAAGTTTTTGAAAGGTTGGGCTAAATTTTTTGACTGAAGAAGAAGAAAAAAATTAAAAGAAACTGAGGAAAGAAACAAAAGAAGAAGAATAGATAAAAATAGAAATAAAGAAATAAAGAAAGAAATGAAGAAAGAGAAAGAAAGAAAGAAAGAAAGAAAAGAAGAAAGAAAAAGAGAAAAAAAAGAAAGGAAAATAGGTAAATAAATAAATAAATGGATAACGAACTAATTAACAAAATAATAATCCGATAAACATAAGTAGGTAGATAGATAAGAAGATACATATACATGGATAGACACACACACACACACACACACACACACACACACACACACACACACACACACACACACACACACACACACACACACACACACACACACACTTCCTTCATGCAATGTTTAGCTACTATTTTCATAACTTAAAATAAAATCTTTCTTGTTAATCTCTTTTTATCTTGTTCTCAAATTAGTTACCGACAAATGAAAGTAATGCAAAATGACAGACACGAGATCAAATTAAATTATTACTTTTATCACAATTATCATAAATTATTAGTTCTTGCTTGAATGATAATATGAAGACGGTTTTCTTAAGACGCTTTTTATATTACAATTTAACTCCCTCGGATGTTACTTTTCATTTACTGTATAATATTCTCAGACAGAATTTATTAAAGAGCTTCATTGACAAGTGAACAGTCTAGTCTTTCTTTATATCACTTGTAAATAAACGCAAAAAAAACATGAAAATCTCTTAATTACAGGTTACATTACGGATTTCTTTTACTCTTGCATGGACAACTACATGTGTGTGTGTGTGTATGTGTGTATGTGTATCATCTGCATGTTTGTCTGTATGAATGACCGTCTGTGTGGGTCTGTCCGTTCGTCTGTATATTGCCTT
This sequence comes from Metacarcinus magister, assembly GCA_029783475.1. NCBI lineage: Eukaryota > Metazoa > Arthropoda > Malacostraca > Decapoda > Cancridae > Metacarcinus > Metacarcinus magister. Next base: position 19,893,472 of record JAPQNM010000013.1, read on the forward strand.
ATCTCACAAACGGTTACTTGCGGTTCCCAGCTTCCCATATTCTACGTGAGGGAAGATTGCATACTCGGCACCCACTGTGAGGCAGGCTGAAGGGGGGGGGTGTGGGAGGGGAGGAAAGATAAGAAGTTCCGAGGCATGGAAAGGTCAGGGAATCAGTGTGAGGGTGCGGGTGGTAAATTGGATGATGATGATGATGATGATGATGATGATGTTAATTAAAGCAGTTATTAGATAATGCTCACGTCCTCTTCCACTCCCACCATTATCACTACTACTACTACTACTACTACTACTACTACTACTACTAACTATCATTGGTCGTTTGGTACTCAAGGGAACTAATTTATGAGTTCTCGTTCTCATGTGCCCGTTATGATGTATGTGTGTGTGTGTGTGTGTGTGTGTGTGTGTGTGTGTGTGTGTGTGTGTGTGCGCGTGTGCGTGTGCGTGTTTGTTCATACGTGCGTGTAGTACTCTCCCTATTATGGTAGTGTCAATATAACGGCTGATTATTGTAAACCATTATTTTCATGTAATACACTCAGGTGATGTGTAGGAAGGGGATTGGAATGGGATATAAGGGGAGAGAGAGAGAGAGAGAGAGAGAGAGAGAGAGAGAGAGAGAGAGAGAGAGAGAGAGAGAGAGAGAGAGAGAGAGAGAGAGAGAGAGAGAGAGAGAGAGAGAGAGAGAGAGAGAGAAACTAGCATCCGTAACGTCTTTTTATTGTATTGGTCTTGCACTAAATGAAAAATGAGGTTCAGGAGAAATAGCAGACAAAGAGAGAATGAGGGAAAGTCACTCACAAGATAGGCAGAGCGAAGAGGAGGCAGGCATGTTTACTTGTGTGTGTGTGTGTGTGTGTGTGTGTGTGTGTGTGTGTGTGTGTGTGTGTGTGTGTGTGTGTGTGTGTGATTTTTCCCTTCTAATGAAAGTGCAAGTAAAAGAAAGAGAGATAGAGAGAAAGAAAGAGGGATAAGGAGAGAAAAAGAGAGAGAGGTAAATATGTTTCTGCAACTTTCCCATGAAACTTAATTACTGTGCAAAGGAAAAATGTCATGGGAAATATTGTTAAGTGTGTTTTTGCTCCTCCTTTCTTTCTTTCTTTCCTCCTCCTCCTCCTCCTCCTCCTCCTCCTCCTCACAAGGACCTTAATAAGTGTCCTCAGTCTTCCTCCTTCAGCAGTCATTGTCCTCTCTTTGAATACAATGATGAGTTTAATTTCTGATTGTTTTTTTTTCTTCTTTACGTATTTATTCTCTCACTTCCTTCATTTATTATTCATTATGTACATTTTGTTGAATCATGTGAAGCCCCTTTGTGTTTTTGGTCAATTTTGATCTTTGTCTGCCTGTTTGTTTCTCTCTTTCTCACGTTGTTTTGCTACGATAGATAATTAGATAGATAGATTGATAGATAGATAGATAAAGAGAGCGACAGAGAGAGCGACTGAGAGAGTGAGAGAAAAAAAAAAGCGAGAGAGCAATTACCTGACCTTATATTTCAATAGATTTCGCAATAGTATCATTAACTTTTGTGGCTGAGGCTGAGGTTTGCGCCTTGCTCAAGTTGCAAGGTTGTCACTGATAGTCGAGGAATCACTGTCCTCCTTGAGCAAGAGGATGGAGTGTGGAATGTCACAGTCTTACCCATAAATCGGACTCTGTGAGGTCTATGCTATCTCCCGGAGTCCAGCGCGTGATCCTCAAGACCGTGGGTGAATTGTATATACAGACACACAAGCACACCTACACATACACACAAACATACATACACACACAGGAATTCAGGACTGCCAGCCTTCTGTTCATGATTCCTCGCCTTATGTCCGCTGGGTGAACAAGGACTATAGCGTGAAAGGAAACAAATACAAACTGTTCTCGCCTGGCTAGGTATTCAAGCCTCAGGTGTGATGGAAGGGAGGCAAGCCAAGCCTACCACCTGGACACTACTACTACTACTACTACTACTACTACTGCTGCTGCTACCACTACTACTACTTTTATTTCCACTTCTACTACTACTATGTATCACCAACAGCAACAACAGCAACGGAACAAACGAAAGTAGACACAATAATGCCCTTGACACTGAACGTTAATTTTTTTTATATGATTATCGTTGTTATAACAAAAGAATCAAGAAAGAGAAGGTTGAGGATGAGAAGGAAGAAAAGGAGGAGGAGGAGGAGGAGGAGGAGGAGGAGGAGGAGGGAGGAGGAGGATGAGGAGGAGGGGAGGAGGAGGAGGAGAGGAGGAGGAGGAGGAGGAGGAGGAGGAGGAGGAGGAGGAGGAGGAGGAGGAGGAAGTTATGCTGGTTGAGGGAAACGAGGAGACACGGAAGAGAGTGAACTTAGATCATTAACGCGAGAGCATTAGCTGACCTGCAAACACTCACGAAACAAGGAGAAGGAGGAGGAGGAAGAGGAGGAGGAGGAGGAGAGGAGGAGGAGAAGGAGCAGGAGGAGGAGGAGGAGGAGGAGGAGGAGGAGGAGGAGGTAAAAGTGACTGAAAGAATGATGAATAAGAATGACTCCTCTCTCAACAAGGAAGTTAGCAGATGCTTCTCAACCGTAACGCACCAGGATGAAAAAGTAATAGAAGTGTTAAAAAGATACAAACAATAAAAACAGTGAAGTGAAACAAAAAGAACAAAAATTTCGCTCTGTGGTTTAAGATCTAAATGTTGCGTTCACTTTTGTTGGCCGCATGTAAAAACGGAAGTCGTGTGTGTGTGTGTGTGTGTGTGTGTGTGTGTGTGTGCGTGTGCGTGTGTGTGTGCGTGTGTGTGTGTGTGTCATAATTTTGGTTCATATATCAATGCATTTATAGAAATATACGTATATACATACATAGATATATAAACTGATAAATAGAAAGATAAATAGACAAATATATTATTAAGTGGATAGACAGGAAGATAAAAATAGATAGCTCGATAGATTGGTGGATGGAAAAACAGAGAATTAAGAAAAGTGAACATATATAACGAGAGACAAAAAAATAAATAAAAGAGAGAGAAAGTACTACATTTTACTTAAAAGACGTCAAACTAGAAATACCATTATCATAAAAGAGAATCTATATTTCTGACCATTTAAACACTTCATTAAATACAAAGCAAAACACACACTTATCTTTTGTCACATCTCACTCTTTGATTCACCGGTTTTATCACTTTTTCTTTCAACATAATATTCCCGTTTTTGTGCGTGAACTCTGCGGTGTTGTGATAAAAACTCAAGATGCTTCCAGGCTGGGCACGTGCACAGTCTCAAGAAGTGATGTGACTCTCCCAAGGGCACTGGTTGAAGACTTACGCGAAACCGGTTTTAAAGATGATGGCAACTTGCTCGATGTATGTGTTGAACGTTCAGATTATGTTCATGTTAAACACCAAACGTATCCATCTTTTAACAACCTCTGTACATCTCTATCGTATCTGCCACTCACGTATCCAGGCGTTGACGTGATGAACCATTGCATTCTCCTTGCATCCAACTTGATATCAACAGAGAACTTGGCATCTAGAACGAAATTTAGGCTGTCGCTTGAATAGACAGTCCACAGAATACTAGACTGAAATACTTCTACTTTAATTAACTGTAGTAACGACTGACAGCTATTTAGAACAACATGCAGGTAGTAATAAAACAGTCTATAGGAAGAGAAGACGAGAAAATAAACATAAAAAACAAAACAGTTGGAGATGAACGATTAACTGAATTTTTATCCCAGTGCTTTGAAGATGCTTGTGTCCCACCCTGACTGAAGGCAAGACGCATGGTAAAGGTTGGTAGTTATCACGTTAAGCACATGTTGATGGTGTGTTTGTAGTAAGAGCATTAGGGACGTGTGCACAGTAATGATCACCAGCAAGTTCATGACCCGCTGTGAGTCATGTGTTGATGATGGTCGTGGTGGTGGTGGTGGTGGTGGTGGTGGTGGTGATGGTGGTGGTGGTGGTGGTGGTGGTGGTGGTGGTGGTGGTGGTGACATGTTGAAATATGGAACTAGTTGTAAAAGAACAGGAAGATGATACCGTA
>JAPQNM010000013.1:19902514-19915014 GCA_029783475.1 Metacarcinus magister
CTTCGTTTCTGTCGTCCTCTTTTCCAGTCCTCTCTCTCTCTCTCTCTCTCTCTCTCTCTCTCTCTCTCTCTCTCTCTCTCTCTCTCTCTCTCTCTCTCTCTCTCTCTCTCTCTCTCTCTCTCTCTCTCTCTCTCTCTCTCTCTCTCTCTCTCTCTCGTTCATTCCAGTAAAGTCAACAAGTGCGAGGGAAGGAGAGTGAGAGGGAGGAAGAAGGGAGGGAGAGAGGGAGAGAGGGAGGATGAGAGGGAAGTGTGAGAGAGGAAGGGAGGGAGAGGCCTTTTCTTTCTCCAGTCTCCTTTGCTTCCTCCGTGTTGTCTTACTTCTTTCATTTGCTCTCTCTCTCTCTCTCTCTCTCTCTCTCTCTCTCTCTCTCTCTCTCTCTCTCTCTCTCTCTCTCTCTCTCTCTCTCTCTCTCTCTCTCTCTTCTCTCTCCTCCCCCGACACACACGCACGTACATATAAGCAAGCAAACTAGCAAACAACAGTAAAAGTCGGCAGCAGCAGCAGCAACACCAGCTGCAACGACAACATGAATAACTGCAACATCAACAACAACATCAACAGCAGCAGCAGCAGCAGCAGCAAAAACAGCAACAATAACATCAGAATCATCATCAGCAGCAGCACCACCACCATCATCATCATCATCATCATCATCATCATCATCATCATCATCATCATCATCATCATCATCATCATCATCATCATCATCATCATCATCATCATCATCATCATCATCATAATCATCAGCAGCACCAGCATCATCATCAGCAGCACCAGCATCATCATCATCATCATCATCAGCAGCAGCAGCAGCAGCAGCAGCAGCAGCAGCAACAGCAACAGCAGCAGCAGCAGCAGCAGCAGCAGCAGCAGCAGCAGCAGCAGCAGCACCAGCACCAGCACCAGCACCAGCACCAGCACCAGCAGCAGCAGCAGCAGCACCAGCACCAGCAGCAGCAGCAGCAGCAGCAGCAGCAGCAAGTGTAGAGCTTAGAGCTGGTGCCTTGAGATGCACCGATAATAAAGGCTTTCATGCACGATACCATCACCTGATTGGCCGGTGTGTGTGTGTGTGTGTGGCCAATCAGGTGATGGTATCGTGCATGAAAGCCTTATCGGTGCATCTCAAGGCACCAGCTCTAAGCTCTTCACTTGTTGCTTGTTCCCTGGATTCTGGTTGATGTTTTTGAAGTACCTCAATATTCTCGTCACCTTGGTTTGACAGGTCACTGATAACTCGTATAAAATAAAATCAACTATGACGAGTATCAACATGAAAAAGAGGAACTTGGACGCCATGACCCCCGTGTTGATGGAACCCAAGGACTCATCGGCTAAGAGAAGGAGATTCTTCGTTTCATGTTCTCGATCTGCCAAAACCATGATTCCCACTGAATTAAGTATGAAGAGAAAACGGACTATGAACATTGGTGCAGAAGACACGACAGTGTTCATGGAGCCTCGAGCCACCTTGGCTAAGAGAAGGAAGCTCTCTTTCCCTTGTTGTTGTCCATCTGAAATGGCCATGACTCGCTCTGGATCAAGTACGAATGGATGCAATAAGAGAAAGAGTGCTGATGATACTCTGAGGCTTCATGCACTGTCCTGCGGCACCCAGATGAAAAGAAGACGACTAAACGCTTCTAAGTACCTTCAACTGGACGTGAAAGAAGGCAATCGTGTGGACGGTGAAATACTGGGTCAACGGTGTACCTTTTTAGTAGACTCGGGCTCAAATTCAAACTGTATATTCTTGTCGCAGGCGGAAAATCTTGGTCTGGTGACCGGCAATGAAAAGAAGGAGACACAGGTAATCCTAATGTGGAATGGATATAAGAAACTGCAGAACATCCAGCTGGAGGAGGTGGCGATCACCCTGGAAGGTTGCATGACAATGAGGATCCCTATTAAGGTGTTACCAAGGGAACTGGAAAAGTTGTACCCAGACCATGAAGATGTTATCCTTGGTCAGCAGTTTTTGCAGCCAGGCCGTGTGTTTCAAGAATTCAGCGCCAGCGGTGCCAGTAAACTTTACATACGTAAACCTCAGCAATTGCAACAACCACCAAAAAGACTCAAGTTGCACAAACCGCTCTGGTTAGAAGTACTAGGAAATGGCAGGCAAGTCACAGACGTCTTGCTAGACACCGGCGCTCCTGGTTTTTACACCACTAAAATCCTGATGCAGGAAATAGACTATTCCGTGTTGCCACAACATGCCACAATCCACCTCGGGGATGACAACTTTCTCAATACAGGACTGGAAGTAAGGAAAACTAACGACGAGTTTTTCATCCTTGGATGCAACCTGTTGTACAAGTACGAGGCCGTTGTGGATTACAGCGGCGCCTTCATCACCTTCAAAGTGGGTGGCAAGTACTTCAGGGTTTTCGGAAGGAAGGGTTAAGGAGTGATGGTGGTGGTGCTTCGTGCAACAATGTAGGGATTGAAGTGTTAATGCACCAGAATCAAGGATCACTGTCTGCATTGTTTTATCACTTTCCTACAACTTGAACACTTTCAAAAGAAGAGTTTCAACACACTTGTAGGACTAAACTGGCCGTTGCGTTTAATTTACTTCGACATGTTTTTAGATGAGTTGCAATGTAAGAATGCTTTTTTCCTTTTCCTATCTCGCCATGAATTATTCACTCTTTTCACCATTTGGACATTCTGAAATTTTCTTTCTAGGACTTTCGTAAGAATCCTGTTTTTAGATCCTTATGTTGGTACGCGAGAATACTTTTTATAACATTATCAACTAAATGCACTCAAATACATCCCTAGTTTTTGTTTTGATATTTTGTCATGATTTTCTGTCCTAAGTAAATACATTCCTGACCATATTCAAATACTTCATCCTCTGCTTTGATTTCATGGTTTGGTTTATAATCATTGAACATTACCTTACTTTTCTTCATGTTCATTTCAAAATCCGATTTCTCTGTGCACTTGCAAAATCATCTGCTGTAATTCATCAGTAGATTGGCTTATGAGAACAATGTCACCAGTCAACTCTGGAACTCTATACCTGTAACTGTATTTCCACCTGCCTACCACTTGAACTCATTTAAGAGAGGAATATCAAGATACCTGCAACCGCAAATTGGCATCACTTTTTTTATTACTTTTTCTTCATTAGGGAACCAACAATCACAAGTGGGTTTTATCTTTATAATTACTGTTTTCCCTTGGCCGGTTCTCCAATAGCATAGAAAAAGTGGTAGTAGAAGTATTATTATTGTTATTATTATTATTATTATTATTATTATTATTATTATTATTATTATTATTATTATTATTATTATTATCATTATCAGTAGTAGTAGTTTGGTGGTAGTAGTAGTAGTAGTAGTAGTAGTAGTAGTAGTAGTAATAGTAGTAGTAGTAATAGTAGTAGTAGTAGTGGTAGTAGAAGTAGTAACAGTATTGGTAGTAATGATATTAGGATCAACAACAGTAACAACTACAATAATTACCTGTTAGGTGCTAAAGTTTTTCCTATTTTTCCCCTTAAGTCTTCTCTCACGTATCTGGAGGAACAAAACTGCTCCTTAAAAGGCCGTGTAATCTTTTTTCCTTCCTAGAGTGACCCATGTCTATTGTTGTCCCGAATATGGTGAGGAATTTAGCCGACACGCTGCCTGTGGTCGTGGTAAGACTTGGTTTTGTGGTAACACTTGGGTGAACGACCTTGCCTCCAGAATAGCTGTTATGGGAAACTAACGTGGTCGTGGATATTTAAAGGAATAAGTCATACACCAGATGGCGACTCTTTGCTACTATGATCTTTTCCTTTCCTTGACATTTCAGAAATTTTCACTATTGACGATTTTACTGACGAATAGGAAATGTGAGTTGGGAAAAATCTCTTATAGGTATTTTTACTGGATTCATCTTACTCGACTTGTCCATTCTATGTATTCTCTCTCTTTTTTCTTCTCTCTCACTCTCACTCTGTCTCTCTCTCTCTCTCTCTTCCTTCATTCATACTTCTCTTCCTCACCTCATGTAGCATTCAAGCATCCACTCATTTCCTGTCCCGTTCATTTCCTTGTAGACTCAACACTCGCCGCCAAAACACTGATATTTATTCCCAGATGAGGAGGCAGCCACTGTGAGCGTCAACACCTTGGGCTACGTTGCTCTGTTATTTCTGGCTCACTGTTTTGACTCGCTCTCACACTCCCACGCTCTCTCTCTCACTCTCGCTCACTCTCTTTTTCTTTCTCTCTCTCTTTCTCTCTATTAATTTATCATAAAGAAGAGGAAATTCACAGGAATATTCACCACCTGCACACACTGGATATAGAAAGAGAGAAAACCATATATGCAGTTATCCAAGAGGTTGTTAGTCATGGTTAATTTAGTTTAGTTTAGTTTTAGTGTTCTATGAAGCGTGTACTACTAAAAGGCTTCTTGTTATGTCTTTCAACAATCCATTATATCTTCAGCAAGCAAACTGTTCATGTCGTCCACCGTTTGTAACTGTCCGTATTTGCAAATGTGTGTGTGTGTGTGTCCGTGTGTCCGTGTGTGTGTGTGTGTGTGTGTGTGTGTGTGTGTGTGTGTGTGTGTGTGTGTGTGTGTGTGTGTGTGTGTGTGTGTGTGTGTGTTCGTGAGAAAGGTATTGACTTGTTTTCTTTGCCTTGTAATTTATATGTTTGTCTTTGTCCTTTCTTTTTAATGCTTATTTGAGATGTAAAGTGCATTTTATATATCTTATTTTTTGTTTATTTACAAGAAGATTTTTACTTATAGATATATTTGTCTCTCTGATCATTATATATTGTTAGTATTTAGTTTATTTAGCTACTCTCCCTCTTTCTCTCTTACTCTCTCTCTCTCTCTCTCTCTCTCTCTCTCTCTCTCTCTCTCTCTCTCTCTCTCTCTCTCTCTCTCTCTCTCTCTCTCTCTCTCTCTCTCTCCAAACCCTTACGCTGTTATTGCTGGAATTTCTTATGTTTATTGAATATGCTTACAAATCGTGAGTAATGAGTGGCAGTATGTTTTTGCGTGTGTGTTGGTCTTGGTCTTGGTGTTGGTGTTGGTCTTGGTCTTGGTCTGGGTAGAAGATCCGTTATAACACTCCAAGAACACTTACTATTACTACCTTAGCGTGTGAATGTCCGAGTTCCTTTAGTCATTAATCATAGGGAAGTTGCTTTAGTTATGTATATTTTTTTTCATGATTTGATTTATCAGACTTAATTAATTGAAGTAGAAGAATATTTATGAGTTATATATATTTTTTCTATTGTTTCTCTGTTCTCATATCCACCTTCCATCCCACGTCAATTTATCTCCCTTAACACTAATGAATACTCTATACATCATAACATTCATTCTACTACTGATATAAACAAAAGAAAAGGGATCAGGCTTTGTAAGATGTCATAGGATGGTTGAAAGAAAATTAATTATAGTTCTTTAGCGGTCTAAGATGCTTCAATGGCTTGTTTGTTTGTGGTAGAGTGTGTGTATGTATGTATGTGTATATGTGTGTGAATGTATGTATGTGTATGTGTGTGTGTGTGTCAGCATGATTAATTGCCGTCGAAAATTGTTGTGGCAGCGTCTAAGATGAAGATTGATGTTGTGGTCCTGAATTAACAACTATTTTTCTTGGCATTGTTTAGGAGTACGGGAATGTCAGTCTTTCCTCTCTCCACTGACTGTAAGCCCTTCTCTTCTTCCTTCCCGCCTCTCTCTCTCTCTCCTTCTGCTTCTTATCTCCACCACACCACTACCACCTTCCTTTCTTTACTTTCCTCACCCTGGTCTTCCTTATCCTATTGTGTACTGCCCTCAACACTACCTCCTGTCTCGCATAACGTTTCTTCTCTTCCTCCTCCTCCTCCTCCTCCTCCTCCTCCTCCTCCTCCTCCTCCTCCTCCTCCTCCTCCTCCTCCTCCTGCCCCGCGTAGACATACAATGCACTAAGCTAGCATTTGTAAATATCATTAGATAGAAGAGATTAGTATACTCACTCTCTCTTGCTCTCTCTTTCTTTCTCTCTCTTTCTTTCTCTCTTTCTTTCTTATTATCTCTTTCTCTCTCTCTCTCTTCCTGCTTCCTTGTCTGTAGATTAGATTGTACTCGTGTGTATATTGTAGTTTCGTCTGTCTCATTTGGTCTATCATGTCTTGCTGTTTACTTCTTCTAATTCTTGTTCTTGTTTACAGTCAGTCATCTGCACGTCAGCACTTACTCATCGTCAGTTTATTCTGCCTTGGTGTCAGGAGGTGCATAACGGATGTCATTCATTATCCTATTACAGATACCGGTGTGAAAATGTCTTACCTGCTTACTTCCACTTCTATGAACAGTAAAATGCAAGCTACAAGGCACATCGGATTAGTAAATATTTGAGCGTCACTGTTTGTCTGTCATCCAGGAACTCACAGTAATGTAATTGTTGTTCATTATGTGTGTGTTTTTTTTTCTTCTTCATGACGGAATAAAAAAAATTAAGCCTGGTGAGAAGAAAGCAAAGGAAGGAGGGAGGGAAAATAACCGCATTATTTTACAGTTTTGCATTTCTATTCTCTTCCGTTTCCCTCTTCTGCTCTTTCACCTATTCCTCCTCCTCCTCCTTCTCCTCCTCCTCTTCCTCCATTTTCTTCTCCAGCACCATTATCACCCACTTTCCTTGATCAGACAGAGGAGAGAGAGAAAGAAGAGGATGGAGGAGGAAGAAAGTGATCATCGCTACCATTATAATTTCCTTGATTAATTGAATGCCATTATTACGTGTTTGCAGTAAATGTTCACCTTTGTACATGTTCCTTTGAATGTTATACCGTTGGAAAGCCAGAAAATAGCGAGGGAAAGAAATAAAGACCAAAGTATATGTAAAGTATGATGTTGTTGACGTGTAAATAAAGTTATGGAAAGAAACCTAATTTATCTACTATTATTATATTACTTGCTTACTCCTGGTGTGTGTAAACGTCATAAGTAATGTGTTAGTGAAGTGATGAATGGTTTCTTTTATATTAGGGTAAATAACTTAACTTGGCATTTGTGGTTTTTATACTTTGTTGCTCTATTAGTGGAAGTGAGGAATGAGAAGGCAAGAGAAATGGTGTAGAAACCTTTATAGTGGGTTTGAAGACTACTTGAGTGGAAGATAAAGAGACTGACAAATAGACGAAGACATATATGTAATGCATTATGACACACACACACACACACACACACACACACACACACACACACACACACACACACACACACACACACACACACACACACACATCTCAGCACACTTACGCAGAAACACACAGACACTCATAGAAAGAAAGAGAGAGAGAGAGAGAGAGAGAGAGAGAGAGAGAGAGAGAGAGAGAGAGAGAGAGAGAGAGAGAGAGAGAGAGAGAGAGAGAGAGAGAGAGAGGAAAAAAAAAGAAAGAGAGAATAACAAAATAATGACACAGAGGCAATCAGAGACAAACAAACTTACAGTCAGAGTAACGTAAACTAAGTGAAAGAAAAATGACTCTCTTTGATGCTGATGTAGGAGGCGTGGGTGCAGGGAAGCCCCACTTGACCTCTTAACCTTAGTGACCCCGCCCTATGACCCGTGGGATTGAGGTCACTCCATCTAGCGGCAGAAGAAGAACTTACGAGCTTCACCTTTTGTTTCTAGTCACTGCTCATCTCCATCTTCTCTTCCTATATTCCTTTCTTCCATCCTTCCTTCCTTTCTTCCTTCCTTCCTTCCTTCCTTTTTTTCATTAATGTGTTTCTTCTTCTAATTTTTTCGTTTCTTTTTAGTTTTTCTTATTTGTTCGATTCTTTTCGTTTCCTTTTTTATGGTTTTGATGCTGGAATGTTTTTTTTTCTTATAATTCTTTAGGTGTTTTGTTTGTCATTATTAATCTCTATCCTTTACTATGCGATTTTCTCTCTCTCTCTCTCTCTCTCTCTCTCTCTCTCTCTCTCTCTCTCTCTCTCTCTCTCTCTCTCTCTCTCTCTCTCTCTCTCCTGACTAATAGAGCAAAACAGTATAAAAAACACATGCCAGGTTAAACTATTTACTCTTAATAAAAAATCCTTCATCCCTTCACTAACATAAATTACTTATAACGTTTACACACACCAGGAGTAATCAAGTGATATAATAATAGTAAATAAATTATGTTTCTTTCCATAACTTTATTTACACGTCAACAACATAATACTTTACATATACTTTAGTCTTTATTTCCTTCCCTTCTCTATTTACTGGCTTTCCAACGGTATAACATTCAAAGGAACATGTACAAAGGTGAACATTTACTGCAAACATGTGATGATGACACTCAATTAACCAAGGAAATTACAATGGTAGCGATGATCACTTTCTTCCTCCTCCATCCTCCTCCTCTTTCTCTCTCTCCTCTGTCTGATCAAGGAAAGTGGGTGATAATGGTGCGGGAGAAGAAAAGGAGGAGGAGGAGGAGGAGGAGGAGGAGGAGCAAGAGAAGGAAATGGAAAAGAATAGAAATGCAAAACTGTAAAATGATGTTTTTTTTTCCCTCCCTCCTTCCTTTGCTCTCTTCTCTTCAGGCTTTGATTTCTTTTATTTCGTCATAATAACACACACACACACACACACACACACACACACACACACACACACACACACACACACACACACACACACACACACACAATGGAAAGAGGAAAGTGAGCCATTAGATGAGTTTACATATTACAAAAGCTAAGAAACCGTCCTCATAGAGAGTCATTTCATGCAGTTACCTTTGGAAGTGAAACAGGTGATGAAGGTCGTAATGATTGAGGTGTGACTAGGTGGCAAGGAGGAAAAAATGCTGAAGTGTAGAAGCAAATAAGAGAAGGAGGAAGAGAGGAAGTGTTTTGACACATTGGAACTGGAAAGATAGAGAGGAAGGATTGAGGTTTAGTGCAAAGAAAAGCAAAATTGGAAGAAAGAAGGTGAAAGAGTGACTGCAAAGAGGGAGAATGTAGTGCTTTGACGTGTGAGGAAGGATAATGTTTGGGTAAGAATGGAAGATGACAGAAGAGGTGTGAGGTTAATGAAAGGAGAAGAGAGTCATGGCTTGTAGAGATAATAATGGAGGACGAGCAGGATAAGGACGAGGAGAAAGATAGAAAGACAGGAATAACATACAACAGAAGCTTATTAATGTTATCTTTGTAAGTAGACAGACTGTTATCCAAATCTTTAATACTAGAGAGAGAGAACAAAATATCAAAGAGGTAAAGGAGGAGGATTAGGAGGGGGAGGAGGAGGAGGAAAAGGAGGAGGAAGAGGAGGAGAAGGAAGAGGAGGAGGAGGAAGAATAATTGCAGTGAGTGGGGGAAAGAATCACATGAAGAAGAGTATGAGGCGTGGATAAACTAAGGGCGGTGTTGGATGAGTCTATACTTACTCTGCCTTCCTTCCTTCCTTCCTTCCTAACACTTACTTCACATCTACCTTAATTACCTAGCCACTTGTCGTCTAATGAGTGCTATAAGGTGTGATAATGGAGGGCTATTTTTTTTTTTAATACATTATCTTTCGCACTGATTGTCGATACTCATGACACAAAATTTATGTAATCTCAGTAATGACTCTTATCTTATCTTTCAAGGTAGGATAAATAAGGATGAGCAATTTAACTTTCTTCTCCTTTAACTGTATGATAATAAGTAATTTGGATTATATGAATAAGTCTAATGATTATGTTTATTTTCTATTTCGATTAATTCCTTCACTCAGAATTACAACAGAGGATTCGTGTTAGTAATGTAGCTTGGTGGCTTTACCTCTGTGTGTTCGTTCTTTGTTTTCCTTGTTTCGTTGTGTTTTAACTTACCTTTCCTCACTCATAACATCACAACAATGGTTTCACAGAGTACACAGTGTGGTTCAAATCTAAAGAAACAACCATAGCTAGGCATACCAACCTTCCTATTGCAATTATACAACTGTGTGCAAGTTTTTTTCCCCCTCTCTTTTTTCTCTCTTTTTTGTCACATGAGCTTCCTTCAATCAGTCATTATTTACGTAATCTAGCAAACCAAATTATAATTAAACTGATTTGACTTTTAGAGTATAAAGTTTTACCATATTTTGTGTTGCCAGACCAAGAAAGGGGAAGGTGTAGCAATCCGTCACGCACACCTTTAAAGACTGTATAAGATTGATGGTTGTGTGAAATAATACAAGGCATTCGGCCATCAGGTGTGTGAGGGTGAAATGATTGCGTCAAGTTGAATGACCGTGTTCTTTCTCTTCCTGCAGGTCGCCTATAGAGTTCTGGAGAAGCAAAGTAATGAAGCCAGGGTCAGTATGCTCTCTGTAGCGGATGAAGTTCTCAGGCACAGCGACAGGCAGGCAGCAGAGGATAGTGGATCAACCTAAGCACCAATGAATTGATATAAGGGCGGGTGAAAACTTCCTCCTGGTACTGGACTGATGGTCTGAACAAAGAAGGTAAGAAGCAAGGAAGGACTTATTGTCATAGATAAAACACACACACACACACACACACACACACACACACACACACACACACACACACACACACACACACACACACACACACACACACACACACACACACACACACACACACACACACACACACACACACACACACACTACTAACAAGAGAGTTACGACCAATTACATGTATAATGATATGCAGTGCAAGACAGTTTTTATCCATCATACCGTCGTGACTGGAGTATGCAAGTGTCGTGCTAATCACTTCATTAGAAAAAATAAATAAATAAATAAAACCGATCATGTGTGGACCTCCAAGGCGTTCTGAAGCGTAATGCATTGTGGGGAAAGTAGTTATTGGCCATTTCTTACTTGTCTTTTTATCATCTTGAGACTTTTCTGTCATTCAATACTGCTGAAAATATAGATAATCTGTTCTATATTCAAATTTTTGTTTCCTTGTCTTGTTTGCTTGCTTGTTTGTGGGAGTTTTTTGTGTGTATGTCTGTGTGTCTGTGTGTGAGTGTGTATGTGTATTTTTTCTTTCAAACAGGCTTCAGAAACATTATTAAGGTTGCTTTTCATATATTTGGTCCACGAAGGTCAAGTTGTTATCACACAGGAAATGGTGGACGTGTGGTGTAGCGTTTCAATTGCACCAAAACCCTGACTTTGCATCCATCGCAGAGTTGTGGAAGATTACCGTCACTCTACCCACCAATCCTAACTTCCGTTCCACTTGGGAAGAACATCCGCGGGTTCATTCCTTACGCATTATGTTGTATGTTGTAGCACGTGTCAGGTTGTAATGTTCTTAACACGATTGGTAGAGCGCAACGATGGTAGCAAAAAAGGGAGGTCAAGCATAACACCACAATTCCTTAACAAGAGGTGAGAAACAGTGTAATATTTCCTAGTGACTAAATTTATAACACTGCATCATTCTCTGTATTCTTTTGATTTATGATTAAGGAGCTAAATAAGAACGATCCTTGAAACATGTTGGTTATAATCACATCTAGTTATGAGAACCAATACGTACATTACAAAGAATCATACTAATCTTTTAAAATTAGTATAAAACCAATTAGGGGAAAGTTTCAAGACCTAACTAACCATAGTAACTTTACTTAGCTAACATTCCCTTATTCATACATAACAACACAAGGGATCAATATTACTTCGTGTCACCTGCTTTTATTTATTTATACAACTGTTTTTTATTCTTCACATTTATGTTTCTTTGTCCTGAGTTTTTTTTTCGGCGTTATTTTTGTCAGTGATGCAAATTTCAGCATCATGAAGCAATCCATTTTGACAGCAAGCGATGTTTTAAGAAAAAAAATCATTTACTTAAACGTCACTCCTAAGGTGATCAGATCAGGTTATATTTTCATAAGAGAAAAAAAGAAAGAATGTGTTTATTGTGCTCCTTACGTCTCACTCAGAGGAAGACGGACGAAAGCAACGGAAGTGTAGCAGGAAAATGGATGGAATAATAAATAGAAGCAGAGAGGTGGTGGGGATGAGGTCTGGAAGTGTTAAAAAAAAAAATAGATGGAGGAATAAGAAGAGAAAGTCGACGAAGTTAAGGCAAGACGAACGGAATTGTGGTGGGGAAAAATTAAAGATAATGATAAAAGTTCAACAAGGGGAAATAGAAGAGAGGGAGGGAAATAAATTATGGAGATAAGGAATACAAAAATAGTTTAGAAATTGAATTCATAGAGTAGAAAAAAATGAAAAGATTAAGAAGCAAGGTATATTGAAGAACTTTTAAATTTATACCAAAAGGTCAGATGATTATGGAAGAAAAAAACAAATCGCAATATGAAGTGAAAATTAAAGGAACGAAAAATTTAAAAGGTATGGAGTGAAATGAAGTTGTAAAATAATTAATAACACTAAAAATAACATGAGTAGAGCAGTGAAAATGTGAGAAAGATGAATGAAAGTGAACGAAATGTAGATATATATAACTGATTAGAAAAGAAAAAATAATAGGAAATCCTTTATTTTCCATATTTCCTCGTCT
>JAPQNM010000013.1:19917514-19922514 GCA_029783475.1 Metacarcinus magister
GCAGCTTGAAAGTCAAACGACAATAAAGTTATGATTGATGCAAAACGTTGAAGAGTAAATCCGAGGAACCACATAATACATACTTACACACAAACAAACACACACACACACACACACACACACACACACACACACACACACACACACACACACACACACACACACACACACACACACACACACAGACACACACACACAGACACACACACACAGACACACACACACAGACACACACACACAGACACACACACACACAGACACACACACACACAGACACACACACCCACACCCACACACACCCACACACACACACACACACACACACACACACACACACACACACACACACACACACACACACACACACACACACACACACACCCACATCCACACCACACACACACAATACACACAAACACCCTTCCCCCCCACACACACTGTCCCACACTACTGTATTCAAGGCATGAGCCCAGGGGGTCGTGACCGTGTGCCCGAGACGGTTTCTGCGGCCGACTGTGACTGAATAACTGTCTTAGGAAAAGGCGGTCATTCCTCGTCAGTACAGGTCCTCTCCTCCTCCTTCCCCTTCTTCTCGGTGGGGTAAACAGGAGAATTTTACTTAACAAACCTGTTTCTCAGTGGTCCCACGATGTCTCACGAGTGTGCTGACATTTCTCGGCCAAGAAGAATGAGGAGGCAGTGTGATGGAGGAAGTGGAGGAGTGTATTGGTCTGGTGGGTGGGTGGCCGAGGGAACAAGTGCGGGGGAGGGGAAGAATGATTGTTGCTTGCCAGTTGGTGTGAAACTATAAGAGAAAAACTAGAAAATGTTGTTAGTGGAATTTTCTGCATATTATTCACAATGTTTTATGACAATTTGTTACGTTTATGTTTTTTTCTGCCTATTATTATCTGTTTTATATTTCTTTCTGTCTTAATTCGTCTCTTTTTTCCTCCCTCTATCTGTCTCACCTTTTTTTTTACACCTGTCAACCTGTCAATCTTGATGTCTTGTTCACATGATTTTTTTCTTGCATCTCATTTTGGCAGTTTTTTTTATAATTTATTTTCATTTCTGTTTTTATTTGTTTTTACATTGTCATTATCATTATCATTAATTACTTTTCATTACCTTTTTACTTAACTTTTTTTTCGTTCGTATTTATTTGATTTTTCTTTCTATTCGTTTGTGTATGTTATTTTTTCCTCCCCTGCTTATCCATTTTTTATCTATCTATTCTTTTATTTCTTTTCTGTCTTCCTGTTTCGCATTTTTTTTTTATATTTAATATCTCCTCCCTTCCATCACTCGTCTGGTACATTTATCATTTTAATTTCACATCACAACCATTAATTTTCACCAACCACTTGAATTTCCTTCTCAAAAATGTTCATATATATTATCATGGAAATTTAACTCGTAATGATATATTTTGGAGGAGCAGCCAGTCACCTCGGAAATTGGAAAACTCTTATTTTTAATCATGGTTACAAGAATATGAAATGCACTCAGAGGGAAACAGCTATACAATACCCCAGGGCTTTAGCGTTTACCTTGAAGAAGCGTCAACAAGATGAGGGGAAGAGGGGAAGGAAAGGCATATTATTTGAGGTTTCCTGTTGGTGTATTTCCTTCTGACATCATCGGCGCCGAAATGACGTGGCGCCGAGACATCTTAATTCCTGTTATCTGTTCGCAGGAAGTAAGTCTGAATGCGTGTGTGTGTGTGTGTGTGTGTGTGTGTGTGTGTGTGTGTGTGTGTGTGTGTGTGTGTGTGTGTGAGAGAGAGAGAGAGAGAGAGAGAGAGAGAGAGAGAGAGAGAGAGAGAGAGAGAGAGAGAGAGAGAGAGAGAGAGAGAGAGAGAGAGAGAGAGAGAGAGAGAGAGAGAGAGAGAGAGAGAGAGAGAGAGTAATTGAATGTGTTCAGGAATATATTTACCTAGGACAGAAAATCATTACACAAAATATCAAAACGAAGAATAGGGATGGATTAGAGTGCTTTTAGTAAATAATGTTATAGAAAATAATCTCCTGCAATAATATACGGTTCCAAAAAGTTCATCTTTATTCTTCTTTTTATTTTTTTTCATGATAATTTTCTGTCCTATATAAATGTAATCTTGGTAACTTTCTATTACTTTTATTCTTCTTTTGTATGCTTGTTCTGCTTCCGTAATTATTTCAACACTTACTAACCTATTTCAGTCTTTCTTTATTTTTTTCTATAGTTTTCTTGTTTCCTCTCTTCATTAACTGTCCATATACTGTGCTTCCTGCAAACACGTTACATTTGCACTTCCCTTTCATTGAGCTGCAATTCTTTAAGTCTTTCTTTACTTTCTGTCTTGATATCATCGTTACTTCCTTCATCTTCTCTTCCGCCACTTTCCTTCTTTAGTCAGTGATGCATACACACTTCAACGCCACCTGTTCCACATTCCCACCGCTGACACGCCCTCCTCGGTCAGACCCTCGCTCCCTTACTCTCTCCTGTTCGTCTCTTTCCCCCTCCTTCCTTCTTTCCTTCCTTCCTTTTCTTACGGAGCTTCTTACCTTGTAATTATTCACGTTTTAAATACCTTTCTTGAAAATCGTGGTGACGTTCGCGGTCTTCCAGTCGACAGGGATTAAGCCTTGTCGTAAGGATTGATTGAATAAGGATATGAAGACGTAATTTGTATCCATTTTTTGTGTGTGTTTATTTAAGGAATGTAAGGTAGAAGTTGTTTGGTCTTGAACTTTTATTTGTTTTCATATTGTTAAGTGCATTCAGGATGTATTCGGTAATTATTTCCAAGTTTTGCAGTGTTTGTTCGGGGTAGAGAGAGGAAAAAAAGTGAGAGAAAGGGAGAGAAAATAGACAGACAAACAGATAGAGATATAGAGACAGAAGCTATAGAGGCATATAATAGAAGTCAGCCAGAGATAAACAATCAGACAAACAGACATGATAAAGAGACACACATTCATGCAAATACACACAGACAAAATAGACAGACTATATACATTTATCACTATAGTGGAATTTTTAACTTAATTAGTTTGTGTAATTATCTAATTAATTTTCTTTATTTTATGCCCATATATGTATTTAATTAACAGTAAATATATCAAAATAGGAATAATTTTAATCGTATCTTTTACTTGTATCGTTGTTTTTAGTGACAAAATATGAACTAAATATTCAATATGAGTGGAATTAAATTAATAACAAAATGACAACCATATAATAATTATGACCTTTTGACGATATATAAATTCTAATTCAAAGCGAAGACGCATGAGAATGAAGGCAGGAGTAACAGGAAGAAGATTGTGAAGGAGGAGAAGGAGGAGAAGGAGGAGGAGGAGAAGGAGGAGGAGAAGGAGGAGGAGTAGGAAGCGGGGTAAGAAGAGGAGGAGGTAGGTAGGTATGTTAAGTCTCTGAGGTAACGGAAGGGAGGGAGGTAAAGCGGGGGTGGAGGCGAGGAGGAAAGGAAGAAGGGAGAGGAGGGAGGGAGGGAGGGAGGGAGGAAGGGAGGGAAGGAAGGAAGGAGGTCTACAAGCTGTTCCTGCGACAGTTATAATAATGTGTTGTCTAGCTGGGAAATTCCGTGTTTTGGTTAGTGTATATTTTCTGTTCTTACATTTCAACAGTATCGACAACAGTTTCTCTGATCAATTCTCGCCTCGATTCTTTTTTCTTCTTCTGTGTATTTACTTTGTTAATTGTATATATATTTTTTTGCTTTCTGTTCTACGTCAATCAATTTTTTTCTTTTTGTTATTGATACGAAAATTTATAACTTTCTTCTGTGTATTTACTTTGTTGATTGTATATATATTTTTTTTATTTGTTTCCTGTTCTACGTTAATGAATTTCTCTAGTTTTTTTTCTTCTTCTATTTTTGTATTGATACGAAAATTTATAACTGGCTTTATTTTGTTCTGTGTCTATTGTGGGATGACTTGCAGTTATGTGGTGTGAGTGTGACATTTTTTCTTATCTAATTTTTGATAATTTCGTGTATTCTTTCATAATTGTATTTTCCGGTGTAATTTTTTTTCATTAGTTCTATTGATTTACCCGTTACTAAGTTTTCTTTATGTGTTATTTTATTTTAGGTCTGTCTGTCTGTCTGTTTATATCTGTCTCTCTGTCTGTCTGTATGTTTGTCTGTTTGTCTCTGTAATTCTGCCTCTCTGTCTGTTTGTCTGTCTCTCTCTATGTGTTTGTTTGTCTGCCTGTCTGTCTGTCTCTTTTTCTCTTAATTGTTTTACTTACTGTACCTCAGCAGTTTCACTCATTCTACAAACACACACACACACACACACACACACACACACACACACACACACACACACACACACACACACACACACACACACACACACACACACACACACACACACACACTATTATTATCATTATCATTATCATTATTATTATTATTATTATCATTATTATTATCATTGTTATAATTACAATTGTTATTATCATTATTATTATTATTTTTAGTATCATTATCATAATACATTATTATAATTACAATTATTATTATTGTTGCTGTTGTTTTTTAGAATGTTTTTGTAGTATTGGTGGTGGTGGTTGTGACATTGATAGGGAGTGAGGGTCATGTCAAATGTAATGGCAGTGGTGGTGACAATCGCAATATCAAAGTAGTTGTTATATACTATTTTTGTAATTAGAAAAGCTCAAGTGAGTAAAACGATGAAATTAATAAGAAAGTAACTGTAATCACAATATAGATCAGAATGCTGACAAAAAATCTGGGAATTTCCGAAAAGAAAACAGTGAATCAAGAATAATGTTCATTAGGATGATTTTCATTTTGAAATCAGTTTTTTGTACATGAAATTAAGACTAGACAAGGATTGCCAGAAAAAAAATTGGAAAAGAAAAATAGATACCAGACGGAAAAATAAAACGGTAGAAAGCTCCAAATAAAGTCAATGTAGGTTAGTTCATGTTGTGTCATGATATAATAAACATGTTAAGGA
>JAPQNM010000013.1:19932514-20000480 GCA_029783475.1 Metacarcinus magister
CTGAGTAATTATTGGTCATAGAACAAATATTCATAATATCAGTTGTAGAGTTTAATTAGGTCTATCAGGTGCTGCAATTATATTTCCAAAATCTCTAATAGCTTTCTAGAAAATGACGAGGAAAATCATGTTTTTATATAAAAATACGGTTTTATTTTACTGCGTAGTTATTAGTCATACAACAAATATTCATAATATCAGTTGTTCAGTTGAATTAGGTGTATCAGATGATGCAATGATATTTCCAATATCTCTAATAGCTTTCGAGAAAACGAGGAAGAAAGTAATTTAAAAAAAAGTAAAATTCAGTATTTATTAGTACTAGTGAAAATATTCATAATGACAGTAGTAGATTTTAATCAAGTCTATCAGATGCTGCAATTATATTTCCAATATCTCTAATAGCTTTCGAGAAAATGACGAGGAAAATCATGTTTTTATATAAAAATACGGTTTTTTTTACTGCGTAATTATTAGTGATGGAACAAATATTCATAATATCAGTTGTACAGTTGAATTAGGTATATCAGATGATGCAATGATATTTCCAATATCTCTAATAGGTTTCGAGAAAACAAGGAAGAAAGTAATTTAAAAAGAAGTAAAATTCAGTATTTATTAGTACTAGGGAAAATATTCATAATGACAGTAGTAGATTTTAATCAGGTCTATCAGATGCTGCAATGATATTTCCAATATCTCTTATAGCTTTCGAGAAAATGAGGAGAAATGTCATGTTTTTATATAAATATATAGTTTCATTTTACTGCGTAATTATTAGTCATAGAACAAATATTCATAATGTCAGTTTTACAGTTTTATTAGGTCTATCAGATGCTGCAGTGATATTTCCAATATCTCTAATAGCTTTCGATAAAATGAGGAGGGAAATCATGTTTTTATATAAATATTAAGTTTCATTTTACTGCGTAATTATTAGGCATAGAACAAATATTCATAATATCAGTTGTACAGTTTAATTAGGTCTATCAGATGCTGCAGTGATATTTCCAATATCTCTAATAGCTTTCAAGAAAATGAGGAGGAAAATCATGTTTTTATATAAATATTAAGTTTCATTTTACTGCGTAATTATTAGGCATAGAACAAATATTCATAATATCAGTTGTACAATTTAATTAGGTCTATCAGATGCTGCAATGATATTTCCAATATCTCTAATAGCTTTCGAGAAAATGAGGAGAAAAGTTATGTTTATATTGAAATATTAAGTTTCATTTTGCTGAGTAATTATTAGTCATAGAACAAATATTCATAATATCAGTTGTAGAGTTTAATTAGGTCTATCAGGTGCTGCAATTATATTTCCAAAATCTCTAATAGCTTTCTAGAAAATGACGAGGAAAATCATGTTTTTATATAAAAATACGGTTTTATTTTACTGCGTAGTTATTAGTCATACAACAAATATTCATAATATCAGTTGTTCAGTTGAATTAGGTGTATCAGATGATGCAATGATATTTCCAATATCTCTAATAGCTTTCGAGAAAACGAGGAAGAAAGTAATTTAAAAAAAAGTAAAATTCAGTATTTATTAGTACTAGTGAAAATATTCATAATGACAGTAGTAGATTTTAATCAAGTCTATCAGATGCTGCAATTATATTTCCAATATCTCTAATAGCTTTCGAGAAAATGACGAGGAAAATCATGTTTTTATATAAAAAATACGGTTTTTTTTACTGCGTAATTATTAGTGATGGAACAAATATTCATAATATCAGTTGTACAGTTGAATTAGGTATATCAGATGATGCAATGATATTTCTAATATCTCTAATAGGTTTCGAGAAAACAAGGAAGAAAATAATTTAAAAAAAAGTAAAATTCAGTATTTATTAGTACTAGGGAAAATATTCATAATGACAGTAGTAGATTTTAATCAGGTCTATCAGATGCTGCAATGATATTTCCAATATCTCTTATAGCTTTCGAGAAAATGAGGAGAAATGTCATGTTTTTATATAAATATATAGTTTCATTTTACTGCGTAATTATTAGTCATAGAACAAATATTCATAATGTCAGTTTTACAGTTTTATTAGGTCTATCAGATGCTGCAGTGATATTTCCAATATCTCTAATAGCTTTCGATAAAATGAGGAGGGAAATCATGTTTTTATATAAATATTAAGTTTCATTTTACTGCGTAATTATTAGGCATAGAACAAATATTCATAATATCAGTTGTACAGTTTAATTAGGTCTATCAGATGCTGCAATGATATTTCCAATATCTCTAATAGCTTTCGAGAAAATGAGGAGGAAAATCATGTTTTTATATACATATTAAGTTTCATTTTACTGCGTAATTATTAGGCATAGAACAAATATTCATAATATCAGTTGTACAGTTTAATTAGGTCTATCAGTTGCTGCAATGATATTTCCAATATCTCTAATAGCTTTTGAGAAAATGAGGAGAAAAGTTATGTTTATATTGAAATATTAAGTTTCATTTTACTGAGTAATTATTAGTCATAGAAAAAATATTCATAATGTCAGTTTTACAGTTTTATTAGGTCTATCAGATGCTGCAGTGATATTTCCAATATCTCTAATAGCTTTCGATAAAATGAGGAGGAAAATCATGTTTTTATATAAATATTAAGTTTCATTTTACTGCGTAATTATTAGGCATAGAACAAATATTCATAATATCAGTTGTACAGTTTAATTAGGTCTATCAGTTGCTGCAATGATATTTCCAATATCTCTAATAGCTTTTGAGAAAATGAGGAGAAAAGTTATGTTTATATTGAAATATTAAGTTTCATTTTACTGAGTAATTATTAGTCATAGAACAAATATTCATAATGTCAGTTTTACAGTTTTATTAGGTCTATCAGATGCTGCAGTGATATTTCCAATATCTCTAATAGCTTTCAAGAAAATGAGGAGGAAAATCATGTTTTTATATAAATATTAAGTTTCATTTTACTGCGTAATTATTAGGCATAGAACAAATATTCATAATATCAGTTGTACAATTTAATTAGGTCTATCAGATGCTGCAATGATATTTCCAATATCTCTAATAGCTTTCGAGAAAATGAGGAGAAAAGTTATGTTTATATTGAAATATTAAGTTTCATTTTGCTGAGTAATTATTAGTCATAGAACAAATATTCATAATATCAGTTGTAGAGTTTAATTAGGTCTATCAGGTGCTGCAATTATATTTCCAAAATCTCTAATAGCTTTCTAGAAAATGACGAGGAAAATCATGTTTTTATATAAAAATACGGTTTTATTTTACTGCGTAGTTATTAGTCATACAACAAATATTCATAATATCAGTTGTTCAGTTGAATTAGGTGTATCAGATGATGCAATGATATTTCCAATATCTCTAATAGCTTTCGAGAAAACGAGGAAGAAAGTAATTTAAAAAAAAGTAAAATTCAGTATTTATTAGTACTAGTGAAAATATTCATAATGACAGTAGTAGATTTTAATCAAGTCTATCAGATGCTGCAATTATATTTCCAATATCTCTAATAGCTTTCGAGAAAATGACGAGGAAAATCATGTTTTTATATAAAAATACGGTTTTTTTTACTGCGTAATTATTAGTGATGGAACAAATATTCATAATATCAGTTGTACAGTTGAATTAGGTATATCAGATGATGCAATGATATTTCCAATATCTCTAATAGGTTTCGAGAAAACAAGGAAGA
Source organism: Metacarcinus magister (assembly GCA_029783475.1). NCBI lineage: Eukaryota > Metazoa > Arthropoda > Malacostraca > Decapoda > Cancridae > Metacarcinus > Metacarcinus magister. Next base: position 19,936,222 of record JAPQNM010000013.1, read on the forward strand.
AAGTAATTTAAAAAAAAGTAAAATTCAGTATTTATTAGTACTAGGGAAAATATTCATAATGACAGTAGTAGATTTTAATCAGGTCTATCAGATGCTGCAATGATATTTCCAATATCTCTTATAGCTTTCGAGAAAATGAGGAGAAATGTCATGTTTTTATATAAATATATAGTTTCATTTTACTGCGTAATTATTAGTCATAGAACAAATATTCATAATGTCAGTTTTACAGTTTTATTAGGTCTATCAGATGCTGCAGTGATATTTCCAATATCTCTAATAGCTTTCGATAAAATGAGGAGGGAAATCATGTTTTTATATAAATATTAAGTTTCATTTTACTGCGTAATTATTAGGCATAGAACAAATATTCATAATATCAGTTGTACAGTTTAATTAGGTCTATCAGATGCTGCAATGATATTTCCAATATCTCTAATAGCTTTCGAGAAAATGAGGAGGAAAATCATGTTTTTATATACATATTAAGTTTCATTTTACTGCGTAATTATTAGGCATAGAACAAATATTCATAATATCAGTTGTACAGTTTAATTAGGTCTATCAGTTGCTGCAATGATATTTCCAATATCTCTAATAGCTTTTGAGAAAATGAGGAGAAAAGTTATGTTTATATTGAAATATTAAGTTTCATTTTACTGAGTAATTATTAGTCATAGAAAAAATATTCATAATGTCAGTTTTACAGTTTTATTAGGTCTATCAGATGCTGCAGTGATATTTCCAATATCTCTAATAGCTTTCGAGAAAATGAGGAGGAAAATCATGTTTTTATATAAATATATAGTTTCATTTTACTGCGTAATTATTAGTCATAGAACAAATATTCATAATGTCAGTTTTACAGTTTTATTAGGTCTATCAGATGCTGCAGTGATATTTCCAATATCTCTAATAGCTTTCAAGAAAATGAGGAGGAAAATCATGTTTTTATATAAATATTAAGTTTCATTTTACTGCGTAATTATTAGGCATAGAACAAATATTCATAATATCAGTTGTACAATTTAATTAGGTCTATCAGATGCTGCAATGATATTTCCAATATCTCTAATAGCTTTCGAGAAAATGAGGAGAAAAGTTATGTTTATATTGAAATATTAAGTTTCATTTTGCTGAGTAATTATTAGTCATAGAACAAATATTCATAATATCAGTTGTAGAGTTTAATTAGGTCTATCAGGTGCTGCAATTATATTTCCAAAATCTCTAATAGCTTTCTAGAAAATGACGAGGAAAATCATGTTTTTATATAAAAATACGGTTTTATTTTACTGCGTAGTTATTAGTCATACAACAAATATTCATAATATCAGTTGTTCAGTTGAATTAGGTGTATCAGATGATGCAATGATATTTCCAATATCTCTAATAGCTTTCGAGAAAACGAGGAAGAAAGTAATTTAAAAAAAAGTAAAATTCAGTATTTATTAGTACTAGTGAAAATATTCATAATGACAGTAGTAGATTTTAATCAAGTCTATCAGATGCTGCAATTATATTTCCAATATCTCTAATAGCTTTCGAGAAAATGACGAGGAAAATCATGTTTTTATATAAAAATACGGTTTTTTTTACTGCGTAATTATTAGTGATGGAACAAATATTCATAATATCAGTTGTACAGTTGAATTAGGTATATCAGATGATGCAATGATATTTCCAATATCTCTAATAGGTTTCGAGAAAACAAGGAAGAAAGTAATTTAAAAAAAAGTAAAATTCAGTATTTATTAGTACTAGGGAAAATATTCATAATGACAGTAGTAGATTTTAATCAGGTCTATCAGATGCTGCAATGATATTTCCAATATCTCTTATAGCTTTCGAGAAAATGAGGAGAAATGTCATGTTTTTATATAAATATATAGTTTCATTTTACTGCGTAATTATTAGTCATAGAACAAATATTCATAATGTCAGTTTTACAGTTTTATTAGGTCTATCAGATGCTGCAGTGATATTTCCAATATCTCTAATAGCTTTCGATAAAATGAGGAGGGAAATCATGTTTTTATATAAATATTAAGTTTCATTTTACTGCGTAATTATTAGGCATAGAACAAATATTCATAATATCAGTTGTACAGTTTAATTAGGTCTATCAGATGCTGCAATGATATTTCCAATATCTCTAATAGCTTTCGAGAAAATGAGGAGGAAAATCATGTTTTTATATACATATTAAGTTTCATTTTACTGCGTAATTATTAGGCATAGAACAAATATTCATAATATCAGTTGTACAGTTTAATTAGGTCTATCAGTTGCTGCAATGATATTTCCAATATCTCTAATAGCTTTTGAGAAAATGAGGAGAAAAGTTATGTTTATATTGAAATATTAAGTTTCATTTTACTGAGTAATTATTAGTCATAGAAAAAATATTCATAATGTCAGTTTTACAGTTTTATTAGGTCTATCAGATGCTGCAGTGATATTTCCAATATCTCTAATAGCTTTCGAGAAAATGAGGAGGAAAATCATGTTTTTATATAAATATATAGTTTCATTTTACTGCGTAATTATTAGTCATAGAACAAATATTCATAATGTCAGTTTTACAGTTTTATTAGGTCTATCAGATGCTGCAGTGATATTTCCAATATCTCTAATAGCTTTCAAGAAAATGAGGAGGAAAATCATGTTTTTATATAAATATTAAGTTTCATTTTACTGCGTAATTATTAGGCATAGAACAAATATTCATAATATCAGTTGTACAATTTAATTAGGTCTATCAGATGCTGCAATGATATTTCCAATATCTCTAATAGCTTTCGAGAAAATGAGGAGAAAAGTTATGTTTATATTGAAATATTAAGTTTCATTTTGCTGAGTAATTATTAGTCATAGAACAAATATTCATAATATCAGTTGTAGAGTTTAATTAGGTCTATCAGGTGCTGCAATTATATTTCCAAAATCTCTAATAGCTTTCTAGAAAATGACGAGGAAAATCATGTTTTTATATAAAAATACGGTTTTATTTTACTGCGTAGTTATTAGTCATACAACAAATATTCATAATATCAGTTGTTCAGTTGAATTAGGTGTATCAGATGATGCAATGATATTTCCAATATCTCTAATAGCTTTCGAGAAAACGAGGAAGAAAGTAATTTAAAAAAAAGTAAAATTCAGTATTTATTAGTACTAGTGAAAATATTCATAATGACAGTAGTAGATTTTAATCAAGTCTATCAGATGCTGCAATTATATTTCCAATATCTCTAATAGCTTTCGAGAAAATGACGAGGAAAATCATGTTTTTATATAAAAATACGGTTTTTTTTACTGCGTAATTATTAGTGATGGAACAAATATTCATAATATCAGTTGTACAGTTGAATTAGGTATATCAGATGATGCAATGATATTTCCAATATCTCTAATAGGTTTCGAGAAAACAAGGAAGAAAGTAATTTAAAAAAAAGTAAAATTCAGTATTTATTAGTACTAGGGAAAATATTCATAATGACAGTAGTAGATTTTAATCAGGTCTATCAGATGCTGCAATGATATTTCCAATATCTCTTATAGCTTTCGAGAAAATGAGGAGAAATGTCATGTTTTATATAAATATATAGTTTCATTTTACTGCGTAATTATTAGTCATAGAACAAATATTCATAATGTCAGTTTTACAGTTTTATTAGGTCTATCAGATGCTGCAGTGATATTTCCAATATCTCTAATAGCTTTCGATAAAATGAGGAGGGAAATCATGTTTTTATATAAATATTAAGTTTCATTTTACTGCGTAATTATTAGGCATAGAACAAATATTCATAATATCAGTTGTACAGTTTAATTAGGTCTATCAGATGCTGCAATGATATTTCCAATATCTCTAATAGCTTTCGAGAAAATGAGGAGGAAAATCATGTTTTTATATACATATTAAGTTTCATTTTACTGCGTAATTATTAGGCATAGAACAAATATTCATAATATCAGTTGTACAGTTTAATTAGGTCTATCAGTTGCTGCAATGATATTTCCAATATCTCTAATAGCTTTTGAGAAAATGAGGAGAAAAGTTATGTTTATATTGAAATATTAAGTTTCATTTTACTGAGTAATTATTAGTCATAGAAAAAATATTCATAATGTCAGTTTTACAGTTTTATTAGGTCTATCAGATGCTGCAGTGATATTTCCAATATCTCTAATAGCTTTCAAGAAAATGAGGAGGAAAATCATGTTTTTATATAAATATTAAGTTTCATTTTACTGCGTAATTATTAGGCATAGAACAAATATTCATAATATCAGTTGTACAATTTAATTAGGTCTATCAGATGCTGCAATGATATTTCCAATATCTCTAATAGCTTTCGAGAAAATGAGGAGAAAAGTTATGTTTATATTGAAATATTAAGTTTCATTTTGCTGAGTAATTATTAGTCATAGAACAAATATTCATAATATCAGTTGTAGAGTTTAATTAGGTCTATCAGGTGCTGCAATTATATTTCCAAAATCTCTAATAGCTTTCTAGAAAATGACGAGGAAAATCATGTTTTTATATAAAAATACGGTTTTATTTTACTGCGTAGTTATTAGTCATACAACAAATATTCATAATATCAGTTGTTCAGTTGAATTAGGTGTATCAGATGATGCAATGATATTTCCAATATCTCTAATAGCTTTCGAGAAAACGAGGAAGAAAGTAATTTAAAAAAAAGTAAAATTCAGTATTTATTAGTACTAGTGAAAATATTCATAATGACAGTAGTAGATTTTAATCAAGTCTATCAGATGCTGCAATTATATTTCCAATATCTCTAATAGCTTTCGAGAAAATGACGAGGAAAATCATGTTTTTATATAAAAATACGGTTTTTTTTACTGCGTAATTATTAGTGATGGAACAAATATTCATAATATCAGTTGTACAGTTGAATTAGGTATATCAGATGATGCAATGATATTTCCAATATCTCTAATAGGTTTCGAGAAAACAAGGAAGAAAGTAATTTAAAAAAAAGTAAAATTCAGTATTTATTAGTACTAGGGAAAATATTCATAATGACAGTAGTAGATTTTAATCAGGTCTATCAGATGCTGCAATGATATTTCCAATATCTCTTATAGCTTTCGAGAAAATGAGGAGAAATGTCATGTTTTTATATAAATATATAGTTTCATTTTACTGCGTAATTATTAGTCATAGAACAAATATTCATAATGTCAGTTTTACAGTTTTATTAGGTCTATCAGATGCTGCAGTGATATTTCCAATATCTCTAATAGCTTTCGATAAAATGAGGAGGGAAATCATGTTTTTATATAAATATTAAGTTTCATTTTACTGCGTAATTATTAGGCATAGAACAAATATTCATAATATCAGTTGTACAGTTTAATTAGGTCTATCAGATGCTGCAATGATATTTCCAATATCTCTAATAGCTTTCGAGAAAATGAGGAGGAAAATCATGTTTTTATATACATATTAAGTTTCATTTTACTGCGTAATTATTAGGCATAGAACAAATATTCATAATATCAGTTGTACAGTTTAATTAGGTCTATCAGTTGCTGCAATGATATTTCCAATATCTCTAATAGCTTTTGAGAAAATGAGGAGAAAAGTTATGTTTATATTGAAATATTAAGTTTCATTTTACTGAGTAATTATTAGTCATAGAAAAAATATTCATAATGTCAGTTTTACAGTTTTATTAGGTCTATCAGATGCTGCAGTGATATTTCCAATATCTCTAATAGCTTTCGAGAAAATGAGGAGGAAAATCATGTTTTTATATAAATATATAGTTTCATTTTACTGCGTAATTATTAGTCATAGAACAAATATTCATAATGTCAGTTTTACAGTTTTATTAGGTCTATCAGATGCTGCAGTGATATTTCCAATATCTCTAATAGCTTTCAAGAAAATGAGGAGGAAAATCATGTTTTTATATAAATATTAAGTTTCATTTTACTGCGTAATTATTAGGCATAGAACAAATATTCATAATATCAGTTGTACAATTTAATTAGGTCTATCAGATGCTGCAATGATATTTCCAATATCTCTAATAGCTTTCGAGAAAATGAGGAGAAAAGTTATGTTTATATTGAAATATTAAGTTTCATTTTGCTGAGTAATTATTAGTCATAGAACAAATATTCATAATATCAGTTGTAGAGTTTAATTAGGTCTATCAGGTGCTGCAATTATATTTCCAAAATCTCTAATAGCTTTCTAGAAAATGACGAGGAAAATCATGTTTTTATATAAAAATACGGTTTTATTTTACTGCGTAGTTATTAGTCATACAACAAATATTCATAATATCAGTTGTTCAGTTGAATTAGGTGTATCAGATGATGCAATGATATTTCCAATATCTCTAATAGCTTTCGAGAAAACGAGGAAGAAAGTAATTTAAAAAAAAGTAAAATTCAGTATTTATTAGTACTAGTGAAAATATTCATAATGACAGTAGTAGATTTTAATCAAGTCTATCAGATGCTGCAATTATATTTCCAATATCTCTAATAGCTTTCGAGAAAATGACGAGGAAAATCATGTTTTTATATAAAAATACGGTTTTTTTTACTGCGTAATTATTAGTGATGGAACAAATATTCATAATATCAGTTGTACAGTTGAATTAGGTATATCAGATGATGCAATGATATTTCCAATATCTCTAATAGGTTTCGAGAAAACAAGGAAGAAAGTAATTTAAAAAAAAGTAAAATTCAGTATTTATTAGTACTAGGGAAAATATTCATAATGACAGTAGTAGATTTTAATCAGGTCTATCAGATGCTGCAATGATATTTCCAATATCTCTTATAGCTTTCGAGAAAATGAGGAGAAATGTCATGTTTTTATATAAATATATAGTTTCATTTTACTGCGTAATTATTAGTCATAGAACAAATATTCATAATGTCAGTTTTACAGTTTTATTAGGTCTATCAGATGCTGCAGTGATATTTCCAATATCTCTAATAGCTTTCGATAAAATGAGGAGGGAAATCATGTTTTTATATAAATATTAAGTTTCATTTTACTGCGTAATTATTAGGCATAGAACAAATATTCATAATATCAGTTGTACAGTTTAATTAGGTCTATCAGATGCTGCAATGATATTTCCAATATCTCTAATAGCTTTCGAGAAAATGAGGAGGAAAATCATGTTTTTATATACATATTAAGTTTCATTTTACTGCGTAATTATTAGGCATAGAACAAATATTCATAATATCAGTTGTACAGTTTAATTAGGTCTATCAGTTGCTGCAATGATATTTCCAATATCTCTAATAGCTTTTGAGAAAATGAGGAGAAAAGTTATGTTTATATTGAAATATTAAGTTTCATTTTACTGAGTAATTATTAGTCATAGAAAAAATATTCATAATGTCAGTTTTACAGTTTTATTAGGTCTATCAGATGCTGCAGTGATATTTCCAATATCTCTAATAGCTTTCGAGAAAATGAGGAGGAAAATCATGTTTTTATATAAATATATAGTTTCATTTTACTGCGTAATTATTAGTCATAGAACAAATATTCATAATGTCAGTTTTACAGTTTTATTAGGTCTATCAGATGCTGCAGTGATATTTCCAATATCTCTAATAGCTTTCAAGAAAATGAGGAGGAAAATCATGTTTTTATATAAATATTAAGTTTCATTTTACTGCGTAATTATTAGGCATAGAACAAATATTCATAATATCAGTTGTACAATTTAATTAGGTCTATCAGATGCTGCAATGATATTTCCAATATCTCTAATAGCTTTCGAGAAAATGAGGAGAAAAGTTATGTTTATATTGAAATATTAAGTTTCATTTTGCTGAGTAATTATTAGTCATAGAACAAATATTCATAATATCAGTTGTAGAGTTTAATTAGGTCTATCAGGTGCTGCAATTATATTTCCAAAATCTCTAATAGCTTTCTAGAAAATGACGAGGAAAATCATGTTTTTATATAAAAATACGGTTTTATTTTACTGCGTAGTTATTAGTCATACAACAAATATTCATAATATCAGTTGTTCAGTTGAATTAGGTGTATCAGATGATGCAATGATATTTCCAATATCTCTAATAGCTTTCGAGAAAACGAGGAAGAAAGTAATTTAAAAAAAAGTAAAATTCAGTATTTATTAGTACTAGTGAAAATATTCATAATGACAGTAGTAGATTTTAATCAAGTCTATCAGATGCTGCAATTATATTTCCAATATCTCTAATAGCTTTCGAGAAAATGACGAGGAAAATCATGTTTTTATATAAAAATACGGTTTTTTTTACTGCGTAATTATTAGTGATGGAACAAATATTCATAATATCAGTTGTACAGTTGAATTAGGTATATCAGATGATGCAATGATATTTCCAATATCTCTAATAGGTTTCGAGAAAACAAGGAAGAAAGTAATTTAAAAAAAAGTAAAATTCAGTATTTATTAGTACTAGGGAAAATATTCATAATGACAGTAGTAGATTTTAATCAGGTCTATCAGATGCTGCAATGATATTTCCAATATCTCTTATAGCTTTCGAGAAAATGAGGAGAAATGTCATGTTTTTATATAAATATATAGTTTCATTTTACTGCGTAATTATTAGTCATAGAACAAATATTCATAATGTCAGTTTTACAGTTTTATTAGGTCTATCAGATGCTGCAGTGATATTTCCAATATCTCTAATAGCTTTCGATAAAATGAGGAGGGAAATCATGTTTTTATATAAATATTAAGTTTCATTTTACTGCGTAATTATTAGGCATAGAACAAATATTCATAATATCAGTTGTACAGTTTAATTAGGTCTATCAGATGCTGCAATGATATTTCCAATATCTCTAATAGCTTTCGAGAAAATGAGGAGGAAAATCATGTTTTTATATACATATTAAGTTTCATTTTACTGCGTAATTATTAGGCATAGAACAAATATTCATAATATCAGTTGTACAGTTTAATTAGGTCTATCAGTTGCTGCAATGATATTTCCAATATCTCTAATAGCTTTTGAGAAAATGAGGAGAAAAGTTATGTTTATATTGAAATATTAAGTTTCATTTTACTGAGTAATTATTAGTCATAGAAAAAATATTCATAATGTCAGTTTTACAGTTTTATTAGGTCTATCAGATGCTGCAGTGATATTTCCAATATCTCTAATAGCTTTCGAGAAAATGAGGAGGAAAATCATGTTTTTTATAAATATATAGTTTCATTTTACTGCGTAATTATAGTCATAGAACAAATATTCATAATGTCAGTTTTACAGTTTTATTAGGTCTATCAGATGCTGCAGTGATATTTCCAATATCTCTAATAGCTTTCAAGAAAATGAGGAGGAAAATCATGTTTTTATATAAATATTAAGTTTCATTTTACTGCGTAATTATTAGGCATAGAACAAATATTCATAATATCAGTTGTACAATTTAATTAGGTCTATCAGATGCTGCAATGATATTTCCAATATCTCTAATAGCTTTCGAGAAAATGAGGAGAAAAGTTATGTTTATATTGAAATATTAAGTTTCATTTTGCTGAGTAATTATTAGTCATAGAACAAATATTCATAATATCAGTTGTAGAGTTTAATTAGGTCTATCAGGTGCTGCAATTATATTTCCAAAATCTCTAATAGCTTTCTAGAAAATGACGAGGAAAATCATGTTTTTATATAAAAATACGGTTTTATTTTACTGCGTAGTTATTAGTCATACAACAAATATTCATAATATCAGTTGTTCAGTTGAATTAGGTGTATCAGATGATGCAATGATATTTCCAATATCTCTAATAGCTTTCGAGAAAACGAGGAAGAAAGTAATTTAAAAAAAAGTAAAATTCAGTATTTATTAGTACTAGTGAAAATATTCATAATGACAGTAGTAGATTTTAATCAAGTCTATCAGATGCTGCAATTATATTTCCAATATCTCTAATAGCTTTCGAGAAAATGACGAGGAAAATCATGTTTTTATATAAAAATACGGTTTTTTTTACTGCGTAATTATTAGTGATGGAACAAATATTCATAATATCAGTTGTACAGTTGAATTAGGTATATCAGATGATGCAATGATATTTCCAATATCTCTAATAGGTTTCGAGAAAACAAGGAAGAAAGTAATTTAAAAAAAAGTAAAATTCAGTATTTATTAGTACTAGGGAAAATATTCATAATGACAGTAGTAGATTTTAATCAGGTCTATCAGATGCTGCAATGATATTTCCAATATCTCTTATAGCTTTCGAGAAAATGAGGAGAAATGTCATGTTTTTATATAAATATATAGTTTCATTTTACTGCGTAATTATTAGTCATAGAACAAATATTCATAATGTCAGTTTTACAGTTTTATTAGGTCTATCAGATGCTGCAGTGATATTTCCAATATCTCTAATAGCTTTCGATAAAATGAGGAGGGAAATCATGTTTTTATATAAATATTAAGTTTCATTTTACTGCGTAATTATTAGGCATAGAACAAATATTCATAATATCAGTTGTACAGTTTAATTAGGTCTATCAGATGCTGCAATGATATTTCCAATATCTCTAATAGCTTTCGAGAAAATGAGGAGGAAAATCATGTTTTTATATACATATTAAGTTTCATTTTACTGCGTAATTATTAGGCATAGAACAAATATTCATAATATCAGTTGTACAGTTTAATTAGGTCTATCAGTTGCTGCAATGATATTTCCAATATCTCTAATAGCTTTTGAGAAAATGAGGAGAAAAGTTATGTTTATATTGAAATATTAAGTTTCATTTTACTGAGTAATTATTAGTCATAGAAAAAATATTCATAATGTCAGTTTTACAGTTTTATTAGGTCTATCAGATGCTGCAGTGATATTTCCAATATCTCTAATAGCTTTCGAGAAAATGAGGAGGAAAATCATGTTTTTATATAAATATATAGTTTCATTTTACTGCGTAATTATTAGTCATAGAACAAATATTCATAATGTCAGTTTTACAGTTTTATTAGGTCTATCAGATGCTGCAGTGATATTTCCAATATCTCTAATAGCTTTCAAGAAAATGAGGAGGAAAATCATGTTTTTATATAAATATTAAGTTTCATTTTACTGCGTAATTATTAGGCATAGAACAAATATTCATAATATCAGTTGTACAATTTAATTAGGTCTATCAGATGCTGCAATGATATTTCCAATATCTCTAATAGCTTTCGAGAAAATGAGGAGAAAAGTTATGTTTATATTGAAATATTAAGTTTCATTTTGCTGAGTAATTATTAGTCATAGAACAAATATTCATAATATCAGTTGTAGAGTTTAATTAGGTCTATCAGGTGCTGCAATTATATTTCCAAAATCTCTAATAGCTTTCTAGAAAATGACGAGGAAAATCATGTTTTTATATAAAAATACGGTTTTATTTTACTGCGTAGTTATTAGTCATACAACAAATATTCATAATATCAGTTGTTCAGTTGAATTAGGTGTATCAGATGATGCAATGATATTTCCAATATCTCTAATAGCTTTCGAGAAAACGAGGAAGAAAGTAATTTAAAAAAAAGTAAAATTCAGTATTTATTAGTACTAGTGAAAATATTCATAATGACAGTAGTAGATTTTAATCAAGTCTATCAGATGCTGCAATTATATTTCCAATATCTCTAATAGCTTTCGAGAAAATGACGAGGAAAATCATGTTTTTATATAAAAATACGGTTTTTTTTACTGCGTAATTATTAGTGATGGAACAAATATTCATAATATCAGTTGTACAGTTGAATTAGGTATATCAGATGATGCAATGATATTTCCAATATCTCTAATAGGTTTCGAGAAAACAAGGAAGAAAGTAATTTAAAAAAAAGTAAAATTCAGTATTTATTAGTACTAGGGAAAATATTCATAATGACAGTAGTAGATTTTAATCAGGTCTATCAGATGCTGCAATGATATTTCCAATATCTCTTATAGCTTTCGAGAAAATGAGGAGAAATGTCATGTTTTTATATAAATATATAGTTTCATTTTACTGCGTAATTATTAGTCATAGAACAAATATTCATAATGTCAGTTTTACAGTTTTATTAGGTCTATCAGATGCTGCAGTGATATTTCCAATATCTCTAATAGCTTTCGATAAAATGAGGAGGGAAATCATGTTTTTATATAAATATTAAGTTTCATTTTACTGCGTAATTATTAGGCATAGAACAAATATTCATAATATCAGTTGTACAGTTTAATTAGGTCTATCAGATGCTGCAATGATATTTCCAATATCTCTAATAGCTTTCGAGAAAATGAGGAGGAAAATCATGTTTTTATATACATATTAAGTTTCATTTTACTGCGTAATTATTAGGCATAGAACAAATATTCATAATATCAGTTGTACAGTTTAATTAGGTCTATCAGTTGCTGCAATGATATTTCCAATATCTCTAATAGCTTTTGAGAAAATGAGGAGAAAAGTTATGTTTATATTGAAATATTAAGTTTCATTTTACTGAGTAATTATTAGTCATAGAAAAAATATTCATAATGTCAGTTTTACAGTTTTATTAGGTCTATCAGATGCTGCAGTGATATTTCCAATATCTCTAATAGCTTTCGAGAAAATGAGGAGGAAAATCATGTTTTTATATAAATATATAGTTTCATTTTACTGCGTAATTATTAGTCATAGAACAAATATTCATAATGTCAGTTTTACAGTTTTATTAGGTCTATCAGATGCTGCAGTGATATTTCCAATATCTCTAATAGCTTTCAAGAAAATGAGGAGGAAAATCATGTTTTTATATAAATATTAAGTTTCATTTTACTGCGTAATTATTAGGCATAGAACAAATATTCATAATATCAGTTGTACAATTTAATTAGGTCTATCAGATGCTGCAATGATATTTCCAATATCTCTAATAGCTTTCGAGAAAATGAGGAGAAAAGTTATGTTTATATTGAAATATTAAGTTTCATTTTGCTGAGTAATTATTAGTCATAGAACAAATATTCATAATATCAGTTGTAGAGTTTAATTAGGTCTATCAGGTGCTGCAATTATATTTCCAAAATCTCTAATAGCTTTCTAGAAAATGACGAGGAAAATCATGTTTTTATATAAAAATACGGTTTTATTTTACTGCGTAGTTATTAGTCATACAACAAATATTCATAATATCAGTTGTTCAGTTGAATTAGGTGTATCAGATGATGCAATGATATTTCCAATATCTCTAATAGCTTTCGAGAAAACGAGGAAGAAAGTAATTTAAAAAAAAGTAAAATTCAGTATTTATTAGTACTAGTGAAAATATTCATAATGACAGTAGTAGATTTTAATCAAGTCTATCAGATGCTGCAATTATATTTCCAATATCTCTAATAGCTTTCGAGAAAATGACGAGGAAAATCATGTTTTTATATAAAAATACGGTTTTTTTTACTGCGTAATTATTAGTGATGGAACAAATATTCATAATATCAGTTGTACAGTTGAATTAGGTATATCAGATGATGCAATGATATTTCCAATATCTCTAATAGGTTTCGAGAAAACAAGGAAGAAAGTAATTTAAAAAAAAGTAAAATTCAGTATTTATTAGTACTAGGGAAAATATTCATAATGACAGTAGTAGATTTTAATCAGGTCTATCAGATGCTGCAATGATATTTCCAATATCTCTTATAGCTTTCGAGAAAATGAGGAGAAATGTCATGTTTTTATATAAATATATAGTTTCATTTTACTGCGTAATTATTAGTCATAGAACAAATATTCATAATGTCAGTTTTACAGTTTTATTAGGTCTATCAGATGCTGCAGTGATATTTCCAATATCTCTAATAGCTTTCGATAAAATGAGGAGGGAAATCATGTTTTTATATAAATATTAAGTTTCATTTTACTGCGTAATTATTAGGCATAGAACAAATATTCATAATATCAGTTGTACAGTTTAATTAGGTCTATCAGATGCTGCAATGATATTTCCAATATCTCTAATAGCTTTCGAGAAAATGAGGAGGAAAATCATGTTTTTATATACATATTAAGTTTCATTTTACTGCGTAATTATTAGGCATAGAACAAATATTCATAATATCAGTTGTACAGTTTAATTAGGTCTATCAGTTGCTGCAATGATATTTCCAATATCTCTAATAGCTTTTGAGAAAATGAGGAGAAAAGTTATGTTTATATTGAAATATTAAGTTTCATTTTACTGAGTAATTATTAGTCATAGAAAAAATATTCATAATGTCAGTTTTACAGTTTTATTAGGTCTATCAGATGCTGCAGTGATATTTCCAATATCTCTAATAGCTTTCGAGAAAATGAGGAGGAAAATCATGTTTTTATATAAATATATAGTTTCATTTTACTGCGTAATTATTAGTCATAGAACAAATATTCATAATGTCAGTTTTACAGTTTTATTAGGTCTATCAGATGCTGCAGTGATATTTCCAATATCTCTAATAGCTTTCAAGAAAATGAGGAGGAAAATCATGTTTTTATATAAATATTAAGTTTCATTTTACTGCGTAATTATTAGGCATAGAACAAATATTCATAATATCAGTTGTACAATTTAATTAGGTCTATCAGATGCTGCAATGATATTTCCAATATCTCTAATAGCTTTCGAGAAAATGAGGAGAAAAGTTATGTTTATATTGAAATATTAAGTTTCATTTTGCTGAGTAATTATTAGTCATAGAACAAATATTCATAATATCAGTTGTAGAGTTTAATTAGGTCTATCAGGTGCTGCAATTATATTTCCAAAATCTCTAATAGCTTTCTAGAAAATGACGAGGAAAATCATGTTTTTATATAAAAATACGGTTTTATTTTACTGCGTAGTTATTAGTCATACAACAAATATTCATAATATCAGTTGTTCAGTTGAATTAGGTGTATCAGATGATGCAATGATATTTCCAATATCTCTAATAGCTTTCGAGAAAACGAGGAAGAAAGTAATTTAAAAAAAAGTAAAATTCAGTATTTATTAGTACTAGTGAAAATATTCATAATGACAGTAGTAGATTTTAATCAAGTCTATCAGATGCTGCAATTATATTTCCAATATCTCTAATAGCTTTCGAGAAAATGACGAGGAAAATCATGTTTTTATATAAAAATACGGTTTTTTTTACTGCGTAATTATTAGTGATGGAACAAATATTCATAATATCAGTTGTACAGTTGAATTAGGTATATCAGATGATGCAATGATATTTCCAATATCTCTAATAGGTTTCGAGAAAACAAGGAAGAAAGTAATTTAAAAAAAAGTAAAATTCAGTATTTATTAGTACTAGGGAAAATATTCATAATGACAGTAGTAGATTTTAATCAGGTCTATCAGATGCTGCAATGATATTTCCAATATCTCTTATAGCTTTCGAGAAAATGAGGAGAAATGTCATGTTTTTATATAAATATATAGTTTCATTTTACTGCGTAATTATTAGTCATAGAACAAATATTCATAATGTCAGTTTTACAGTTTTATTAGGTCTATCAGATGCTGCAGTGATATTTCCAATATCTCTAATAGCTTTCGATAAAATGAGGAGGGAAATCATGTTTTTATATAAATATTAAGTTTCATTTTACTGCGTAATTATTAGGCATAGAACAAATATTCATAATATCAGTTGTACAGTTTAATTAGGTCTATCAGATGCTGCAATGATATTTCCAATATCTCTAATAGCTTTCGAGAAAATGAGGAGGAAAATCATGTTTTTATATACATATTAAGTTTCATTTTACTGCGTAATTATTAGGCATAGAACAAATATTCATAATATCAGTTGTACAGTTTAATTAGGTCTATCAGTTGCTGCAATGATATTTCCAATATCTCTAATAGCTTTTGAGAAAATGAGGAGAAAAGTTATGTTTATATTGAAATATTAAGTTTCATTTTACTGAGTAATTATTAGTCATAGAAAAAATATTCATAATGTCAGTTTTACAGTTTTATTAGGTCTATCAGATGCTGCAGTGATATTTCCAATATCTCTAATAGCTTTCGAGAAAATGAGGAGGAAAATCATGTTTTTATATAAATATATAGTTTCATTTTACTGCGTAATTATTAGTCATAGAACAAATATTCATAATGTCAGTTTTACAGTTTTATTAGGTCTATCAGATGCTGCAGTGATATTTCCAATATCTCTAATAGCTTTCAAGAAAATGAGGAGGAAAATCATGTTTTTATATAAATATTAAGTTTCATTTTACTGCGTAATTATTAGGCATAGAACAAATATTCATAATATCAGTTGTACAATTTAATTAGGTCTATCAGATGCTGCAATGATATTTCCAATATCTCTAATAGCTTTCGAGAAAATGAGGAGAAAAGTTATGTTTATATTGAAATATTAAGTTTCATTTTGCTGAGTAATTATTAGTCATAGAACAAATATTCATAATATCAGTTGTAGAGTTTAATTAGGTCTATCAGGTGCTGCAATTATATTTCCAAAATCTCTAATAGCTTTCTAGAAAATGACGAGGAAAATCATGTTTTTATATAAAAATACGGTTTTATTTTACTGCGTAGTTATTAGTCATACAACAAATATTCATAATATCAGTTGTTCAGTTGAATTAGGTGTATCAGATGATGCAATGATATTTCCAATATCTCTAATAGCTTTCGAGAAAACGAGGAAGAAAGTAATTTAAAAAAAAGTAAAATTCAGTATTTATTAGTACTAGTGAAAATATTCATAATGACAGTAGTAGATTTTAATCAAGTCTATCAGATGCTGCAATTATATTTCCAATATCTCTAATAGCTTTCGAGAAAATGACGAGGAAAATCATGTTTTTATATAAAAATACGGTTTTTTTTACTGCGTAATTATTAGTGATGGAACAAATATTCATAATATCAGTTGTACAGTTGAATTAGGTATATCAGATGATGCAATGATATTTCCAATATCTCTAATAGGTTTCGAGAAAACAAGGAAGAAAGTAATTTAAAAAAAAGTAAAATTCAGTATTTATTAGTACTAGGGAAAATATTCATAATGACAGTAGTAGATTTTAATCAGGTCTATCAGATGCTGCAATGATATTTCCAATATCTCTTATAGCTTTCGAGAAAATGAGGAGAAATGTCATGTTTTTATATAAATATATAGTTTCATTTTACTGCGTAATTATTAGTCATAGAACAAATATTCATAATGTCAGTTTTACAGTTTTATTAGGTCTATCAGATGCTGCAGTGATATTTCCAATATCTCTAATAGCTTTCGATAAAATGAGGAGGGAAATCATGTTTTTATATAAATATTAAGTTTCATTTTACTGCGTAATTATTAGGCATAGAACAAATATTCATAATATCAGTTGTACAGTTTAATTAGGTCTATCAGATGCTGCAATGATATTTCCAATATCTCTAATAGCTTTCGAGAAAATGAGGAGAAAAGTTATGTTTATATTGAAATATTAAGTTTCATTTTGCTGAGTAATTATTAGTCATAGAACAAATATTCATAATATCAGTTGTAGAGTTTAATTAGGTCTATCAGGTGCTGCAATTATATTTCCAAAATCTCTAATAGCTTTCTAGAAAATGACGAGGAAAATCATGTTTTTATATAAAAATACGGTTTTATTTTACTGCGTAGTTATTAGTCATACAACAAATATTCATAATATCAGTTGTTCAGTTGAATTAGGTGTATCAGATGATGCAATGATATTTCCAATATCTCTAATAGCTTTCGAGAAAACGAGGAAGAAAGTAATTTAAAAAAAAGTAAAATTCAGTATTTATTAGTACTAGTGAAAATATTCATAATGACAGTAGTAGATTTTAATCAAGTCTATCAGATGCTGCAATTATATTTCCAATATCTCTAATAGCTTTCGAGAAAATGACGAGGAAAATCATGTTTTTATATAAAAATACGGTTTTTTTTACTGCGTAATTATTAGTGATGGAACAAATATTCATAATATCAGTTGTACAGTTGAATTAGGTATATCAGATGATGCAATGATATTTCCAATATCTCTAATAGGTTTCGAGAAAACAAGGAAGAAAGTAATTTAAAAAAAAGTAAAATTCAGTATTTATTAGTACTAGGGAAAATATTCATAATGACAGTAGTAGATTTTAATCAGGTCTATCAGATGCTGCAATGATATTTCCAATATCTCTTATAGCTTTCGAGAAAATGAGGAGAAATGTCATGTTTTTATATAAATATATAGTTTCATTTTACTGCGTAATTATTAGTCATAGAACAAATATTCATAATGTCAGTTTTACAGTTTTATTAGGTCTATCAGATGCTGCAGTGATATTTCCAATATCTCTAATAGCTTTCGATAAAATGAGGAGGGAAATCATGTTTTTATATAAATATTAAGTTTCATTTTACTGCGTAATTATTAGGCATAGAACAAATATTCATAATATCAGTTGTACAGTTTAATTAGGTCTATCAGATGCTGCAATGATATTTCCAATATCTCTAATAGCTTTCGAGAAAATGAGGAGGAAAATCATGTTTTTATATACATATTAAGTTTCATTTTACTGCGTAATTATTAGGCATAGAACAAATATTCATAATATCAGTTGTACAGTTTAATTAGGTCTATCAGTTGCTGCAATGATATTTCCAATATCTCTAATAGCTTTTGAGAAAATGAGGAGAAAAGTTATGTTTATATTGAAATATTAAGTTTCATTTTACTGAGTAATTATTAGTCATAGAAAAAATATTCATAATGTCAGTTTTACAGTTTTATTAGGTCTATCAGATGCTGCAGTGATATTTCCAATATCTCTAATAGCTTTCGAGAAAATGAGGAGGAAAATCATGTTTTTATATAAATATATAGTTTCATTTTACTGCGTAATTATTAGTCATAGAACAAATATTCATAATGTCAGTTTTACAGTTTTATTAGGTCTATCAGATGCTGCAGTGATATTTCCAATATCTCTAATAGCTTTCAAGAAAATGAGGAGGAAAATCATGTTTTTATATAAATATTAAGTTTCATTTTACTGCGTAATTATTAGGCATAGAACAAATATTCATAATATCAGTTGTACAATTTAATTAGGTCTATCAGATGCTGCAATGATATTTCCAATATCTCTAATAGCTTTCGAGAAAATGAGGAGAAAAGTTATGTTTATATTGAAATATTAAGTTTCATTTTGCTGAGTAATTATTAGTCATAGAACAAATATTCATAATATCAGTTGTAGAGTTTAATTAGGTCTATCAGGTGCTGCAATTATATTTCCAAAATCTCTAATAGCTTTCTAGAAAATGACGAGGAAAATCATGTTTTTATATAAAAATACGGTTTTATTTTACTGCGTAGTTATTAGTCATACAACAAATATTCATAATATCAGTTGTTCAGTTGAATTAGGTGTATCAGATGATGCAATGATATTTCCAATATCTCTAATAGCTTTCGAGAAAACGAGGAAGAAAGTAATTTAAAAAAAAGTAAAATTCAGTATTTATTAGTACTAGTGAAAATATTCATAATGACAGTAGTAGATTTTAATCAAGTCTATCAGATGCTGCAATTATATTTCCAATATCTCTAATAGCTTTCGAGAAAATGACGAGGAAAATCATGTTTTTATATAAAAATACGGTTTTTTTTACTGCGTAATTATTAGTGATGGAACAAATATTCATAATATCAGTTGTACAGTTGAATTAGGTATATCAGATGATGCAATGATATTTCCAATATCTCTAATAGGTTTCGAGAAAACAAGGAAGAAAGTAATTTAAAAAAAAGTAAAATTCAGTATTTATTAGTACTAGGGAAAATATTCATAATGACAGTAGTAGATTTTAATCAGGTCTATCAGATGCTGCAATGATATTTCCAATATCTCTTATAGCTTTCGAGAAAATGAGGAGAAATGTCATGTTTTTATATAAATATATAGTTTCATTTTACTGCGTAATTATTAGTCATAGAACAAATATTCATAATGTCAGTTTTACAGTTTTATTAGGTCTATCAGATGCTGCAGTGATATTTCCAATATCTCTAATAGCTTTCGATAAAATGAGGAGGGAAATCATGTTTTTATATAAATATTAAGTTTCATTTTACTGCGTAATTATTAGGCATAGAACAAATATTCATAATATCAGTTGTACAGTTTAATTAGGTCTATCAGATGCTGCAATGATATTTCCAATATCTCTAATAGCTTTCGAGAAAATGAGGAGGAAAATCATGTTTTTATATACATATTAAGTTTCATTTTACTGCGTAATTATTAGGCATAGAACAAATATTCATAATATCAGTTGTACAGTTTAATTAGGTCTATCAGTTGCTGCAATGATATTTCCAATATCTCTAATAGCTTTTGAGAAAATGAGGAGAAAAGTTATGTTTATATTGAAATATTAAGTTTCATTTTACTGAGTAATTATTAGTCATAGAAAAAATATTCATAATGTCAGTTTTACAGTTTTATTAGGTCTATCAGATGCTGCAGTGATATTTCCAATATCTCTAATAGCTTTCGAGAAAATGAGGAGGAAAATCATGTTTTTATATAAATATATAGTTTCATTTTACTGCGTAATTATTAGTCATAGAACAAATATTCATAATGTCAGTTTTACAGTTTTATTAGGTCTATCAGATGCTGCAGTGATATTTCCAATATCTCTAATAGCTTTCAAGAAAATGAGGAGGAAAATCATGTTTTTATATAAATATTAAGTTTCATTTTACTGCGTAATTATTAGGCATAGAACAAATATTCATAATATCAGTTGTACAATTTAATTAGGTCTATCAGATGCTGCAATGATATTTCCAATATCTCTAATAGCTTTCGAGAAAATGAGGAGAAAAGTTATGTTTATATTGAAATATTAAGTTTCATTTTGCTGAGTAATTATTAGTCATAGAACAAATATTCATAATATCAGTTGTAGAGTTTAATTAGGTCTATCAGGTGCTGCAATTATATTTCCAAAATCTCTAATAGCTTTCTAGAAAATGACGAGGAAAATCATGTTTTTATATAAAAATACGGTTTTATTTTACTGCGTAGTTATTAGTCATACAACAAATATTCATAATATCAGTTGTTCAGTTGAATTAGGTGTATCAGATGATGCAATGATATTTCCAATATCTCTAATAGCTTTCGAGAAAACGAGGAAGAAAGTAATTTAAAAAAAAGTAAAATTCAGTATTTATTAGTACTAGGGAAAATATTCATAATGACAGTAGTAGATTTTAATCAGGTCTATCAGATGCTGCAATGATATTTCCAATATCTCTTATAGCTTTCGAGAAAATGAGGAGAAATGTCATGTTATTATATAAATATATAGTTTCATTTTACTGCGTAATTATTAGTCATAGAACAAATATTCATAATGTCAGTTTTACAGTTTTATTAGGTCTATCAGATGCTGCAGTGATATTTCCAATATCTCTAATAGCTTTCGATAAAATGAGGAGGGAAATCATGTTTTTATATAAATATTAAGTTTCATTTTACTGCGTAATTATTAGGCATAGAACAAATATTCATAATATCAGTTGTACAGTTTAATTAGGTCTATCAGATGCTGCAATGATATTTCCAATATCTCTAATAGCTTTCGAGAAAATGAGGAGGAAAATCATGTTTTTATATACATATTAAGTTTCATTTTACTGCGTAATTATTAGGCATAGAACAAATATTCATAATATCAGTTGTACAGTTTAATTAGGTCTATCAGTTGCTGCAATGATATTTCCAATATCTCTAATAGCTTTTGAGAAAATGAGGAGAAAAGTTATGTTTATATTGAAATATTAAGTTTCATTTTACTGAGTAATTATTAGTCATAGAAAAAATATTCATAATGTCAGTTTTACAGTTTTATTAGGTCTATCAGATGCTGCAGTGATATTTCCAATATCTCTAATAGCTTTCGAGAAAATGAGGAGGAAAATCATGTTTTTATATAAATATATAGTTTCATTTTACTGCGTAATTATTAGTCATAGAACAAATATTCATAATGTCAGTTTTACAGTTTTATTAGGTCTATCAGATGCTGCAGTGATATTTCCAATATCTCTAATAGCTTTCAAGAAAATGAGGAGGAAAATCATGTTTTTATATAAATATTAAGTTTCATTTTACTGCGTAATTATTAGGCATAGAACAAATATTCATAATATCAGTTGTACAATTTAATTAGGTCTATCAGATGCTGCAATGATATTTCCAATATCTCTAATAGCTTTCGAGAAAATGAGGAGAAAAGTTATGTTTATATTGAAATATTAAGTTTCATTTTGCTGAGTAATTATTAGTCATAGAACAAATATTCATAATATCAGTTGTAGAGTTTAATTAGGTCTATCAGGTGCTGCAATTATATTTCCAAAATCTCTAATAGCTTTCTAGAAAATGACGAGGAAAATCATGTTTTTATATAAAAATACGGTTTTATTTTACTGCGTAGTTATTAGTCATACAACAAATATTCATAATATCAGTTGTTCAGTTGAATTAGGTGTATCAGATGATGCAATGATATTTCCAATATCTCTAATAGCTTTCGAGAAAACGAGGAAGAAAGTAATTTAAAAAAAAGTAAAATTCAGTATTTATTAGTACTAGTGAAAATATTCATAATGACAGTAGTAGATTTTAATCAAGTCTATCAGATGCTGCAATTATATTTCCAATATCTCTAATAGCTTTCGAGAAAATGACGAGGAAAATCATGTTTTTATATAAAAATACGGTTTTTTTTACTGCGTAATTATTAGTGATGGAACAAATATTCATAATATCAGTTGTACAGTTGAATTAGGTATATCAGATGATGCAATGATATTTCCAATATCTCTAATAGGTTTCGAGAAAACAAGGAAGAAAGTAATTTAAAAAAAAGTAAAATTCAGTATTTATTAGTACTAGGGAAAATATTCATAATGACAGTAGTAGATTTTAATCAGGTCTATCAGATGCTGCAATGATATTTCCAATATCTCTTATAGCTTTCGAGAAAATGAGGAGAAATGTCATGTTTTTATATAAATATATAGTTTCATTTTACTGCGTAATTATTAGTCATAGAACAAATATTCATAATGTCAGTTTTACAGTTTTATTAGGTCTATCAGATGCTGCAGTGATATTTCCAATATCTCTAATAGCTTTCGATAAAATGAGGAGGGAAATCATGTTTTTATATAAATATTAAGTTTCATTTTACTGCGTAATTATTAGGCATAGAACAAATATTCATAATATCAGTTGTACAGTTTAATTAGGTCTATCAGATGCTGCAATGATATTTCCAATATCTCTAATAGCTTTCGAGAAAATGAGGAGGAAAATCATGTTTTTATATACATATTAAGTTTCATTTTACTGCGTAATTATTAGGCATAGAACAAATATTCATAATATCAGTTGTACAGTTTAATTAGGTCTATCAGTTGCTGCAATGATATTTCCAATATCTCTAATAGCTTTTGAGAAAATGAGGAGAAAAGTTATGTTTATATTGAAATATTAAGTTTCATTTTACTGAGTAATTATTAGTCATAGAAAAAATATTCATAATGTCAGTTTTACAGTTTTATTAGGTCTATCAGATGCTGCAGTGATATTTCCAATATCTCTAATAGCTTTCGAGAAAATGAGGAGGAAAATCATGTTTTTATATAAATATATAGTTTCATTTTACTGCGTAATTATTAGTCATAGAACAAATATTCATAATGTCAGTTTTACAGTTTTATTAGGTCTATCAGATGCTGCAGTGATATTTCCAATATCTCTAATAGCTTTCAAGAAAATGAGGAGGAAAATCATGTTTTTATATAAATATTAAGTTTCATTTTACTGCGTAATTATTAGGCATAGAACAAATATTCATAATATCAGTTGTACAATTTAATTAGGTCTATCAGATGCTGCAATGATATTTCCAATATCTCTAATAGCTTTCGAGAAAATGAGGAGAAAAGTTATGTTTATATTGAAATATTAAGTTTCATTTTGCTGAGTAATTATTAGTCATAGAACAAATATTCATAATATCAGTTGTAGAGTTTAATTAGGTCTATCAGGTGCTGCAATTATATTTCCAAAATCTCTAATAGCTTTCTAGAAAATGACGAGGAAAATCATGTTTTTATATAAAAATACGGTTTTATTTTACTGCGTAGTTATTAGTCATACAACAAATATTCATAATATCAGTTGTTCAGTTGAATTAGGTGTATCAGATGATGCAATGATATTTCCAATATCTCTAATAGCTTTCGAGAAAACGAGGAAGAAAGTAATTTAAAAAAAAGTAAAATTCAGTATTTATTAGTACTAGTGAAAATATTCATAATGACAGTAGTAGATTTTAATCAAGTCTATCAGATGCTGCAATTATATTTCCAATATCTCTAATAGCTTTCGAGAAAATGACGAGGAAAATCATGTTTTTATATAAAAATACGGTTTTTTTTACTGCGTAATTATTAGTGATGGAACAAATATTCATAATATCAGTTGTACAGTTGAATTAGGTATATCAGATGATGCAATGATATTTCCAATATCTCTAATAGGTTTCGAGAAAACAAGGAAGAAAGTAATTTAAAAAAAAGTAAAATTCAGTATTTATTAGTACTAGGGAAAATATTCATAATGACAGTAGTAGATTTTAATCAGGTCTATCAGATGCTGCAATGATATTTCCAATATCTCTTATAGCTTTCGAGAAAATGAGGAGAAATGTCATGTTTTTATATAAATATATAGTTTCATTTTACTGCGTAATTATTAGTCATAGAACAAATATTCATAATGTCAGTTTTACAGTTTTATTAGGTCTATCAGATGCTGCAGTGATATTTCCAATATCTCTAATAGCTTTCGATAAAATGAGGAGGGAAATCATGTTTTTATATAAATATTAAGTTTCATTTTACTGCGTAATTATTAGGCATAGAACAAATATTCATAATATCAGTTGTACAGTTTAATTAGGTCTATCAGATGCTGCAATGATATTTCCAATATCTC
The DNA here is from genome assembly GCA_029783475.1 of Metacarcinus magister. Lineage (NCBI taxonomy): Eukaryota > Metazoa > Arthropoda > Malacostraca > Decapoda > Cancridae > Metacarcinus > Metacarcinus magister. The sequence continues at coordinate 19,961,357 of JAPQNM010000013.1, forward strand.
TAATAGCTTTCGAGAAAATGAGGAGGAAAATCATGTTTTTATATACATATTAAGTTTCATTTTACTGCGTAATTATTAGGCATAGAACAAATATTCATAATATCAGTTGTACAGTTTAATTAGGTCTATCAGTTGCTGCAATGATATTTCCAATATCTCTAATAGCTTTTGAGAAAATGAGGAGAAAAGTTATGTTTATATTGAAATATTAAGTTTCATTTTACTGAGTAATTATTAGTCATAGAAAAAATATTCATAATGTCAGTTTTACAGTTTTATTAGGTCTATCAGATGCTGCAGTGATATTTCCAATATCTCTAATAGCTTTCGAGAAAATGAGGAGGAAAATCATGTTTTTATATAAATATATAGTTTCATTTTACTGCGTAATTATTAGGCATAGAACAAATATTCATAATATCAGTTGTACAATTTAATTAGGTCTATCAGATGCTGCAATGATATTTCCAATATCTCTAATAGCTTTCGAGAAAATGAGGAGAAAAGTTATGTTTATATTGAAATATTAAGTTTCATTTTGCTGAGTAATTATTAGTCATAGAACAAATATTCATAATATCAGTTGTAGAGTTTAATTAGGTCTATCAGGTGCTGCAATTATATTTCCAAAATCTCTAATAGCTTTCTAGAAAATGACGAGGAAAGTCATGTTTTTATATAAAAATACGGTTTTATTTTACTGCGTAGTTATTAGTCATACAACAAATATTCATAATATCAGTTGTTCAGTTGAATTAGGTGTATCAGATGATGCAATGATATTTCCAATATCTCTAATAGCTTTCGAGAAAACGAGGAAGAAAGTAATTTAAAAAAAAGTAAAATTCAGTATTTATTAGTACTAGTGAAAATATTCATAATGACAGTAGTAGATTTTAATCAAGTCTATCAGATGCTGCAATTATATTTCCAATATCTCTAATAGCTTTCGAGAAAATGACGAGGAAAATCATGTTTTTATATAAAAATACGGTTTTTTTTACTGCGTAATTATTAGTGATGGAACAAATATTCATAATATCAGTTGTACAGTTGAATTAGGTATATCAGATGATGCAATGATATTTCCAATATCTCTAATAGGTTTCGAGAAAACAAGGAAGAAAGTAATTTAAAAAAAAGTAAAATTCAGTATTTATTAGTACTAGGGAAAATATTCATAATGACAGTAGTAGATTTTAATCAGGTCTATCAGATGCTGCAATGATATTTCCAATATCTCTTATAGCTTTCGAGAAAATGAGGAGAAATGTCATGTTTTATATAAATATATAGTTTCATTTTACTGCGTAATTATTAGTCATAGAACAAATATTCATAATGTCAGTTTTACAGTTTTATTAGGTCTATCAGATGCTGCAGTGATATTTCCAATATCTCTAATAGCTTTCGATAAAATGAGGAGGGAAATCATGTTTTTATATAAATATTAAGTTTCATTTTACTGCGTAATTATTAGGCATAGAACAAATATTCATAATATCAGTTGTACAGTTTAATTAGGTCTATCAGATGCTGCAATGATATTTTCAATATCTCTAATAGCTTTCGAGAAAATGAGGAGGAAATCATGTTTTTATATAAATATTAAGTTTCATTTTACTGCGTAATTATTTGCCATAGAACAAATATTCATAATATTAGTTGTACAGTTTAATTAGGTGTATCAGATGCTGCAATTATATTTCCAATATCTCTAATAGCTTTCGAGAAAATGACGAGGAAAATCATGTTTTTATATAAAAATACGGTTTTTTTTACTGCGTAATTATTAGTCATGGAACAAATATTCATAATATCAGTTGTACAGTTGAATTAGGTATATCAGATGATGCAATGATATTTCCAATATCTCTAATAATTTTCGAGAAAACAAGGAAGAAAGTAATTTAAAAAAAAGTAAAATTCAGTATTTATTAGTACCAGTGAAAATATTCATAATGACAGTAGTAGATTTTAATCTGGTCTATCAGATGCTGCAATGATATTTCCAATATCTCTAATAGTTTTCGAGAAAATGAGGAGAAATATCATGTTTTTATATAAATATATAGTTTCATTTTACTGCGTAATTATTAGTCATAGAACAAATATTAATAATGTCAGTTTTACAGTTTTATTAGGTCTATCAGATGCTGCAGTGATATTTCCAATATCTCTAATAGCTTTCGATAAAATGAGGAGGGAAATCATGTTTTTATATAAATATTAAGTTTCATTTTACTGCGTAATTATTAGGCATAGAACAAATATTCATAATATCAGTTGTACAGTTTAATTAGGTCTATCAGATGCTGCAATGATATTTCCAATATCTCTAATAGCTTTCGAGAAAATGAGGAGGAAAATCATGTTTTTATATACATATTAAGTTTCATTTTACTGCGTAATTATTAGGCATAGAACAAATATTCATAATATCAGTTGTACAGTTTAATTAGGTCTATCAGTTGCTGCAATGATATTTCCAATATCTCTAATAGCTTTTGAGAAAATGAGGAGAAAAGTTATGTTTATATTGAAATATTAAGTTTCATTTTACTGAGTAATTATTAGTCATAGAAAAAATATTCATAATGTCAGTTTTACAGTTTTATTAGGTCTATCAGATGCTGCAGTGATATTTCCAATATCTCTAATAGCTTTCGAGAAAATGAGGAGGAAAATCATGTTTTTATATAAATATATAGTTTCATTTTACTGCGTAATTATTAGTCATAGAACAAATATTCATAATGTCAGTTTTACAGTTTTATTAGGTCTATCAGATGCTGCAGTGATATTTCCAATATCTCTAATAGCTTTCAAGAAAATGAGGAGGAAAATCATGTTTTTATATAAATATTAAGTTTCATTTTACTGCGTAATTATTAGGCATAGAACAAATATTCATAATATCAGTTGTACAATTTAATTAGGTCTATCAGATGCTGCAATGATATTTCCAATATCTCTAATAGCTTTCGAGAAAATGAGGAGAAAAGTTATGTTTATATTGAAATATTAAGTTTCATTTTGCTGAGTAATTATTAGTCATAGAACAAATATTCATAATATCAGTTGTAGAGTTTAATTAGGTCTATCAGGTGCTGCAATTATATTTCCAAAATCTCTAATAGCTTTCTAGAAAATGACGAGGAAAATCATGTTTTTATATAAAAATACGGTTTTATTTTACTGCGTAGTTATTAGTCATACAACAAATATTCATAATATCAGTTGTTCAGTTGAATTAGGTGTATCAGATGATGCAATGATATTTCCAATATCTCTAATAGCTTTCGAGAAAACGAGGAAGAAAGTAATTTAAAAAAAAGTAAAATTCAGTATTTATTAGTACTAGTGAAAATATTCATAATGACAGTAGTAGATTTTAATCAAGTCTATCAGATGCTGCAATTATATTTCCAATATCTCTAATAGCTTTCGAGAAAATGACGAGGAAAATCATGTTTTTATATAAAAATACGGTTTTTTTTACTGCGTAATTATTAGTGATGGAACAAATATTCATAATATCAGTTGTACAGTTGAATTAGGTATATCAGATGATGCAATGATATTTCCAATATCTCTAATAGGTTTCGAGAAAACAAGGAAGAAAGTAATTTAAAAAAAGTAAAATTCAGTATTTATTAGTACTAGGGAAAATATTCATAATGACAGTAGTAGATTTTAATCAGGTCTATCAGATGCTGCAATGATATTTCCAATATCTCTTATAGCTTTCGAGAAAATGAGGAGAAATGTCATGTTTTTATATAAATATATAGTTTCATTTTACTGCGTAATTATTAGTCATAGAACAAATATTCATAATGTCAGTTTTACAGTTTTATTAGGTCTATCAGATGCTGCAGTGATATTTCCAATATCTCTAATAGCTTTCGATAAAATGAGGAGGGAAATCATGTTTTTATATAAATATTAAGTTTCATTTTACTGCGTAATTATTAGGCATAGAACAAATATTCATAATATCAGTTGTACAGTTTAATTAGGTCTATCAGATGCTGCAATGATATTTCCAATATCTCTAATAGCTTTCGAGAAAATGAGGAGGAAAATCATGTTTTTATATACATATTAAGTTTCATTTTACTGCGTAATTATTAGGCATAGAACAAATATTCATAATATCAGTTGTACAGTTTAATTAGGTCTATCAGTTGCTGCAATGATATTTCCAATATCTCTAATAGCTTTTGAGAAAATGAGGAGAAAAGTTATGTTTATATTGAAATATTAAGTTTCATTTTACTGAGTAATTATTAGTCATAGAAAAAATATTCATAATGTCAGTTTTACAGTTTTATTAGGTCTATCAGATGCTGCAGTGATATTTCCAATATCTCTAATAGCTTTCGAGAAAATGAGGAGGAAAATCATGTTTTTATATAAATATATAGTTTCATTTTACTGCGTAATTATTAGTCATAGAACAAATATTCATAATGTCAGTTTTACAGTTTTATTAGGTCTATCAGATGCTGCAGTGATATTTCCAATATCTCTAATAGCTTTCAAGAAAATGAGGAGGAAAATCATGTTTTTATATAAATATTAAGTTTCATTTTACTGCGTAATTATTAGGCATAGAACAAATATTCATAATATCAGTTGTACAATTTAATTAGGTCTATCAGATGCTGCAATGATATTTCCAATATCTCTAATAGCTTTCGAGAAAATGAGGAGAAAAGTTATGTTTATATTGAAATATTAAGTTTCATTTTGCTGAGTAATTATTAGTCATAGAACAAATATTCATAATATCAGTTGTAGAGTTTAATTAGGTCTATCAGGTGCTGCAATTATATTTCCAAAATCTCTAATAGCTTTCTAGAAAATGACGAGGAAAATCATGTTTTTATATAAAAATACGGTTTTATTTTACTGCGTAGTTATTAGTCATACAACAAATATTCATAATATCAGTTGTTCAGTTGAATTAGGTGTATCAGATGATGCAATGATATTTCCAATATCTCTAATAGCTTTCGAGAAAACGAGGAAGAAAGTAATTTAAAAAAAAGTAAAATTCAGTATTTATTAGTACTAGTGAAAATATTCATAATGACAGTAGTAGATTTTAATCAAGTCTATCAGATGCTGCAATTATATTTCCAATATCTCTAATAGCTTTCGAGAAAATGACGAGGAAAATCATGTTTTTATATAAAAATACGGTTTTTTTTACTGCGTAATTATTAGTGATGGAACAAATATTCATAATATCAGTTGTACAGTTGAATTAGGTATATCAGATGATGCAATGATATTTCCAATATCTCTAATAGGTTTCGAGAAAACAAGGAAGAAAGTAATTTAAAAAAAAGTAAAATTCAGTATTTATTAGTACTAGGGAAAATATTCATAATGACAGTAGTAGATTTTAATCAGGTCTATCAGATGCTGCAATGATATTTCCAATATCTCTTATAGCTTTCGAGAAAATGAGGAGAAATGTCATGTTTTTATATAAATATATAGTTTCATTTTACTGCGTAATTATTAGTCATAGAACAAATATTCATAATGTCAGTTTTACAGTTTTATTAGGTCTATCAGATGCTGCAGTGATATTTCCAATATCTCTAATAGCTTTCGATAAAATGAGGAGGGAAATCATGTTTTTATATAAATATTAAGTTTCATTTTACTGCGTAATTATTAGGCATAGAACAAATATTCATAATATCAGTTGTACAGTTTAATTAGGTCTATCAGATGCTGCAATGATATTTCCAATATCTCTAATAGCTTTCGAGAAAATGAGGAGGAAAATCATGTTTTTATATACATATTAAGTTTCATTTTACTGCGTAATTATTAGGCATAGAACAAATATTCATAATATCAGTTGTACAGTTTAATTAGGTCTATCAGTTGCTGCAATGATATTTCCAATATCTCTAATAGCTTTTGAGAAAATGAGGAGAAAAGTTATGTTTATATTGAAATATTAAGTTTCATTTTACTGAGTAATTATTAGTCATAGAAAAAATATTCATAATGTCAGTTTTACAGTTTTATTAGGTCTATCAGATGCTGCAGTGATATTTCCAATATCTCTAATAGCTTTCGAGAAAATGAGGAGGAAAATCATGTTTTTATATAAATATATAGTTTCATTTTACTGCGTAATTATTAGTCATAGAACAAATATTCATAATGTCAGTTTTACAGTTTTATTAGGTCTATCAGATGCTGCAGTGATATTTCCAATATCTCTAATAGCTTTCAAGAAAATGAGGAGGAAAATCATGTTTTTATATAAATATTAAGTTTCATTTTACTGCGTAATTATTAGGCATAGAACAAATATTCATAATATCAGTTGTACAATTTAATTAGGTCTATCAGATGCTGCAATGATATTTCCAATATCTCTAATAGCTTTCGAGAAAATGAGGAGAAAAGTTATGTTTATATTGAAATATTAAGTTTCATTTTGCTGAGTAATTATTAGTCATAGAACAAATATTCATAATATCAGTTGTAGAGTTTAATTAGGTCTATCAGGTGCTGCAATTATATTTCCAAAATCTCTAATAGCTTTCTAGAAAATGACGAGGAAAATCATGTTTTTATATAAAAATACGGTTTTATTTTACTGCGTAGTTATTAGTCATACAACAAATATTCATAATATCAGTTGTTCAGTTGAATTAGGTGTATCAGATGATGCAATGATATTTCCAATATCTCTAATAGCTTTCGAGAAAACGAGGAAGAAAGTAATTTAAAAAAAAGTAAAATTCAGTATTTATTAGTACTAGTGAAAATATTCATAATGACAGTAGTAGATTTTAATCAAGTCTATCAGATGCTGCAATTATATTTCCAATATCTCTAATAGCTTTCGAGAAAATGACGAGGAAAATCATGTTTTTATATAAAAATACGGTTTTTTTTACTGCGTAATTATTAGTGATGGAACAAATATTCATAATATCAGTTGTACAGTTGAATTAGGTATATCAGATGATGCAATGATATTTCCAATATCTCTAATAGGTTTCGAGAAAACAAGGAAGAAAGTAATTTAAAAAAAAGTAAAATTCAGTATTTATTAGTACTAGGGAAAATATTCATAATGACAGTAGTAGATTTTAATCAGGTCTATCAGATGCTGCAATGATATTTCCAATATCTCTTATAGCTTTCGAGAAAATGAGGAGAAATGTCATGTTTTATATAAATATATAGTTTCATTTTACTGCGTAATTATTAGTCATAGAACAAATATTCATAATGTCAGTTTTACAGTTTTATTAGGTCTATCAGATGCTGCAGTGATATTTCCAATATCTCTAATAGCTTTCGATAAAATGAGGAGGGAAATCATGTTTTTATATAAATATTAAGTTTCATTTTACTGCGTAATTATTAGGCATAGAACAAATATTCATAATATCAGTTGTACAGTTTAATTAGGTCTATCAGATGCTGCAATGATATTTCCAATATCTCTAATAGCTTTCGAGAAAATGAGGAGGAAAATCATGTTTTTATATACATATTAAGTTTCATTTTACTGCGTAATTATTAGGCATAGAACAAATATTCATAATATCAGTTGTACAGTTTAATTAGGTCTATCAGTTGCTGCAATGATATTTCCAATATCTCTAATAGCTTTTGAGAAAATGAGGAGAAAAGTTATGTTTATATTGAAATATTAAGTTTCATTTTACTGAGTAATTATTAGTCATAGAAAAAATATTCATAATGTCAGTTTTACAGTTTTATTAGGTCTATCAGATGCTGCAGTGATATTTCCAATATCTCTAATAGCTTTCGAGAAAATGAGGAGGAAAATCATGTTTTTATATAAATATATAGTTTCATTTTACTGCGTAATTATTAGTCATAGAACAAATATTCATAATGTCAGTTTTACAGTTTTATTAGGTCTATCAGATGCTGCAGTGATATTTCCAATATCTCTAATAGCTTTCAAGAAAATGAGGAGGAAAATCATGTTTTTATATAAATATTAAGTTTCATTTTACTGCGTAATTATTAGGCATAGAACAAATATTCATAATATCAGTTGTACAATTTAATTAGGTCTATCAGATGCTGCAATGATATTTCCAATATCTCTAATAGCTTTCGAGAAAATGAGGAGAAAAGTTATGTTTATATTGAAATATTAAGTTTCATTTTGCTGAGTAATTATTAGTCATAGAACAAATATTCATAATATCAGTTGTAGAGTTTAATTAGGTCTATCAGGTGCTGCAATTATATTTCCAAAATCTCTAATAGCTTTCTAGAAAATGACGAGGAAAATCATGTTTTTATATAAAAATACGGTTTTATTTTACTGCGTAGTTATTAGTCATACAACAAATATTCATAATATCAGTTGTTCAGTTGAATTAGGTGTATCAGATGATGCAATGATATTTCCAATATCTCTAATAGCTTTCGAGAAAACGAGGAAGAAAGTAATTTAAAAAAAAGTAAAATTCAGTATTTATTAGTACTAGGGAAAATATTCATAATGACAGTAGTAGATTTTAATCAGGTCTATCAGATGCTGCAATGATATTTCCAATATCTCTTATAGCTTTCGAGAAAATGAGGAGAAATGTCATGTTTTTATATAAATATATAGTTTCATTTTACTGCGTAATTATTAGTCATAGAACAAATATTCATAATGTCAGTTTTACAGTTTTATTAGGTCTATCAGATGCTGCAGTGATATTTCCAATATCTCTAATAGCTTTCGAGAAAATGAGGAGGAAAATCATGTTTTTATATACATATTAAGTTTCATTTTACTGCGTAATTATTAGGCATAGAACAAATATTCATAATATCAGTTGTACAGTTTAATTAGGTCTATCAGTTGCTGCAATGATATTTCCAATATCTCTAATAGCTTTTGAGAAAATGAGGAGAAAAGTTATGTTTATATTGAAATATTAAGTTTCATTTTACTGAGTAATTATTAGTCATAGAAAAAATATTCATAATGTCAGTTTTACAGTTTTATTAGGTCTATCAGATGCTGCAGTGATATTTCCAATATCTCTAATAGCTTTCGAGAAAATGAGGAGGAAAATCATGTTTTTATATAAATATATAGTTTCATTTTACTGCGTAATTATTAGTCATAGAACAAATATTCATAATGTCAGTTTTACAGTTTTATTAGGTCTATCAGATGCTGCAGTGATATTTCCAATATCTCTAATAGCTTTCAAGAAAATGAGGAGGAAAATCATGTTTTTATATAAATATTAAGTTTCATTTTACTGCGTAATTATTAGGCATAGAACAAATATTCATAATATCAGTTGTACAATTTAATTAGGTCTATCAGATGCTGCAATGATATTTCCAATATCTCTAATAGCTTTCGAGAAAATGAGGAGAAAAGTTATGTTTATATTGAAATATTAAGTTTCATTTTGCTGAGTAATTATTAGTCATAGAACAAATATTCATAATATCAGTTGTAGAGTTTAATTAGGTCTATCAGGTGCTGCAATTATATTTCCAAAATCTCTAATAGCTTTCTAGAAAATGACGAGGAAAATCATGTTTTTATATAAAAATACGGTTTTATTTTACTGCGTAGTTATTAGTCATACAACAAATATTCATAATATCAGTTGTTCAGTTGAATTAGGTGTATCAGATGATGCAATGATATTTCCAATATCTCTAATAGCTTTCGAGAAAACGAGGAAGAAAGTAATTTAAAAAAAAGTAAAATTCAGTATTTATTAGTACTAGTGAAAATATTCATAATGACAGTAGTAGATTTTAATCAAGTCTATCAGATGCTGCAATTATATTTCCAATATCTCTAATAGCTTTCGAGAAAATGACGAGGAAAATCATGTTTTTATATAAAAATACGGTTTTTTTTACTGCGTAATTATTAGTGATGGAACAAATATTCATAATATCAGTTGTACAGTTGAATTAGGTATATCAGATGATGCAATGATATTTCCAATATCTCTAATAGGTTTCGAGAAAACAAGGAAGAAAGTAATTTAAAAAAAAGTAAAATTCAGTATTTATTAGTACTAGGGAAAATATTCATAATGACAGTAGTAGATTTTAATCAGGTCTATCAGATGCTGCAATGATATTTCCAATATCTCTTATAGCTTTCGAGAAAATGAGGAGAAATGTCATGTTTTTATATAAATATATAGTTTCATTTTACTGCGTAATTATTAGTCATAGAACAAATATTCATAATGTCAGTTTTACAGTTTTATTAGGTCTATCAGATGCTGCAGTGATATTTCCAATATCTCTAATAGCTTTCGATAAAATGAGGAGGGAAATCATGTTTTTATATAAATATTAAGTTTCATTTTACTGCGTAATTATTAGGCATAGAACAAATATTCATAATATCAGTTGTACAGTTTAATTAGGTCTATCAGATGCTGCAATGATATTTCCAATATCTCTAATAGCTTTCGAGAAAATGAGGAGGAAAATCATGTTTTTATATACATATTAAGTTTCATTTTACTGCGTAATTATTAGGCATAGAACAAATATTCATAATATCAGTTGTACAGTTTAATTAGGTCTATCAGTTGCTGCAATGATATTTCCAATATCTCTAATAGCTTTTGAGAAAATGAGGAGAAAAGTTATGTTTATATTGAAATATTAAGTTTCATTTTACTGAGTAATTATTAGTCATAGAAAAAATATTCATAATGTCAGTTTTACAGTTTTATTAGGTCTATCAGATGCTGCAGTGATATTTCCAATATCTCTAATAGCTTTCGAGAAAATGAGGAGGAAAATCATGTTTTTATATAAATATATAGTTTCATTTTACTGCGTAATTATTAGTCATAGAACAAATATTCATAATGTCAGTTTTACAGTTTTATTAGGTCTATCAGATGCTGCAGTGATATTTCCAATATCTCTAATAGCTTTCAAGAAAATGAGGAGGAAAATCATGTTTTTATATAAATATTAAGTTTCATTTTACTGCGTAATTATTAGGCATAGAACAAATATTCATAATATCAGTTGTACAATTTAATTAGGTCTATCAGATGCTGCAATGATATTTCCAATATCTCTAATAGCTTTCGAGAAAATGAGGAGAAAAGTTATGTTTATATTGAAATATTAAGTTTCATTTTGCTGAGTAATTATTAGTCATAGAACAAATATTCATAATATCAGTTGTAGAGTTTAATTAGGTCTATCAGGTGCTGCAATTATATTTCCAAAATCTCTAATAGCTTTCTAGAAAATGACGAGGAAAATCATGTTTTTATATAAAAATACGGTTTTATTTTACTGCGTAGTTATTAGTCATACAACAAATATTCATAATATCAGTTGTTCAGTTGAATTAGGTGTATCAGATGATGCAATGATATTTCCAATATCTCTAATAGCTTTCGAGAAAACGAGGAAGAAAGTAATTTAAAAAAAAGTAAAATTCAGTATTTATTAGTACTAGTGAAAATATTCATAATGACAGTAGTAGATTTTAATCAAGTCTATCAGATGCTGCAATTATATTTCCAATATCTCTAATAGCTTTCGAGAAAATGACGAGGAAAATCATGTTTTTATATAAAAATACGGTTTTTTTTACTGCGTAATTATTAGTGATGGAACAAATATTCATAATATCAGTTGTACAGTTGAATTAGGTATATCAGATGATGCAATGATATTTCCAATATCTCTAATAGGTTTCGAGAAAACAAGGAAGAAAGTAATTTAAAAAAAAGTAAAATTCAGTATTTATTAGTACTAGGGAAAATATTCATAATGACAGTAGTAGATTTTAATCAGGTCTATCAGATGCTGCAATGATATTTCCAATATCTCTTATAGCTTTCGAGAAAATGAGGAGAAATGTCATGTTTTATATAAATATATAGTTTCATTTTACTGCGTAATTATTAGTCATAGAACAAATATTCATAATGTCAGTTTTACAGTTTTATTAGGTCTATCAGATGCTGCAGTGATATTTCCAATATCTCTAATAGCTTTCGATAAAATGAGGAGGGAAATCATGTTTTTATATAAATATTAAGTTTCATTTTACTGCGTAATTATTAGGCATAGAACAAATATTCATAATATCAGTTGTACAGTTTAATTAGGTCTATCAGATGCTGCAATGATATTTCCAATATCTCTAATAGCTTTCGAGAAAATGAGGAGGAAAATCATGTTTTTATATACATATTAAGTTTCATTTTACTGCGTAATTATTAGGCATAGAACAAATATTCATAATATCAGTTGTACAGTTTAATTAGGTCTATCAGTTGCTGCAATGATATTTCCAATATCTCTAATAGCTTTTGAGAAAATGAGGAGAAAAGTTATGTTTATATTGAAATATTAAGTTTCATTTTACTGAGTAATTATTAGTCATAGAAAAAATATTCATAATGTCAGTTTTACAGTTTTATTAGGTCTATCAGATGCTGCAGTGATATTTCCAATATCTCTAATAGCTTTCGAGAAAATGAGGAGGAAAATCATGTTTTTATATAAATATATAGTTTCATTTTACTGCGTAATTATTAGTCATAGAACAAATATTCATAATGTCAGTTTTACAGTTTTATTAGGTCTATCAGATGCTGCAGTGATATTTCCAATATCTCTAATAGCTTTCAAGAAAATGAGGAGGAAAATCATGTTTTTATATAAATATTAAGTTTCATTTTACTGCGTAATTATTAGGCATAGAACAAATATTCATAATATCAGTTGTACAATTTAATTAGGTCTATCAGATGCTGCAATGATATTTCCAATATCTCTAATAGCTTTCGAGAAAATGAGGAGAAAAGTTATGTTTATATTGAAATATTAAGTTTCATTTTGCTGAGTAATTATTAGTCATAGAACAAATATTCATAATATCAGTTGTAGAGTTTAATTAGGTCTATCAGGTGCTGCAATTATATTTCCAAAATCTCTAATAGCTTTCTAGAAAATGACGAGGAAAATCATGTTTTTATATAAAAATACGGTTTTATTTTACTGCGTAGTTATTAGTCATACAACAAATATTCATAATATCAGTTGTTCAGTTGAATTAGGTGTATCAGATGATGCAATGATATTTCCAATATCTCTAATAGCTTTCGAGAAAACGAGGAAGAAAGTAATTTAAAAAAAAGTAAAATTCAGTATTTATTAGTACTAGGGAAAATATTCATAATGACAGTAGTAGATTTTAATCAGGTCTATCAGATGCTGCAATGATATTTCCAATATCTCTAATAGCTTTCGAGAAAATGAGGAGAAAGTCATGTTTTTATATAAATATATAGTTTCATTTTACTGCGTAATTATTAGTCATAGAACAAATATTCATAATGTCAGTTTGTACAGTTTTATTAGGTCTATCAGATGCTGCAATGATATTTCCAATATCTCTAATAGCTTTCGAGAAAATGAGGAGGAAAATCATGTTTTTATATAAATATTAAGTTTCATTTTACTGCGTAATTATTAGGCATAGAACAAATATTCATAATATCAGTTGTACAGTTTAATTAGGTCTATCAGTTGCTGCAATGATATTTCCAATATCTCTAATAGCTTTTGAGAAAATGAGGAGAAAAGTTATGTTTATATTGAAATATTAAGTTTCATTTTACTGAGTAATTATTAGTCATAGAAAAAATATTCATAATGTCAGTTTTACAGTTTTATTAGGTCTATCAGATGCTGCAGTGATATTTCCAATATCTCTAATAGCTTTCGAGAAAATGAGGAGGAAAATCATGTTTTTATATAAATATATAGTTTCATTTTACTGCGTAATTATTAGTCATAGAACAAATATTCATAATGTCAGTTTTACAGTTTTATTAGGTCTATCAGATGCTGCAGTGATATTTCCAATATCTCTAATAGCTTTCAAGAAAATGAGGAGGAAAATCATGTTTTTATATAAATATTAAGTTTCATTTTACTGCGTAATTATTAGGCATAGAACAAATATTCATAATATCAGTTGTACAATTTAATTAGGTCTATCAGATGCTGCAATGATATTTCCAATATCTCTAATAGCTTTCGAGAAAATGAGGAGAAAAGTTATGTTTATATTGAAATATTAAGTTTCATTTTGCTGAGTAATTATTAGTCATAGAACAAATATTCATAATATCAGTTGTAGAGTTTAATTAGGTCTATCAGGTGCTGCAATTATATTTCCAAAATCTCTAATAGCTTTCTAGAAAATGACGAGGAAAATCATGTTTTTATATAAAAATACGGTTTTATTTTACTGCGTAGTTATTAGTCATACAACAAATATTCATAATATCAGTTGTTCAGTTGAATTAGGTGTATCAGATGATGCAATGATATTTCCAATATCTCTAATAGCTTTCGAGAAAACGAGGAAGAAAGTAATTTAAAAAAAAGTAAAATTCAGTATTTATTAGTACTAGTGAAAATATTCATAATGACAGTAGTAGATTTTAATCAAGTCTATCAGATGCTGCAATTATATTTCCAATATCTCTAATAGCTTTCGAGAAAATGACGAGGAAAATCATGTTTTTATATAAAAATACGGTTTTTTTTACTGCGTAATTATTAGTGATGGAACAAATATTCATAATATCAGTTGTACAGTTGAATTAGGTATATCAGATGATGCAATGATATTTCCAATATCTCTAATAGGTTTCGAGAAAACAAGGAAGAAAGTAATTTAAAAAAAAGTAAAATTCAGTATTTATTAGTACTAGGGAAAATATTCATAATGACAGTAGTAGATTTTAATCAGGTCTATCAGATGCTGCAATGATATTTCCAATATCTCTTATAGCTTTCGAGAAAATGAGGAGAAATGTCATGTTTTTATATAAATATATAGTTTCATTTTACTGCGTAATTATTAGTCATAGAACAAATATTCATAATGTCAGTTTTACAGTTTTATTAGGTCTATCAGATGCTGCAGTGATATTTCCAATATCTCTAATAGCTTTCGATAAAATGAGGAGGGAAATCATGTTTTTATATAAATATTAAGTTTCATTTTACTGCGTAATTATTAGGCATAGAACAAATATTCATAATATCAGTTGTACAGTTTAATTAGGTCTATCAGATGCTGCAATGATATTTCCAATATCTCTAATAGCTTTCGAGAAAATGAGGAGGAAAATCATGTTTTTATATACATATTAAGTTTCATTTTACTGCGTAATTATTAGGCATAGAACAAATATTCATAATATCAGTTGTACAGTTTAATTAGGTCTATCAGTTGCTGCAATGATATTTCCAATATCTCTAATAGCTTTTGAGAAAATGAGGAGAAAAGTTATGTTTATATTGAAATATTAAGTTTCATTTTACTGAGTAATTATTAGTCATAGAAAAAATATTCATAATGTCAGTTTTACAGTTTTATTAGGTCTATCAGATGCTGCAGTGATATTTCCAATATCTCTAATAGCTTTCGAGAAAATGAGGAGGAAAATCATGTTTTTATATAAATATATAGTTTCATTTTACTGCGTAATTATTAGTCATAGAACAAATATTCATAATGTCAGTTTTACAGTTTTATTAGGTCTATCAGATGCTGCAGTGATATTTCCAATATCTCTAATAGCTTTCAAGAAAATGAGGAGGAAAATCATGTTTTTATATAAATATTAAGTTTCATTTTACTGCGTAATTATTAGGCATAGAACAAATATTCATAATATCAGTTGTACAATTTAATTAGGTCTATCAGATGCTGCAATGATATTTCCAATATCTCTAATAGCTTTCGAGAAAATGAGGAGAAAAGTTATGTTTATATTGAAATATTAAGTTTCATTTTGCTGAGTAATTATTAGTCATAGAACAAATATTCATAATATCAGTTGTAGAGTTTAATTAGGTCTATCAGGTGCTGCAATTATATTTCCAAAATCTCTAATAGCTTTCTAGAAAATGACGAGGAAAATCATGTTTTTATATAAAAATACGGTTTTATTTTACTGCGTAGTTATTAGTCATACAACAAATATTCATAATATCAGTTGTTCAGTTGAATTAGGTGTATCAGATGATGCAATGATATTTCCAATATCTCTAATAGCTTTCGAGAAAACGAGGAAGAAAGTAATTTAAAAAAAAGTAAAATTCAGTATTTATTAGTACTAGTGAAAATATTCATAATGACAGTAGTAGATTTTAATCAAGTCTATCAGATGCTGCAATTATATTTCCAATATCTCTAATAGCTTTCGAGAAAATGACGAGGAAAATCATGTTTTTATATAAAAATACGGTTTTTTTTACTGCGTAATTATTAGTGATGGAACAAATATTCATAATATCAGTTGTACAGTTGAATTAGGTATATCAGATGATGCAATGATATTTCCAATATCTCTAATAGGTTTCGAGAAAACAAGGAAGAAAGTAATTTAAAAAAAAGTAAAATTCAGTATTTATTAGTACTAGGGAAAATATTCATAATGACAGTAGTAGATTTTAATCAGGTCTATCAGATGCTGCAATGATATTTCCAATATCTCTTATAGCTTTCGAGAAAATGAGGAGAAATGTCATGTTTTTATATAAATATATAGTTTCATTTTACTGCGTAATTATTAGTCATAGAACAAATATTCATAATGTCAGTTTTACAGTTTTATTAGGTCTATCAGATGCTGCAGTGATATTTCCAATATCTCTAATAGCTTTCGATAAAATGAGGAGGGAAATCATGTTTTTATATAAATATTAAGTTTCATTTTACTGCGTAATTATTAGGCATAGAACAAATATTCATAATATCAGTTGTACAGTTTAATTAGGTCTATCAGATGCTGCAATGATATTTCCAATATCTCTAATAGCTTTCGAGAAAATGAGGAGGAAAATCATGTTTTTATATACATATTAAGTTTCATTTTACTGCGTAATTATTAGGCATAGAACAAATATTCATAATATCAGTTGTACAGTTTAATTAGGTCTATCAGTTGCTGCAATGATATTTCCAATATCTCTAATAGCTTTTGAGAAAATGAGGAGAAAAGTTATGTTTATATTGAAATATTAAGTTTCATTTTACTGAGTAATTATTAGTCATAGAAAAAATATTCATAATGTCAGTTTTACAGTTTTATTAGGTCTATCAGATGCTGCAGTGATATTTCCAATATCTCTAATAGCTTTCGAGAAAATGAGGAGGAAAATCATGTTTTTATATAAATATATAGTTTCATTTTACTGCGTAATTATTAGTCATAGAACAAATATTCATAATGTCAGTTTTACAGTTTTATTAGGTCTATCAGATGCTGCAGTGATATTTCCAATATCTCTAATAGCTTTCAAGAAAATGAGGAGGAAAATCATGTTTTTATATAAATATTAAGTTTCATTTTACTGCGTAATTATTAGGCATAGAACAAATATTCATAATATCAGTTGTACAATTTAATTAGGTCTATCAGATGCTGCAATGATATTTCCAATATCTCTAATAGCTTTCGAGAAAATGAGGAGAAAAGTTATGTTTATATTGAAATATTAAGTTTCATTTTGCTGAGTAATTATTAGTCATAGAACAAATATTCATAATATCAGTTGTAGAGTTTAATTAGGTCTATCAGGTGCTGCAATTATATTTCCAAAATCTCTAATAGCTTTCTAGAAAATGACGAGGAAAATCATGTTTTTATATAAAAATACGGTTTTATTTTACTGCGTAGTTATTAGTCATACAACAAATATTCATAATATCAGTTGTTCAGTTGAATTAGGTGTATCAGATGATGCAATGATATTTCCAATATCTCTAATAGCTTTCGAGAAAACGAGGAAGAAAGTAATTTAAAAAAAAGTAAAATTCAGTATTTATTAGTACTAGTGAAAATATTCATAATGACAGTAGTAGATTTTAATCAAGTCTATCAGATGCTGCAATTATATTTCCAATATCTCTAATAGCTTTCGAGAAAATGACGAGGAAAATCATGTTTTTATATAAAAATACGGTTTTTTTTACTGCGTAATTATTAGTGATGGAACAAATATTCATAATATCAGTTGTACAGTTGAATTAGGTATATCAGATGATGCAATGATATTTCCAATATCTCTAATAGGTTTCGAGAAAACAAGGAAGAAAGTAATTTAAAAAAAAGTAAAATTCAGTATTTATTAGTACTAGGGAAAATATTCATAATGACAGTAGTAGATTTTAATCAGGTCTATCAGATGCTGCAATGATATTTCCAATATCTCTTATAGCTTTCGAGAAAATGAGGAGAAATGTCATGTTTTTATATAAATATATAGTTTCATTTTACTGCGTAATTATTAGTCATAGAACAAATATTCATAATGTCAGTTTTACAGTTTTATTAGGTCTATCAGATGCTGCAGTGATATTTCCAATATCTCTAATAGCTTTCGATAAAATGAGGAGGGAAATCATGTTTTTATATAAATATTAAGTTTCATTTTACTGCGTAATTATTAGGCATAGAACAAATATTCATAATATCAGTTGTACAGTTTAATTAGGTCTATCAGATGCTGCAATGATATTTCCAATATCTCTAATAGCTTTCGAGAAAATGAGGAGGAAAATCATGTTTTTATATACATATTAAGTTTCATTTTACTGCGTAATTATTAGGCATAGAACAAATATTCATAATATCAGTTGTACAGTTTAATTAGGTCTATCAGTTGCTGCAATGATATTTCCAATATCTCTAATAGCTTTTGAGAAAATGAGGAGAAAAGTTATGTTTATATTGAAATATTAAGTTTCATTTTACTGAGTAATTATTAGTCATAGAAAAAATATTCATAATGTCAGTTTTACAGTTTTATTAGGTCTATCAGATGCTGCAGTGATATTTCCAATATCTCTAATAGCTTTCGAGAAAATGAGGAGGAAAATCATGTTTTTATATAAATATATAGTTTCATTTTACTGCGTAATTATTAGTCATAGAACAAATATTCATAATGTCAGTTTTACAGTTTTATTAGGTCTATCAGATGCTGCAGTGATATTTCCAATATCTCTAATAGCTTTCAAGAAAATGAGGAGGAAAATCATGTTTTTATATAAATATTAAGTTTCATTTTACTGCGTAATTATTAGGCATAGAACAAATATTCATAATATCAGTTGTACAATTTAATTAGGTCTATCAGATGCTGCAATGATATTTCCAATATCTCTAATAGCTTTCGAGAAAATGAGGAGAAAAGTTATGTTTATATTGAAATATTAAGTTTCATTTTGCTGAGTAATTATTAGTCATAGAACAAATATTCATAATATCAGTTGTAGAGTTTAATTAGGTCTATCAGGTGCTGCAATTATATTTCCAAAATCTCTAATAGCTTTCTAGAAAATGACGAGGAAAATCATGTTTTTATATAAAAATACGGTTTTATTTTACTGCGTAGTTATTAGTCATACAACAAATATTCATAATATCAGTTGTTCAGTTGAATTAGGTGTATCAGATGATGCAATGATATTTCCAATATCTCTAATAGCTTTCGAGAAAACGAGGAAGAAAGTAATTTAAAAAAAAGTAAAATTCAGTATTTATTAGTACTAGTGAAAATATTCATAATGACAGTAGTAGATTTTAATCAAGTCTATCAGATGCTGCAATTATATTTCCAATATCTCTAATAGCTTTCGAGAAAATGACGAGGAAAATCATGTTTTTATATAAAAATACGGTTTTTTTTACTGCGTAATTATTAGTGATGGAACAAATATTCATAATATCAGTTGTACAGTTGAATTAGGTATATCAGATGATGCAATGATATTTCCAATATCTCTAATAGGTTTCGAGAAAACAAGGAAGAAAGTAATTTAAAAAAAAGTAAAATTCAGTATTTATTAGTACTAGGGAAAATATTCATAATGACAGTAGTAGATTTTAATCAGGTCTATCAGATGCTGCAATGATATTTCCAATATCTCTTATAGCTTTCGAGAAAATGAGGAGAAATGTCATGTTTTTATATAAATATATAGTTTCATTTTACTGCGTAATTATTAGTCATAGAACAAATATTCATAATGTCAGTTTTACAGTTTTATTAGGTCTATCAGATGCTGCAGTGATATTTCCAATATCTCTAATAGCTTTCGATAAAATGAGGAGGGAAATCATGTTTTTATATAAATATTAAGTTTCATTTTACTGCGTAATTATTAGGCATAGAACAAATATTCATAATATCAGTTGTACAGTTTAATTAGGTCTATCAGATGCTGCAATGATATTTCCAATATCTCTAATAGCTTTCGAGAAAATGAGGAGGAAAATCATGTTTTTATATACATATTAAGTTTCATTTTACTGCGTAATTATTAGGCATAGAACAAATATTCATAATATCAGTTGTACAGTTTAATTAGGTCTATCAGTTGCTGCAATGATATTTCCAATATCTCTAATAGCTTTTGAGAAAATGAGGAGAAAAGTTATGTTTATATTGAAATATTAAGTTTCATTTTACTGAGTAATTATTAGTCATAGAAAAAATATTCATAATGTCAGTTTTACAGTTTTATTAGGTCTATCAGATGCTGCAGTGATATTTCCAATATCTCTAATAGCTTTCGAGAAAATGAGGAGGAAAATCATGTTTTTATATAAATATATAGTTTCATTTTACTGCGTAATTATTAGTCATAGAACAAATATTCATAATGTCAGTTTTACAGTTTTATTAGGTCTATCAGATGCTGCAGTGATATTTCCAATATCTCTAATAGCTTTCAAGAAAATGAGGAGGAAAATCATGTTTTTATATAAATATTAAGTTTCATTTTACTGCGTAATTATTAGGCATAGAACAAATATTCATAATATCAGTTGTACAATTTAATTAGGTCTATCAGATGCTGCAATGATATTTCCAATATCTCTAATAGCTTTCGAGAAAATGAGGAGAAAAGTTATGTTTATATTGAAATATTAAGTTTCATTTTGCTGAGTAATTATTAGTCATAGAACAAATATTCATAATATCAGTTGTAGAGTTTAATTAGGTCTATCAGGTGCTGCAATTATATTTCCAAAATCTCTAATAGCTTTCTAGAAAATGACGAGGAAAATCATGTTTTTATATAAAAATACGGTTTTATTTTACTGCGTAGTTATTAGTCATACAACAAATATTCATAATATCAGTTGTTCAGTTGAATTAGGTGTATCAGATGATGCAATGATATTTCCAATATCTCTAATAGCTTTCGAGAAAACGAGGAAGAAAGTAATTTAAAAAAAAGTAAAATTCAGTATTTATTAGTACTAGTGAAAATATTCATAATGACAGTAGTAGATTTTAATCAAGTCTATCAGATGCTGCAATTATATTTCCAATATCTCTAATAGCTTTCGAGAAAATGACGAGGAAAATCATGTTTTTATATAAAAATACGGTTTTTTTTACTGCGTAATTATTAGTGATGGAACAAATATTCATAATATCAGTTGTACAGTTGAATTAGGTATATCAGATGATGCAATGATATTTCCAATATCTCTAATAGGTTTCGAGAAAACAAGGAAGAAAGTAATTTAAAAAAAAGTAAAATTCAGTATTTATTAGTACTAGGGAAAATATTCATAATGACAGTAGTAGATTTTAATCAGGTCTATCAGATGCTGCAATGATATTTCCAATATCTCTTATAGCTTTCGAGAAAATGAGGAGAAATGTCATGTTTTTATATAAATATATAGTTTCATTTTACTGCGTAATTATTAGTCATAGAACAAATATTCATAATGTCAGTTTTACAGTTTTATTAGGTCTATCAGATGCTGCAGTGATATTTCCAATATCTCTAATAGCTTTCGATAAAATGAGGAGGGAAATCATGTTTTTATATAAATATTAAGTTTCATTTTACTGCGTAATTATTAGGCATAGAACAAATATTCATAATATCAGTTGTACAGTTTAATTAGGTCTATCAGATGCTGCAATGATATTTCCAATATCTCTAATAGCTTTCGAGAAAATGAGGAGGAAAATCATGTTTTTATATACATATTAAGTTTCATTTTACTGCGTAATTATTAGGCATAGAACAAATATTCATAATATCAGTTGTACAGTTTAATTAGGTCTATCAGTTGCTGCAATGATATTTCCAATATCTCTAATAGCTTTTGAGAAAATGAGGAGAAAAGTTATGTTTATATTGAAATATTAAGTTTCATTTTACTGAGTAATTATTAGTCATAGAAAAAATATTCATAATGTCAGTTTTACAGTTTTATTAGGTCTATCAGATGCTGCAGTGATATTTCCAATATCTCTAATAGCTTTCGAGAAAATGAGGAGGAAAATCATGTTTTTATATAAATATATAGTTTCATTTTACTGCGTAATTATTAGTCATAGAACAAATATTCATAATGTCAGTTTTACAGTTTTATTAGGTCTATCAGATGCTGCAGTGATATTTCCAATATCTCTAATAGCTTTCAAGAAAATGAGGAGGAAAATCATGTTTTTATATAAATATTAAGTTTCATTTTACTGCGTAATTATTAGGCATAGAACAAATATTCATAATATCAGTTGTACAATTTAATTAGGTCTATCAGATGCTGCAATGATATTTCCAATATCTCTAATAGCTTTCGAGAAAATGAGGAGAAAAGTTATGTTTATATTGAAATATTAAGTTTCATTTTGCTGAGTAATTATTAGTCATAGAACAAATATTCATAATATCAGTTGTAGAGTTTAATTAGGTCTATCAGGTGCTGCAATTATATTTCCAAAATCTCTAATAGCTTTCTAGAAAATGACGAGGAAAATCATGTTTTTATATAAAAATACGGTTTTATTTTACTGCGTAGTTATTAGTCATACAACAAATATTCATAATATCAGTTGTTCAGTTGAATTAGGTGTATCAGATGATGCAATGATATTTCCAATATCTCTAATAGCTTTCGAGAAAACGAGGAAGAAAGTAATTTAAAAAAAAGTAAAATTCAGTATTTATTAGTACTAGTGAAAATATTCATAATGACAGTAGTAGATTTTAATCAAGTCTATCAGATGCTGCAATTATATTTCCAATATCTCTAATAGCTTTCGAGAAAATGACGAGGAAAATCATGTTTTTATATAAAAATACGGTTTTTTTTACTGCGTAATTATTAGTGATGGAACAAATATTCATAATATCAGTTGTACAGTTGAATTAGGTATATCAGATGATGCAATGATATTTCCAATATCTCTAATAGGTTTCGAGAAAACAAGGAAGAAAGTAATTTAAAAAAAAGTAAAATTCAGTATTTATTAGTACTAGGGAAAATATTCATAATGACAGTAGTAGATTTTAATCAGGTCTATCAGATGCTGCAATGATATTTCCAATATCTCTTATAGCTTTCGAGAAAATGAGGAGAAATGTCATGTTTTTATATAAATATATAGTTTCATTTTACTGCGTAATTATTAGTCATAGAACAAATATTCATAATGTCAGTTTTACAGTTTTATTAGGTCTATCAGATGCTGCAGTGATATTTCCAATATCTCTAATAGCTTTCGATAAAATGAGGAGGGAAATCATGTTTTTATATAAATATTAAGTTTCATTTTACTGCGTAATTATTAGGCATAGAACAAATATTCATAATATCAGTTGTACAGTTTAATTAGGTCTATCAGATGCTGCAATGATATTTCCAATATCTCTAATAGCTTTCGAGAAAATGAGGAGGAAAATCATGTTTTTATATACATATTAAGTTTCATTTTACTGCGTAATTATTAGGCATAGAACAAATATTCATAATATCAGTTGTACAGTTTAATTAGGTCTATCAGTTGCTGCAATGATATTTCCAATATCTCTAATAGCTTTTGAGAAAATGAGGAGAAAAGTTATGTTTATATTGAAATATTAAGTTTCATTTTACTGAGTAATTATTAGTCATAGAAAAAATATTCATAATGTCAGTTTTACAGTTTTATTAGGTCTATCAGATGCTGCAGTGATATTTCCAATATCTCTAATAGCTTTCGAGAAAATGAGGAGGAAAATCATGTTTTTATATAAATATATAGTTTCATTTTACTGCGTAATTATTAGTCATAGAACAAATATTCATAATGTCAGTTTTACAGTTTTATTAGGTCTATCAGATGCTGCAGTGATATTTCCAATATCTCTAATAGCTTTCAAGAAAATGAGGAGGAAAATCATGTTTTTATATAAATATTAAGTTTCATTTTACTGCGTAATTATTAGGCATAGAACAAATATTCATAATATCAGTTGTACAATTTAATTAGGTCTATCAGATGCTGCAATGATATTTCCAATATCTCTAATAGCTTTCGAGAAAATGAGGAGAAAAGTTATGTTTATATTGAAATATTAAGTTTCATTTTGCTGAGTAATTATTAGTCATAGAACAAATATTCATAATATCAGTTGTAGAGTTTAATTAGGTCTATCAGGTGCTGCAATTATATTTCCAAAATCTCTAATAGCTTTCTAGAAAATGACGAGGAAAATCATGTTTTTATATAAAAATACGGTTTTATTTTACTGCGTAGTTATTAGTCATACAACAAATATTCATAATATCAGTTGTTCAGTTGAATTAGGTGTATCAGATGATGCAATGATATTTCCAATATCTCTAATAGCTTTCGAGAAAACGAGGAAGAAAGTAATTTAAAAAAAAGTAAAATTCAGTATTTATTAGTACTAGTGAAAATATTCATAATGACAGTAGTAGATTTTAATCAAGTCTATCAGATGCTGCAATTATATTTCCAATATCTCTAATAGCTTTCGAGAAAATGACGAGGAAAATCATGTTTTTATATAAAAATACGGTTTTTTTTACTGCGTAATTATTAGTGATGGAACAAATATTCATAATATCAGTTGTACAGTTGAATTAGGTATATCAGATGATGCAATGATATTTCCAATATCTCTAATAGGTTTCGAGAAAACAAGGAAGAAAGTAATTTAAAAAAAAGTAAAATTCAGTATTTATTAGTACTAGGGAAAATATTCATAATGACAGTAGTAGATTTTAATCAGGTCTATCAGATGCTGCAATGATATTTCCAATATCTCTTATAGCTTTCGAGAAAATGAGGAGAAATGTCATGTTTTTATATAAATATATAGTTTCATTTTACTGCGTAATTATTAGTCATAGAACAAATATTCATAATGTCAGTTTTACAGTTTTATTAGGTCTATCAGATGCTGCAGTGATATTTCCAATATCTCTAATAGCTTTCGATAAAATGAGGAGGGAAATCATGTTTTTATATAAATATTAAGTTTCATTTTACTGCGTAATTATTAGGCATAGAACAAATATTCATAATATCAGTTGTACAGTTTAATTAGGTCTATCAGATGCTGCAATGATATTTCCAATATCTCTAATAGCTTTCGAGAAAATGAGGAGGAAAATCATGTTTTTATATACATATTAAGTTTCATTTTACTGCGTAATTATTAGGCATAGAACAAATATTCATAATATCAGTTGTACAGTTTAATTAGGTCTATCAGTTGCTGCAATGATATTTCCAATATCTCTAATAGCTTTTGAGAAAATGAGGAGAAAAGTTATGTTTATATTGAAATATTAAGTTTCATTTTACTGAGTAATTATTAGTCATAGAAAA
The DNA here is from genome assembly GCA_029783475.1 of Metacarcinus magister. Classification (NCBI taxonomy): domain Eukaryota; kingdom Metazoa; phylum Arthropoda; class Malacostraca; order Decapoda; family Cancridae; genus Metacarcinus; species Metacarcinus magister. The sequence goes on from JAPQNM010000013.1 coordinate 19,987,097, forward strand.
AATATTCATAATGTCAGTTTTACAGTTTTATTAGGTCTATCAGATGCTGCAGTGATATTTCCAATATCTCTAATAGCTTTCGAGAAAATGAGGAGGAAAATCATGTTTTTATATAAATATATAGTTTCATTTTACTGCGTAATTATTAGTCATAGAACAAATATTCATAATGTCAGTTTTACAGTTTTATTAGGTCTATCAGATGCTGCAGTGATATTTCCAATATCTCTAATAGCTTTCAAGAAAATGAGGAGGAAAATCATGTTTTTATATAAATATTAAGTTTCATTTTACTGCGTAATTATTAGGCATAGAACAAATATTCATAATATCAGTTGTACAATTTAATTAGGTCTATCAGATGCTGCAATGATATTTCCAATATCTCTAATAGCTTTCGAGAAAATGAGGAGAAAAGTTATGTTTATATTGAAATATTAAGTTTCATTTTGCTGAGTAATTATTAGTCATAGAACAAATATTCATAATATCAGTTGTAGAGTTTAATTAGGTCTATCAGGTGCTGCAATTATATTTCCAAAATCTCTAATAGCTTTCTAGAAAATGACGAGGAAAATCATGTTTTTATATAAAAATACGGTTTTATTTTACTGCGTAGTTATTAGTCATACAACAAATATTCATAATATCAGTTGTTCAGTTGAATTAGGTGTATCAGATGATGCAATGATATTTCCAATATCTCTAATAGCTTTCGAGAAAACGAGGAAGAAAGTAATTTAAAAAAAAGTAAAATTCAGTATTTATTAGTACTAGTGAAAATATTCATAATGACAGTAGTAGATTTTAATCAAGTCTATCAGATGCTGCAATTATATTTCCAATATCTCTAATAGCTTTCGAGAAAATGACGAGGAAAATCATGTTTTTATATAAAAATACGGTTTTTTTTTACTGCGTAATTATTAGTGATGGAACAAATATTCATAATATCAGTTGTACAGTTGAATTAGGTATATCAGATGATGCAATGATATTTCCAATATCTCTAATAGGTTTCGAGAAAACAAGGAAGAAAGTAATTTAAAAAAAAGTAAAATTCAGTATTTATTAGTACTAGGGAAAATATTCATAATGACAGTAGTAGATTTTAATCAGGTCTATCAGATGCTGCAATGATATTTCCAATATCTCTTATAGCTTTCGAGAAAATGAGGAGAAATGTCATGTTTTTATATAAATATATAGTTTCATTTTACTGCGTAATTATTAGTCATAGAACAAATATTCATAATGTCAGTTTTACAGTTTTATTAGGTCTATCAGATGCTGCAGTGATATTTCCAATATCTCTAATAGCTTTCGATAAAATGAGGAGGGAAATCATGTTTTTATATAAATATTAAGTTTCATTTTACTGCGTAATTATTAGGCATAGAACAAATATTCATAATATCAGTTGTACAGTTTAATTAGGTCTATCAGATGCTGCAATGATATTTCCAATATCTCTAATAGCTTTCGAGAAAATGAGGAGGAAAATCATGTTTTTATATACATATTAAGTTTCATTTTACTGCGTAATTATTAGGCATAGAACAAATATTCATAATATCAGTTGTACAGTTTAATTAGGTCTATCAGTTGCTGCAATGATATTTCCAATATCTCTAATAGCTTTTGAGAAAATGAGGAGAAAAGTTATGTTTATATTGAAATATTAAGTTTCATTTTACTGAGTAATTATTAGTCATAGAAAAAATATTCATAATGTCAGTTTTACAGTTTTATTAGGTCTATCAGATGCTGCAGTGATATTTCCAATATCTCTAATAGCTTTCGAGAAAATGAGGAGGAAAATCATGTTTTTATATAAATATATAGTTTCATTTTACTGCGTAATTATTAGTCATAGAACAAATATTCATAATGTCAGTTTTACAGTTTTATTAGGTCTATCAGATGCTGCAGTGATATTTCCAATATCTCTAATAGCTTTCAAGAAAATGAGGAGGAAAATCATGTTTTTATATAAATATTAAGTTTCATTTTACTGCGTAATTATTAGGCATAGAACAAATATTCATAATATCAGTTGTACAATTTAATTAGGTCTATCAGATGCTGCAATGATATTTCCAATATCTCTAATAGCTTTCGAGAAAATGAGGAGAAAAGTTATGTTTATATTGAAATATTAAGTTTCATTTTGCTGAGTAATTATTAGTCATAGAACAAATATTCATAATATCAGTTGTAGAGTTTAATTAGGTCTATCAGGTGCTGCAATTATATTTCCAAAATCTCTAATAGCTTTCTAGAAAATGACGAGGAAAATCATGTTTTTATATAAAAATACGGTTTTATTTTACTGCGTAGTTATTAGTCATACAACAAATATTCATAATATCAGTTGTTCAGTTGAATTAGGTGTATCAGATGATGCAATGATATTTCCAATATCTCTAATAGCTTTCGAGAAAACGAGGAAGAAAGTAATTTAAAAAAAAGTAAAATTCAGTATTTATTAGTACTAGTGAAAATATTCATAATGACAGTAGTAGATTTTAATCAAGTCTATCAGATGCTGCAATTATATTTCCAATATCTCTAATAGCTTTCGAGAAAATGACGAGGAAAATCATGTTTTTATATAAAAATACGGTTTTTTTTACTGCGTAATTATTAGTGATGGAACAAATATTCATAATATCAGTTGTACAGTTGAATTAGGTATATCAGATGATGCAATGATATTTCCAATATCTCTAATAGGTTTCGAGAAAACAAGGAAGAAAGTAATTTAAAAAAAAGTAAAATTCAGTATTTATTAGTACTAGGGAAAATATTCATAATGACAGTAGTAGATTTTAATCAGGTCTATCAGATGCTGCAATGATATTTCCAATATCTCTTATAGCTTTCGAGAAAATGAGGAGAAATGTCATGTTTTTATATAAATATATAGTTTCATTTTACTGCGTAATTATTAGTCATAGAACAAATATTCATAATGTCAGTTTTACAGTTTTATTAGGTCTATCAGATGCTGCAGTGATATTTCCAATATCTCTAATAGCTTTCGATAAAATGAGGAGGGAAATCATGTTTTTATATAAATATTAAGTTTCATTTTACTGCGTAATTATTAGGCATAGAACAAATATTCATAATATCAGTTGTACAGTTTAATTAGGTCTATCAGATGCTGCAATGATATTTCCAATATCTCTAATAGCTTTCGAGAAAATGAGGAGGAAAATCATGTTTTTATATACATATTAAGTTTCATTTTACTGCGTAATTATTAGGCATAGAACAAATATTCATAATATCAGTTGTACAGTTTAATTAGGTCTATCAGTTGCTGCAATGATATTTCCAATATCTCTAATAGCTTTTGAGAAAATGAGGAGAAAAGTTATGTTTATATTGAAATATTAAGTTTCATTTTACTGAGTAATTATTAGTCATAGAAAAAATATTCATAATGTCAGTTTTACAGTTTTATTAGGTCTATCAGATGCTGCAGTGATATTTCCAATATCTCTAATAGCTTTCGAGAAAATGAGGAGGAAAATCATGTTTTTATATAAATATATAGTTTCATTTTACTGCGTAATTATTAGTCATAGAACAAATATTCATAATGTCAGTTTTACAGTTTTATTAGGTCTATCAGATGCTGCAGTGATATTTCCAATATCTCTAATAGCTTTCAAGAAAATGAGGAGGAAAATCATGTTTTTATATAAATATTAAGTTTCATTTTACTGCGTAATTATTAGGCATAGAACAAATATTCATAATATCAGTTGTACAATTTAATTAGGTCTATCAGATGCTGCAATGATATTTCCAATATCTCTAATAGCTTTCGAGAAAATGAGGAGAAAAGTTATGTTTATATTGAAATATTAAGTTTCATTTTGCTGAGTAATTATTAGTCATAGAACAAATATTCATAATATCAGTTGTAGAGTTTAATTAGGTCTATCAGGTGCTGCAATTATATTTCCAAAATCTCTAATAGCTTTCTAGAAAATGACGAGGAAAATCATGTTTTTATATAAAAATACGGTTTTATTTTACTGCGTAGTTATTAGTCATACAACAAATATTCATAATATCAGTTGTTCAGTTGAATTAGGTGTATCAGATGATGCAATGATATTTCCAATATCTCTAATAGCTTTCGAGAAAACGAGGAAGAAAGTAATTTAAAAAAAAGTAAAATTCAGTATTTATTAGTACTAGTGAAAATATTCATAATGACAGTAGTAGATTTTAATCAAGTCTATCAGATGCTGCAATTATATTTCCAATATCTCTAATAGCTTTCGAGAAAATGACGAGGAAAATCATGTTTTTATATAAAAATACGGTTTTTTTTACTGCGTAATTATTAGTGATGGAACAAATATTCATAATATCAGTTGTACAGTTGAATTAGGTATATCAGATGATGCAATGATATTTCCAATATCTCTAATAGGTTTCGAGAAAACAAGGAAGAAAGTAATTTAAAAAAAAGTAAAATTCAGTATTTATTAGTACTAGGGAAAATATTCATAATGACAGTAGTAGATTTTAATCAGGTCTATCAGATGCTGCAATGATATTTCCAATATCTCTTATAGCTTTCGAGAAAATGAGGAGAAATGTCATGTTTTTATATAAATATATAGTTTCATTTTACTGCGTAATTATTAGTCATAGAACAAATATTCATAATGTCAGTTTTACAGTTTTATTAGGTCTATCAGATGCTGCAGTGATATTTCCAATATCTCTAATAGCTTTCGATAAAATGAGGAGGGAAATCATGTTTTTATATAAATATTAAGTTTCATTTTACTGCGTAATTATTAGGCATAGAACAAATATTCATAATATCAGTTGTACAGTTTAATTAGGTCTATCAGATGCTGCAATGATATTTCCAATATCTCTAATAGCTTTCGAGAAAATGAGGAGGAAAATCATGTTTTTATATACATATTAAGTTTCATTTTACTGCGTAATTATTAGGCATAGAACAAATATTCATAATATCAGTTGTACAGTTTAATTAGGTCTATCAGTTGCTGCAATGATATTTCCAATATCTCTAATAGCTTTTGAGAAAATGAGGAGAAAAGTTATGTTTATATTGAAATATTAAGTTTCATTTTACTGAGTAATTATTAGTCATAGAAAAAATATTCATAATGTCAGTTTTACAGTTTTATTAGGTCTATCAGATGCTGCAGTGATATTTCCAATATCTCTAATAGCTTTCGAGAAAATGAGGAGGAAAATCATGTTTTTATATAAATATATAGTTTCATTTTACTGCGTAATTATTAGTCATAGAACAAATATTCATAATGTCAGTTTTACAGTTTTATTAGGTCTATCAGATGCTGCAGTGATATTTCCAATATCTCTAATAGCTTTCAAGAAAATGAGGAGGAAAATCATGTTTTTATATAAATATTAAGTTTCATTTTACTGCGTAATTATTAGGCATAGAACAAATATTCATAATATCAGTTGTACAATTTAATTAGGTCTATCAGATGCTGCAATGATATTTCCAATATCTCTAATAGCTTTCGAGAAAATGAGGAGAAAAGTTATGTTTATATTGAAATATTAAGTTTCATTTTGCTGAGTAATTATTAGTCATAGAACAAATATTCATAATATCAGTTGTAGAGTTTAATTAGGTCTATCAGGTGCTGCAATTATATTTCCAAAATCTCTAATAGCTTTCTAGAAAATGACGAGGAAAATCATGTTTTTATATAAAAATACGGTTTTATTTTACTGCGTAGTTATTAGTCATACAACAAATATTCATAATATCAGTTGTTCAGTTGAATTAGGTGTATCAGATGATGCAATGATATTTCCAATATCTCTAATAGCTTTCGAGAAAACGAGGAAGAAAGTAATTTAAAAAAAAGTAAAATTCAGTATTTATTAGTACTAGTGAAAATATTCATAATGACAGTAGTAGATTTTAATCAAGTCTATCAGATGCTGCAATTATATTTCCAATATCTCTAATAGCTTTCGAGAAAATGACGAGGAAAATCATGTTTTTATATAAAAATACGGTTTTTTTTACTGCGTAATTATTAGTGATGGAACAAATATTCATAATATCAGTTGTACAGTTGAATTAGGTATATCAGATGATGCAATGATATTTCCAATATCTCTAATAGGTTTCGAGAAAACAAGGAAGAAAGTAATTTAAAAAAAAGTAAAATTCAGTATTTATTAGTACTAGGGAAAATATTCATAATGACAGTAGTAGATTTTAATCAGGTCTATCAGATGCTGCAATGATATTTCCAATATCTCTTATAGCTTTCGAGAAAATGAGGAGAAATGTCATGTTTTTATATAAATATATAGTTTCATTTTACTGCGTAATTATTAGTCATAGAACAAATATTCATAATGTCAGTTTTACAGTTTTATTAGGTCTATCAGATGCTGCAGTGATATTTCCAATATCTCTAATAGCTTTCGATAAAATGAGGAGGGAAATCATGTTTTTATATAAATATTAAGTTTCATTTTACTGCGTAATTATTAGGCATAGAACAAATATTCATAATATCAGTTGTACAGTTTAATTAGGTCTATCAGATGCTGCAATGATATTTCCAATATCTCTAATAGCTTTCGAGAAAATGAGGAGGAAAATCATGTTTTTATATACATATTAAGTTTCATTTTACTGCGTAATTATTAGGCATAGAACAAATATTCATAATATCAGTTGTACAGTTTAATTAGGTCTATCAGTTGCTGCAATGATATTTCCAATATCTCTAATAGCTTTTGAGAAAATGAGGAGAAAAGTTATGTTTATATTGAAATATTAAGTTTCATTTTACTGAGTAATTATTAGTCATAGAAAAAATATTCATAATGTCAGTTTTACAGTTTTATTAGGTCTATCAGATGCTGCAGTGATATTTCCAATATCTCTAATAGCTTTCGAGAAAATGAGGAGGAAAATCATGTTTTTATATAAATATATAGTTTCATTTTACTGCGTAATTATTAGTCATAGAACAAATATTCATAATGTCAGTTTTACAGTTTTATTAGGTCTATCAGATGCTGCAGTGATATTTCCAATATCTCTAATAGCTTTCAAGAAAATGAGGAGGAAAATCATGTTTTTATATAAATATTAAGTTTCATTTTACTGCGTAATTATTAGGCATAGAACAAATATTCATAATATCAGTTGTACAATTTAATTAGGTCTATCAGATGCTGCAATGATATTTCCAATATCTCTAATAGCTTTCGAGAAAATGAGGAGAAAAGTTATGTTTATATTGAAATATTAAGTTTCATTTTGCTGAGTAATTATTAGTCATAGAACAAATATTCATAATATCAGTTGTAGAGTTTAATTAGGTCTATCAGGTGCTGCAATTATATTTCCAAAATCTCTAATAGCTTTCTAGAAAATGACGAGGAAAATCATGTTTTTATATAAAAATACGGTTTTATTTTACTGCGTAGTTATTAGTCATACAACAAATATTCATAATATCAGTTGTTCAGTTGAATTAGGTGTATCAGATGATGCAATGATATTTCCAATATCTCTAATAGCTTTCGAGAAAACGAGGAAGAAAGTAATTTAAAAAAAAGTAAAATTCAGTATTTATTAGTACTAGTGAAAATATTCATAATGACAGTAGTAGATTTTAATCAAGTCTATCAGATGCTGCAATTATATTTCCAATATCTCTAATAGCTTTCGAGAAAATGACGAGGAAAATCATGTTTTTATATAAAAATACGGTTTTTTTTACTGCGTAATTATTAGTGATGGAACAAATATTCATAATATCAGTTGTACAGTTGAATTAGGTATATCAGATGATGCAATGATATTTCCAATATCTCTAATAGGTTTCGAGAAAACAAGGAAGAAAGTAATTTAAAAAAAGTAAAATTCAGTATTTATTAGTACTAGGGAAAATATTCATAATGACAGTAGTAGATTTTAATCAGGTCTATCAGATGCTGCAATGATATTTCCAATATCTCTTATAGCTTTCGAGAAAATGAGGAGAAATGTCATGTTTTTATATAAATATATAGTTTCATTTTACTGCGTAATTATTAGTCATAGAACAAATATTCATAATGTCAGTTTTACAGTTTTATTAGGTCTATCAGATGCTGCAGTGATATTTCCAATATCTCTAATAGCTTTCGATAAAATGAGGAGGGAAATCATGTTTTTATATAAATATTAAGTTTCATTTTACTGCGTAATTATTAGGCATAGAACAAATATTCATAATATCAGTTGTACAGTTTAATTAGGTCTATCAGATGCTGCAATGATATTTCCAATATCTCTAATAGCTTTCGAGAAAATGAGGAGGAAAATCATGTTTTTATATACATATTAAGTTTCATTTTACTGCGTAATTATTAGGCATAGAACAAATATTCATAATATCAGTTGTACAGTTTAATTAGGTCTATCAGTTGCTGCAATGATATTTCCAATATCTCTAATAGCTTTTGAGAAAATGAGGAGAAAAGTTATGTTTATATTGAAATATTAAGTTTCATTTTACTGAGTAATTATTAGTCATAGAAAAAATATTCATAATGTCAGTTTTACAGTTTTATTAGGTCTATCAGATGCTGCAGTGATATTTCCAATATCTCTAATAGCTTTCGAGAAAATGAGGAGGAAAATCATGTTTTTATATAAATATATAGTTTCATTTTACTGCGTAATTATTAGTCATAGAACAAATATTCATAATGTCAGTTTTACAGTTTTATTAGGTCTATCAGATGCTGCAGTGATATTTCCAATATCTCTAATAGCTTTCAAGAAAATGAGGAGGAAAATCATGTTTTTATATAAATATTAAGTTTCATTTTACTGCGTAATTATTAGGCATAGAACAAATATTCATAATATCAGTTGTACAATTTAATTAGGTCTATCAGATGCTGCAATGATATTTCCAATATCTCTAATAGCTTTCGAGAAAATGAGGAGAAAAGTTATGTTTATATTGAAATATTAAGTTTCATTTTGCTGAGTAATTATTAGTCATAGAACAAATATTCATAATATCAGTTGTAGAGTTTAATTAGGTCTATCAGGTGCTGCAATTATATTTCCAAAATCTCTAATAGCTTTCTAGAAAATGACGAGGAAAATCATGTTTTTATATAAAAATACGGTTTTATTTTACTGCGTAGTTATTAGTCATACAACAAATATTCATAATATCAGTTGTTCAGTTGAATTAGGTGTATCAGATGATGCAATGATATTTCCAATATCTCTAATAGCTTTCGAGAAAACGAGGAAGAAAGTAATTTAAAAAAAAGTAAAATTCAGTATTTATTAGTACTAGTGAAAATATTCATAATGACAGTAGTAGATTTTAATCAAGTCTATCAGATGCTGCAATTATATTTCCAATATCTCTAATAGCTTTCGAGAAAATGACGAGGAAAATCATGTTTTTATATAAAAATACGGTTTTTTTTACTGCGTAATTATTAGTGATGGAACAAATATTCATAATATCAGTTGTACAGTTGAATTAGGTATATCAGATGATGCAATGATATTTCCAATATCTCTAATAGGTTTCGAGAAAACAAGGAAGAAAGTAATTTAAAAAAAAGTAAAATTCAGTATTTATTAGTACTAGGGAAAATATTCATAATGACAGTAGTAGATTTTAATCAGGTCTATCAGATGCTGCAATGATATTTCCAATATCTCTTATAGCTTTCGAGAAAATGAGGAGAAATGTCATGTTTTTATATAAATATATAGTTTCATTTTACTGCGTAATTATTAGTCATAGAACAAATATTCATAATGTCAGTTTTACAGTTTTATTAGGTCTATCAGATGCTGCAGTGATATTTCCAATATCTCTAATAGCTTTCGATAAAATGAGGAGGGAAATCATGTTTTTATATAAATATTAAGTTTCATTTTACTGCGTAATTATTAGGCATAGAACAAATATTCATAATATCAGTTGTACAGTTTAATTAGGTCTATCAGATGCTGCAATGATATTTCCAATATCTCTAATAGCTTTCGAGAAAATGAGGAGGAAAATCATGTTTTTATATACATATTAAGTTTCATTTTACTGCGTAATTATTAGGCATAGAACAAATATTCATAATATCAGTTGTACAGTTTAATTAGGTCTATCAGTTGCTGCAATGATATTTCCAATATCTCTAATAGCTTTTGAGAAAATGAGGAGAAAAGTTATGTTTATATTGAAATATTAAGTTTCATTTTACTGAGTAATTATTAGTCATAGAAAAAATATTCATAATGTCAGTTTTACAGTTTTATTAGGTCTATCAGATGCTGCAGTGATATTTCCAATATCTCTAATAGCTTTCGAGAAAATGAGGAGGAAAATCATGTTTTTATATAAATATATAGTTTCATTTTACTGCGTAATTATTAGTCATAGAACAAATATTCATAATGTCAGTTTTACAGTTTTATTAGGTCTATCAGATGCTGCAGTGATATTTCCAATATCTCTAATAGCTTTCAAGAAAATGAGGAGGAAAATCATGTTTTTATATAAATATTAAGTTTCATTTTACTGCGTAATTATTAGGCATAGAACAAATATTCATAATATCAGTTGTACAATTTAATTAGGTCTATCAGATGCTGCAATGATATTTCCAATATCTCTAATAGCTTTCGAGAAAATGAGGAGAAAAGTTATGTTTATATTGAAATATTAAGTTTCATTTTGCTGAGTAATTATTAGTCATAGAACAAATATTCATAATATCAGTTGTAGAGTTTAATTAGGTCTATCAGGTGCTGCAATTATATTTCCAAAATCTCTAATAGCTTTCTAGAAAATGACGAGGAAAATCATGTTTTTATATAAAAATACGGTTTTATTTTACTGCGTAGTTATTAGTCATACAACAAATATTCATAATATCAGTTGTTCAGTTGAATTAGGTGTATCAGATGATGCAATGATATTTCCAATATCTCTAATAGCTTTCGAGAAAACGAGGAAGAAAGTAATTTAAAAAAAAGTAAAATTCAGTATTTATTAGTACTAGTGAAAATATTCATAATGACAGTAGTAGATTTTAATCAAGTCTATCAGATGCTGCAATTATATTTCCAATATCTCTAATAGCTTTCGAGAAAATGACGAGGAAAATCATGTTTTTATATAAAAATACGGTTTTTTTTACTGCGTAATTATTAGTGATGGAACAAATATTCATAATATCAGTTGTACAGTTGAATTAGGTATATCAGATGATGCAATGATATTTCCAATATCTCTAATAGGTTTCGAGAAAACAAGGAAGAAAGTAATTTAAAAAAAAGTAAAATTCAGTATTTATTAGTACTAGGGAAAATATTCATAATGACAGTAGTAGATTTTAATCAGGTCTATCAGATGCTGCAATGATATTTCCAATATCTCTTATAGCTTTCGAGAAAATGAGGAGAAATGTCATGTTTTTATATAAATATATAGTTTCATTTTACTGCGTAATTATTAGTCATAGAACAAATATTCATAATGTCAGTTTTACAGTTTTATTAGGTCTATCAGATGCTGCAGTGATATTTCCAATATCTCTAATAGCTTTCGATAAAATGAGGAGGGAAATCATGTTTTTATATAAATATTAAGTTTCATTTTACTGCGTAATTATTAGGCATAGAACAAATATTCATAATATCAGTTGTACAGTTTAATTAGGTCTATCAGATGCTGCAATGATATTTCCAATATCTCTAATAGCTTTCGAGAAAATGAGGAGGAAAATCATGTTTTTATATACATATTAAGTTTCATTTTACTGCGTAATTATTAGGCATAGAACAAATATTCATAATATCAGTTGTACAGTTTAATTAGGTCTATCAGTTGCTGCAATGATATTTCCAATATCTCTAATAGCTTTTGAGAAAATGAGGAGAAAAGTTATGTTTATATTGAAATATTAAGTTTCATTTTACTGAGTAATTATTAGTCATAGAAAAAATATTCATAATGTCAGTTTTACAGTTTTATTAGGTCTATCAGATGCTGCAGTGATATTTCCAATATCTCTAATAGCTTTCGAGAAAATGAGGAGGAAAATCATGTTTTTATATAAATATATAGTTTCATTTTACTGCGTAATTATTAGTCATAGAACAAATATTCATAATGTCAGTTTTACAGTTTTATTAGGTCTATCAGATGCTGCAGTGATATTTCCAATATCTCTAATAGCTTTCAAGAAAATGAGGAGGAAAATCATGTTTTTATATAAATATTAAGTTTCATTTTACTGCGTAATTATTAGGCATAGAACAAATATTCATAATATCAGTTGTACAATTTAATTAGGTCTATCAGATGCTGCAATGATATTTCCAATATCTCTAATAGCTTTCGAGAAAATGAGGAGAAAAGTTATGTTTATATTGAAATATTAAGTTTCATTTTGCTGAGTAATTATTAGTCATAGAACAAATATTCATAATATCAGTTGTAGAGTTTAATTAGGTCTATCAGGTGCTGCAATTATATTTCCAAAATCTCTAATAGCTTTCTAGAAAATGACGAGGAAAATCATGTTTTTATATAAAAATACGGTTTTATTTTACTGCGTAGTTATTAGTCATACAACAAATATTCATAATATCAGTTGTTCAGTTGAATTAGGTGTATCAGATGATGCAATGATATTTCCAATATCTCTAATAGCTTTCGAGAAAACGAGGAAGAAAGTAATTTAAAAAAAAGTAAAATTCAGTATTTATTAGTACTAGTGAAAATATTCATAATGACAGTAGTAGATTTTAATCAAGTCTATCAGATGCTGCAATTATATTTCCAATATCTCTAATAGCTTTCGAGAAAATGACGAGGAAAATCATGTTTTTATATAAAAATACGGTTTTTTTTACTGCGTAATTATTAGTGATGGAACAAATATTCATAATATCAGTTGTACAGTTGAATTAGGTATATCAGATGATGCAATGATATTTCCAATATCTCTAATAGGTTTCGAGAAAACAAGGAAGAAAGTAATTTAAAAAAAAGTAAAATTCAGTATTTATTAGTACTAGGGAAAATATTCATAATGACAGTAGTAGATTTTAATCAGGTCTATCAGATGCTGCAATGATATTTCCAATATCTCTTATAGCTTTCGAGAAAATGAGGAGAAATGTCATGTTTTTATATAAATATATAGTTTCATTTTACTGCGTAATTATTAGTCATAGAACAAATATTCATAATGTCAGTTTTACAGTTTTATTAGGTCTATCAGATGCTGCAGTGATATTTCCAATATCTCTAATAGCTTTCGATAAAATGAGGAGGGAAAT
>JAPQNM010000013.1:20000580-20008080 GCA_029783475.1 Metacarcinus magister
TAAGTAATTAAAAAAAAAGTTAAATTCAGTATTTATTAGTACTAGTGAAAATATTCATAATGACTGTAGTAGATTTTAATCAGGTCTATCAGATGCTGCAATGATATTTCCAATATCTCTAATATCTTTCGAGAAAATGACGAGGAAAATCATGTTTTTATATAAAAATACGGTTTTTTTTACTGCGTAATTATTAGTCATGGAACAAATATTCATAATATCTGTTGTACAGTTGAATTAGGTGTATCAGATGATGCAATGATATTTCCAATATCTCTAATAGTTTTCGAGAAAACGAGGAAGAAAGTAATTTAAAAAAAAGTAAAATTCAATATATATTAGTACTAGTGAAAATATTCATAATGACAGTAGTAGATTTTAATCAGGTCTATCAGATGCTGCAATGATATTTCCAATATCTCTAATAGCTTTCAAGAAAATGAGGAGGAATGTCATGTTTTTATGTAAATATATAGTTTCATTTTACTGCGTAATTATTAGTCATAAAACAAATATTCATAACGTCAGTTTTACAGTTTATTTAGGTCTATCAGATGCTGTAGTGATATTTCCAATATCTCTAATAGCTTTCGATAAAATGAGGAGGAAAATCATGTTTTTATATAAATATTAAGTTTCATTTTACTGCGTAATTATTAGTCATAGAACAAATATTCATAATGAGAGTTGTACAGTTTAATTAGGTGTATCAGAACCTGCAATGATATTTCCAATATCTCTAATAGCTTTCGAGAAAATGAGGAGGAAAATCATGTTTTTATATAAATATTAAGTTTCATTTTACTGCGTATTTATTAGCCATAGAACAAATATTCATAATATCAGTTGTACAGTTTAATTAGGTGTATCAGATGCTGTAATGATATTTCCAATATTTTTAATAGCTTTCGAGAAAATGAGGAGGAAAATCATGTTTTTAAATAAATATTAAGTTTAATTTTACTGCGTAATTATTAGTCATAGAACAAATATTCATAATATCAGTTGTACAGTTTAATTAGGTGTATCAGATGCTGCAATGATATTTCCAATATCTCTAATAGCTTTCGGGAAAATGAGGAGGAATGTCATGTTTATATATAAATATTAAGTTTCATTTTACTGCGTAATTTTTAGTCATAAAACAAATATTCATAATGACATTAGTACAGTTTAATTAGGTGTATCAGATGCTGCAATGATATTTCCAATATATCCAATATTTTCAATATCCAATATCTAATGCTAGCTAGAAGAGCCCGTCGCTGACGGCCGACGGAGCGACGGTTATATATTGCTTCCGGCGGTGTTGCCAAACCGCAGTTATCGTACCGTAAATTTATCTATTTAATATCACATAAATACTCATAAGAACGGTAATTCTGATACATAAGACAATAGAAATTTGTAAATAATGATAAAAGTTGTTACACTGGCCTATACTTATTGTCATCATACGTTTGGTAAATGCATGGGAATGATATAAAGATCTTGGCACAGACGTCGTGCCGCAAACACAGGAGAGGGAGACGCTGCTGGCACATACGGTGTGCCGCAAGAACTGAAAGGGTTAAGGAAGGTTGATATCAGACCATATCCTCATATCTCCATTATTGATTAAGAAAAGTCGTTTCAAATATTTTCTTTCATAAATATTCTTTTGTTTCCTTGTTATTGCCTTTTTTAAGTTCATTTTCTTTATATTTTATCTCTAAATAGTTAGCCATTGGATAGCTAACTTTTTTCTATAGCTTGGATGTCAGAAGTTACAGAAAATATATATATGATATTAATATAAGTAACTGAATGAGCGTCCCGGCGGCACACACCTTGACATACTGCATTAACCTTTTACTTTTCATACATTTTCACTTTCCAACAACCTTAACAACGAGTGCATTGCTCTTCTCTTTCTTTGTTTAATTATGATTCTGTGTTTTCAGGAGAGGGAAGAAAATGAAGAGGAGGAAGGAATGAGGGAAGGGAGGAGAAAGAGGGAGGGAATTATAACTGTCACTTCCTTTTATTCACGCTAACTACTTGCATGCAGCGGTATCCTCGCAAACGCACACGCACACATACACACACTCGCACATACATATATACATACACACATACACACACACACACACACACACACACACACACACACACACACACACACACACACACACACACACACACACACACACATGTTGAAATTCTCTCTCTCTCTCTCTCTCTCTCTCTCTCTCTCTCTCTCTCTCTCTCTCTCTCTCTCTCTCTCTCTCTCTCTCTCTCTCTCTCTCTCTCTCTCTCTCTCTCTCTCTTTTCTTAAGCATTCACGTCTTAGTAAGAGACAGAAACAGATAAACAAGTGCACTAATATGTCACTCATAGCACTCCAGCCTTCCACTTCATCCTCTTCCCCCTCCTCCTCCTCCTCCTCCTCCTCCTCCTCCTCCTACTCCTACTCCTCCTCCTCCTCCTCCTCCTCCTCCTCCTTCAGTCGTCTCTTTCTCTTGCTCCTCTTACATATCCTGTTCATCATTCTTGTATTTGCAAATCTTTCCCTGGACTTCTCTTAAAAATCAGGAGAAAAAATGACTTGCAGGAGACGAATTTTTTAACTTTTTCCACGACAGTAAAATCTTCACTTTGACCATCACTTCTTTAGGTGTTTGGCGGCATGTTATAGAGTTTAAGGAGTGGCATCAGTGGAAAGGGAGTGGAAGAAAGGGCAGCAAAGTCACCGTGTAAATAGAATGAAAACAGATTAGAGAAACAGTTGATAAATACGAATGCGAAAAAGTCAAAACTGTTTCCAAATAAAAAGTAGTTCTCTGAAACGCAGAAAATTGGGAGTAAAATCAAAGAACAATTAACTGGAAATATTCTTAAATAAAACTCGAAAACGAACAATGCTATACACTCGCCCCCCAAAAAAGTGGATGATGAGGGAAGGAAATTAGGCAAACGATGAAGGAAAGGATGCAAGAAAATTAAGAAAAAGAGGAAGGAAAGGATGCAAGGAAATTAAGAAAAAGAGGAAGGAAAGGATGCAAGGAAATTAAGAAAAAGAGGAAGGAAAGGATGCAAGACTAGATGTGGCAAGGATGTGTGACTGGCAGACAAGACACATTTTTTAGCCAGTTCATGAGGTGAGGGGAGTTCATGACTGTTTGTTTTGGCTGAAGCAAGAAATGTTTGGCTGGTTTCTTAGGCTTTAATTGGCTGCAGACAATAGGGGATAAAGAAGGGGAGAGAGAGAGAGCGAGAGAGAGAGAGAGAGAGAGAGAGAGAGAGAGAGAGAGAGAGAGAGAGAGAGAGAGAGAGAGAGAGAGAGAGAGAGAGAGAGAGAGAGAGAGACACACAAACACAGACACACACACACACACACACACACACACACACACACACACACACACACACACACACACACACACACACACACACACCTGTACGAAAGGGGAACAGGTGCAATGAAGCTGACTAAGCAGAAAGCTGGTGTTCGCTTAGGGTACGTTAGTACTACACGTACACACAAAACACACACACACGCACACACACACACGCACGCACACACACACAAAACACAATACACACACATACATAAATAAAACACAAGCACACACATATGCACAATGACCTTGAAGCATCGTTATAAAACACACAACTCTCCCTCTCCACAAATTATAGAGTTTACATCACACCACCTTCTCTCTCCCAACCAGATGAGAATATAGTTCGCTGTGAGTGCCGGCCGGAGAGGTGTTGTTCCTGCGGTGATGCTCCCGTTGTTTTGGCTGTACTGCAAGGCAACAGATGGTCAGGTAAGTCAGAGATGATGATATTGTTGAAGTATGCATTGGTAGTGGTGTTGGTGGAAGTGTAAGACGAAGGCGCAAAAGCGGAATGTTACTTACTGTATATAGAGGAAGATCACCGTCAATCGCTTCAGGGCAAGGCAGTGAGTTGTCTAAGTGTTCATATAGCGTGACGGTATAGTGGTGTGTGTGTGTGTGTGTGTGTGTGTGTGTGTGTGTGTGTGTGTGTGTGTGTGTGTGTGTGTGTGTGTGTGTGTGTGTGTTTCTTGGTATGTGGATGGACTATCTTTTTTTTTTAAAGTTTATGTGAAATGTTTTAAAAAGTCTAAATCAAATAGTAAATATAATTCGACGCCAATACTGTTCTAGAGATACAGATTCACTGAGACGTATTGTCTTTTCTCCTTTCTTGTTCCTTCACTGATTCAGACGTAAAGAGGTCGTTGAATGGTCGTTCACCTGAGAGAAATAAACATACATGCATACATACATACATACATACATACATACCGGCTTAGTGGATATGCGTCTGAGAAAAGCAAACGATGAAATTCAAGAAAAATGTTCACACTACTACTTACGGTGTTTCATGATTTGTATTATACACTGCTATGCTGCTTTTTTCCCTTAGTAGTGACTTTTTTTCTATCTCGTTTTCTGCTTGAATGTATTTGAACTTTTGCTTTTTTTTTTTATACAAGAAATATTATTTTAAACCTTATTTTGCTTTGCTACACAATTGATCACAAGATGAAAATTAGTGTTTGTTCCTATGTATGTTTGTGTGTGTTTGCATGTGTGGATGCGTTATGTGTGTTTTTCTGTTTAGTGTGTGTGTGTGTGTGTGTGTGTGTGTGTGTGTGGTGGGTGTGTGTGGGTGTGTGTGTGTGTGTGCTGCATTCATACAAACTAATATAATAAAACTGCATCACCTTCCCCAAAAGAACCAAGGAACGCTTTCATATATTCTCCTCAATCAAGAAAAAAAAATGCAGATTATATACCAAAAAAAAATATCCCTGTGTGCTGCGAAGATAAAAAAAAAGTAAGATCAACATAGTCTGGCCATCAAGATTCGTTACTTCCCGTTTCTTAACACAAAGGGCAAACAGGATGCACTTCCTTGGACGGGACGAAACCCTCCTCACTAGTATTCGTATTTCATCTGCATTGCCAAGCTAAACACGATGGATTATGCTGGGAACCGATCAGCGTGGGAAGGGCACCCGTGTGGAAGGAAAGTAAAGATAGTGGACGAACAAGATAAAGTCAGCTATAACCTACTTGGCCTGAGTATTACCATTATAATTTGATATATTTCCTTATACATATTATCGTTAACATTTGCATCTTATTTTTTTTTTCTATATTAGGATTCGTAATGTGTATTTAAGAAAGATTTATTGAAGTTTACCTGGTCTTCAGTTGACTGGAAATACATCATGCTATGGATTGCCACTAATGGTCAGATGCCTCATTGACAACCATTACGTCTCAAACCCATTAGCTAAGTATCACCAGGACCATGTGTGTGTGTGTGTGTGTGTGTGTGTGTGTGTGTGTGTGTGTGTGTGTGTGTGTGTTTTGCAATTTCTCCTTCCTCTCTGCCTGCCTTCTTCCCTTCTTCTTTTCTTCCTCTCATCTTCCTTCCCTACTTACCTACCTACATTCTTTGCTTCCTTCCTTCCTTCCTTCCTTCCACTCTACGATACATCTATGCTCTGAGGTCACTACAGTATCTAACATAACGGAGGACATGTGCATCTCCCATGTTCTTCTTCTTCTTCTTCTTCCTCTTGCTCTGTTCTTCCTTTCTGCTTGTGGGAGGAGACGCGAATAATAACAATAATCCCATCCAGTTACTTCTCAGACATTTATGAGAGTCCAGTGACCACATTTACACACACACACACACACACACACACACACACACACACACACACACACACACACACACACACACACACACACACACACACACACACACACACACACACTTATACCGTAAGCTAAGAGGAGTCAATGCTTGAATGATTCTTTACAGTCCAATTAATTTCCTCCACCACAACCATATATGAAAAAAAAATATTCGTGCAGTTAATTTGAACATTTCTTTTCATCATTACCTGCGCCATGAAGTTGTGGTATTCTTAACGGGTGTAATCGTGACCGACTCTCATTCTTGTGGTTCACCGTATCAACTAAACTATAGCAACCGTAAATATTATGCTTTTTTTCATCTATTTCAATTTAATTTTAGGAGGCG
This sequence comes from Metacarcinus magister, assembly GCA_029783475.1. NCBI lineage: Eukaryota > Metazoa > Arthropoda > Malacostraca > Decapoda > Cancridae > Metacarcinus > Metacarcinus magister. Next base: position 20,006,653 of record JAPQNM010000013.1, read on the forward strand.
CGTTTTTGGCTTTAATTTGTAATTCAAGACCTATTCTAAGTGATACTTTGAAGAGTTGTTTTATCGGTAAATTGAAGGAAATGTGGGGTTAGACAAAGCAATAAATTCTTCGATAATAGTGAAAAATTACATAAAGAGTTTAGTTTAAGTGAGAGAGAGGGAGATAAATAGAGATAGAGGTAGAGAGAGAAAAAAAAGTGTGAGAAAGAGAAAAAGAAAAGACTTGAGTTTATTCCACTTCCTATTAACATCATTAGTAAAAAAAAAAAAAAATTCAGTCTAATTGAATCTGTCTACATCCAACTTTTGTTTCGATATTCCTTATTCATGATGAATCACTATTTTGAAACCTACTATACACGTCAACATTTTTAGACATTATAAATTTTCCTCGTAGACGCAGTTTCTCGAACATGAACAGGTTAAGTGGTACCAGCATCTCTTCATAAGGTTTACATGAGGAAAGGAATATCTTAGTAGCCTTATGCTGCACAAATACCACTGCTGTTCTACCCTTATTATGGTGGGGGGATCACAATTGTACCGCATGCTTCACGTGGTTTTGGTTAAGCTGATATACATGGGTAGAATTACTTTATTCAGAGATAATACAAACAATCATCCTTCAAGAGGTATTCAGACGTTTTCTAGCCATCAAGAGTGAAAGTTAAAGAGTTGAAGAGATGTAGAGGGAAGAAGAGTCCCCGTTTAAGATATATTTGTGTGAATGTTAAATTGTATTGTTTTATCTACATTGTGTATATAGTGTACGATTTCCCATTGAATTAAGTGACTGTTACTTACTCACAAGATCTCTTCTCAGCAATTATGATATATTTTTTTTAGTTTTAGTTTGTTTGTGTAATAGTTATCATTCTTTCTATAACTTATATACTATGTTTTATTATAATCTTCACATTTCTTTTCTTTCTTTGTAATAGTTTTCATCATAATCTTTTCTATATTCTTCTTCTCCCTTCATTAACTTTCCTTATACTGTGAGTGAGTGCTTTCTGCAAACACCTTACCTTTGCACTTCCCTTTCATTGAGCTGCAATTCTTCAAGTCTTTCTTTACTTTCTGTCGTGATATCATCGTTACTTCCTTCTTCTCTCCCGCCACTTTCCTTCTTTAGTCAGTGATGCATACACACTTTTCAACGCCACCTGTTCCACATTCCCACCGCTGACACGCCCTCTGTCAGACCCTCACTCCTCTCTATCCCTCTTCTCCGTCCTTCTTCTTCTTCCTCCTTCCTCTTCTCCCATCCTCTTCTGCCCTCCATCCCTCATCTCCCTCTTCCTTCTCCATACCTCATCTACGTCCCTCCTTTCCTCTCTCCCTCCCTCTTCTCCTTCCCTCTTTCCTTTCTTCTCTCACAGAGCTTAACATCATCCACCTGTTTTTAATCTTGTCATTGTCATTGTC
>JAPQNM010000013.1:20015580-20018080 GCA_029783475.1 Metacarcinus magister
GTAGCTGCGGGGCATGTGCATGCCAGGTTACCAATTCCCCCAGCGGGCCAAGCCTGAGGCAAGGCTCTGCGGGCACCACGACGTGACTCTAGACTTTGTGGGAATGTCCACCACTGGACTGGTCACGTCTGTGATGAGTTAGTCTTCCTTTAGTTTGACCTTCCTCTAATTCATTTATACCTTTGAACACTCTTTCTTCGCCAGTCAATATTCTTCCTTTTCTCACTCTTTCATAATCAACGCCCTGATGAAAACCTGCTTACTCCTTAAAGTCCTACATCACCCTCAACACCGGTGCTGACGGGAACTCGATCCCAACACCAAAAGTAAAGCCTCACCAGTACCATCGAACGCATTCCGTCCATCGAGAATACCGCGTGTGGTGTCGCCTCCGTCACTCTTGGTTGGCGGGTGTTACATAAGGGTCGTGTGGTGTGTGGAGCCAATCACTGAAACAGACAAATTGTTCAGAGTCGTTTTCGTCATCTTGATACTCACTAACATTCGCCTTAATTTTGTACACTTTATAATAATTCTTCAAACTTTACATAAACTAACTATAATTATCTTCAACCACCACTAACTCGTCAAGGTCACCTGCTTTATGGACAACCTCACTGCATGATTTATAAAGATACTTTTGAAAACTCTCTCTCTCACTCTCTCACTCTCTCTCTCTCTCTCTCTCTCTCTCTCTCTCTCTCTCTCTCTCTCTCTCTCTCTCTCTCTCTCTCTCTCTCTCTCTCTCTCTCTCTCTCTCTCTCTCTCTCTCTCTCTCTCTCTCTCTCTCTCTCTCAAACACACACACACACACACACACACACACACACACACACACACACACACACACACACACACACACACACACACACACACACACACACACACACACACACACACACACACACACACAGAAAGGTCAGGTAAAACGAACATTCCATCACTGCAGCGTTGTATAAGTCACGTCAAAGTTTCGTTCGCTATTGTTACTGTCGTTGTTGAAAGTTGTGTTCGATATCAATTGTATAAGACAAAATTAGAACCGAAGAAAAACAATAAAATCTAATCAACTATCAACTTTCTATACGTGAATAATATTTTCAAGTTAATTTGAATTATCTTTATCAATGAATATATATATGTTAGAATATTAAATCTAAAATTGAATAAGGAAACTGTTTTGTGACTGACTGACGTTAAAAAAAAAGGGTAAAGGCTGTCTCAGTGCGCGGTACACCAGGTGATGAACGAGTGTGAGCGTTTGTAAAGGTAAATAAGACGCGTTTTGTCTCCCACAATGTACTAGCGGAGCGTTGTGTTTCCTCTTTTTGTCTGTGTGTGTGTGGGTGTGTGTCTTTGTCAGTCTCTTGTAGTGCCACTCTTTTTCTTCTCACTCTTACCTTTTCGTATTCCCTTTTCCTTTCTTTTGCTGATATTTTGTTTTCTCACGTTTCCTTTCTAACATCGTCTGTCTGTCTTATATAAACTGCATTCCGCTATTAATACGGAAAGTCAAGTTATGAGTTTTTTATCAGATTTATGCTTCAGGAAAACAATTATCAGACAACCATAAAGCAGATGAAGCGAACAAAATTAACCTTATCATTCTTCTATGTATATTTTCTTTTCTTTTTACTTATTTTTATGTATTCCTCGCTTCCATATATGGCCTTGTCCTAAAACTTATATCTGATGCAGGAAATGCCGACTAAATTGGACAATAAACATGATTTCCAAGCGTTTCTCGTTGCCAAGATTCCAACTTGGTTCATCTCGTCTATAAAGATAAGTTTGACATTGCATGAGTCTCACTTTTTTTTCATCCTCGACCACAACACATAACATTTGTGATACTTATATTTCCTTATTTGTAAGATTGGAATGCATTCTCTCTCTCTCTCTCTCTCTCTCTCTCTCTCTCTCTCTCTCTCCTCTCTCTCTCTCTCTCTCTCTCTCTCTCTCTCTCTCTCTCTCTCTCTCTCTCTCTCTCTCTCTCTCTCTCTCTCTCTCTCTCTCTCTCTCTCTCTCTCTCTCACACACATCATTTTCAAGGTCGATGGCTTCCGTATCATGTGGCGAGGTCGTCCACCCAAGGGCGGAGGTGCAAAGATGCTGCGTGAGAGAGAGAGAGAGAGAGAGAGAGAGAGAGAGAGAGAGAGAGAGAGAGAGAGAGAGAGAGAGAGAGAGAGAGAGAGATTTTTTTTCATGGTTTCAGATGTTTGTGGTATTGTTTTGTATCTATTTATTATGTTACTTATAATAGAATACTTAAAGAAGACATCAATAAAATGTAGAAATCATAAATCTAGGGCCGCAGCTGAGTCAAATGTGTGTGTGTGTGTGTGTGTGTGTGTGTGTGTGTGTGTGTGTGTGTGTGTGCGTGTGCGTGTGGGTGTGTTTTTCTTGAGGTTGTTCAGTTCAAATTCAACCTTATGTAAAAGCTTCTTGCATAGACTTACCTCCATTATATCATTATGCTGCTTTATGCTACATGAAAAAT
>JAPQNM010000013.1:20023080-20038080 GCA_029783475.1 Metacarcinus magister
AGTCACGAAGCATGACAGTACAGTTGATATAACGTTCCTCCACTTACTATCATTATTATTATTACTAGTTTTTTTTGTAGGAATAATGTTGATCGATGGGAAACAGAAAACCAGAGCAAGGGTTTCCTTAATCTTAGAAGGAACCCATAACGGCAAAACTGCTAGTAGTAGTAGTAGTAGTAGTAGTATAGTAGTAGTAGTAGTAGTAGTAGTATAGTAGTAGTAGAAGTAGAAGTAATACAGTAGTAGTAGTAGTAGCAATAGTAGAAACAAAAGTAGTAGTAACACCATAACTAGCAGTAGTCGTCCTCACACCACCTCACAAACTCACATCAAATCCAAAAACATGATGGAAATATGATGAACTGAGTCAGGGAGAAGATTCGTCCAAAACTCCTTCGCTGAGAGTGCAGTGCGTCTTGACCTACCGCTGTGTCGTGGTGGTGGGTGTGCTGGTCTACCTGTCACCGCTGAGTCAGGCACGGTGTCCGGCTTTTCGTAACTGTAAAATTTCCATTGAGAAACGGCAAAAAGCAGCCGACGCGGTCAAGCCTGAGTGGCCGAGTGGTGCGTCGCGTGTGAGGACAGGAATCCAGGAGCCTGACGTGACTTTGAACATAATATTTGGAAGGGTTGATACTGTGGCGATGGAGGGAATATATGAGAGAGAGAGAGAGAGAGAGAGAGAGAGAGAGAGAGAGAGAGAGAGAGAGAGAGAGAGAGAGAGAGAGAGAGAGAGAGAGAGTAGAGAAAGAAAAATCACTAACATCTTAAGCCGAAACACACGTTCCCAAACACTTTCCCAAAACACCTTTCACCTGGGTTTAATTGAAGCCATAGCGACCCTAGTGGAAACGAAGGCTGTATATGGAGCCTTAATGATCCTTTGGTGCCGTTAGGGGAGGTCAGAGGTCATCTAAAAGGGACTGTACTGAGGAATCACATAGGGAAGTAGTCTGTAAGCCACCACCACCACCACCACCACCACCACCACCACCACCACCACCACCACTACCACCACTACCACCACTACCACTACCACTTCCAACACCATTATTACCCCAGCCACCAGCATAGCAGCGTGGGAAAGACTAGCTCAGATGAAGAGGAATAATCTCACTTCATGCCTCATCGAGTATATCTTCCCCTCTCGCCCTCTCCTTTCAGCTTCCCATTGTTATTGGTTATGTGTCTCGTGTTGGTTCTGGGATTAATGTGCTTGCTTCCTCAATCTTCCTCCTCCTCCTTTTTTTCTGCCTCGTCCGCCATTCTCCTCTTCTTATTAATTCCTTTCTTACTCCTGTTATTCCTTCTTTTATCATTCTTCCTATTCCTCCCGTTCTTCTTCCTTCCGTGTGGTACTGATTTTTTTTTCTCTCTCTCTCTCTCTCTCTCTCTCTCTCTCTCTCTCTCTCTCTCTCTCTCTCTCTCTCTCTCTCTCTCTCTCTCTCTCTCTCTCTCTCTCTCTCTCTCTCTCTCTCTCTCTCTCTCTCTCTCTCTCTCTCTCTCTTTTCTGACAGGTAAAAATGCATACCTGAATCTTTAACTTCCCTCCTGTCTCGTTTTTTTTAATTGACCTTAGCAGTGTCACCTATTTTTGTTCTATCATCTTTTACAAATGAAAATGTAATTGCCAATGTCTTGATTTTCAATATATTTTGATTTTTTTTACTATGTTATGTTTGTCTTCCTATCAGTTTGTCATTTACTGTTTTGTTTTTTTGTACCCATTATCTTCTACTTTATTCCCTTATTGAATTAGTGTCTTTTTTTATATTTATTAGTTTTCAGACCTTTCTTCCTTTCTTTCTTTCTTCCTGTAATCTTTATATTAACTATTCATCTATCTAGTCCTACCTTTGCACTCATATTTCTTCTTTATATTTTTACTTATTATATTTTCAGTTCTCTCTTTCCTACATTATCACGTCTCTTACTTTAATTCCATATTTTCTGTTTCCTCCACGTAATTCATAATCGAATCAGGATATTTTTTTGTGGGTGTTTTTTTATATATATTTTTTTTTAGTAGCCGCCACTTCCTCTTCCTCTTCCTCGTATGGGCAGGAAAAGGAAGAAGAAGAAATGTTGGAGAAGAAAAGATCGATTCTAAACGGAGTTCTTTTTCTTCCTTTCCACATCCTCACTCTTTGAACTTGTGATGGAGGAGGAGGAGGAGGAGGAGGAAGAAGAGGAGGAGGAGGAGGAGGAGGAGGAAGAGGAGAAATAAGAGAAAGAGGTGGTAGTAAGAGAAGAAGAAGAAGAAAAGAGAAGTAGAAGAAAAGAAAAAGAAAAGAAAAAGAAGAAGAAAAAGAGAAGCAGGAGAAGACGTAAAAGAAGTAAACGAAGAAAACGGAGAACAAAAAGAATAAAAAGAACAAGAAGAATGGAGGAAGGAGAGGAACTGAGTAAAGGAGAGACTTGCAGATACTTTTTTTTTCTTATTTCCAAGCTGGCATTGAAGCGACAAAGGTCCGCCAGGGATATGTTTGTCTTTCTCCACCTCTCTGTCTGTCTGTCTGTCTGTCTGTCTATCTGTTTGTCTGTCTGTCTGTTTCCATCGCCTCTCAGTGTCTGCTTACTGGCCTGCCTCCCTGCCTGCCTGCCTGCCTGCCTGCCTGCCCCTGCCTGCCTGCCTGCCTGCCTGCTTGCTTATTTGCCTGTCTATTTTCCTGTCTGCTTACCTCTCTGTCAGCCTGTCTGTATTTTTTTTCTCTCACTCACTCTTCTTTTTTATATTATATTTTTTTTATCTGTGGAAACATATGACATGACAGACATTACATTAAAGTACAGCACGATACATAGTGTACATGTGAACATCTGTCTGTATGTATATGTGCTTGTGTATGTGTTGAATATTGCGTTCCACCCTGTACATACAACATATATATATTCTTTTTTTTCTTTTCTACATTACAAACCATTGGCGCCAATAGGCTTTATGGAGGCTAAGATGGACTGCCTCTTGCCCGTTATTTGTCATAGGTTTATATTTTTTTATAGTATTTGTTTATGGTAATACATTCTAGCGTCGCCTTGGTCATATTCGTACTGGTGTTATTTGTGAAAAGCGTAAAGTGTGGTGTGGGTGGGTGGCAGAGCAGGTGGCTGGGACTACAAGTGTGAGTGGTGTCAGGGTCCTAACAGATGTGTGTGGGTGTGGGTGTGTGTGTGTGTGTGGTGGGGGGGAGGGTGACGTACATATATGACAGCCCCAAACCTGCTGTATCACTGTTTCTTGAGAGGAGGAAACAATCTTGTGCTTAATTATGAGTCTTAGGTCATGTGTCTGTGGCTCTGCACCTGCATCTCTCTCTCTCTCTCTCTCTCTCTCTCTCTCTCTCTCTCTCTCTCTCTCTCTCTCTCTCTCTCTCTCTCTCTCTCTCTCTCTCTCTCTCTCTCTCACACACACACACACACACAAACAAAGCATGATGATCGTGAAAAGTGGTATCGTATTCCCGTAGAGTATATCACCAATAGCATCAATATCCCTAACTCCGGGAAGGTGATGGCAGTGAGTCAGTGGTCGGCGTGTCTATTGATATGGATTGAAGTCTGTTTTACCCTAAGGAGTTACGTATTTCCCAAACTCCATGTTGTGATTGTTATAACTGCACCGATGTAATTTTTTTCGTAACATGATTCCATATTTATCATAGTAATTTCTTTTGTGTGTTTTGAGAGAGAGAGAGAGTGAGAGAAAAAAAAAGACAGAGACAGAGATAAAGAGTGCATACATGTCACACTGTTATCCGCTAGTTACATTATTATTCTGCTCAATTCCTTTTGTTAGAAATTCCCGGATGCAAGTCGTCTAGTCACACTGACGGTACACTCACTCCCACACACACATCACCAAAGTATTCTAGTGATGAGGGATTACTGTCCGCTTAAGGAGTAAGAGAGAGAGAGAGAGAGAGAGAGAGAGAGAGAGAGAGAGAGAGAGAGAGAGAGAGAGAGAGAGAGAGAGAGAGAAGGCAGAAAGAAAAGAAGGAAGCGATGGCCTGCTTGCCTCGGGCCCTCCAGGATTCACTCACTCGCACGCACACTGAACCCCACCCTCGCACGCACACTCAACCCACCCCCGCCCCACCCTGGCCCCACCCTCGCAGCACCCTCGCCCCACCCTGTCCCTGAAGCGTGTCGTGCAAGCAGCCGCCCCTTCACGAACCCATGACTCTCCCCCATGCAGGCAAATCAGTCAACACTCTCCGTAGGGGCTAAGAAGTGGTTGTTTGCTGATTGTCCTCACCCTCTTCCCCCCTCGTAGCCTGGAAGTTAAAGCTCTTGTCTTCACGGCAGGAACTTTTGTTTTATATGTAAAATGGAAGACAGGAAGGTAAATATTACTTCCCGTGGAATGTGTGTGGTAATTGCTGCTCTAACTATAATTACTGAAGAAGAAAAAAAACTTGAAGAATCTGGTTAATTATGTTTTTTTTTATCTTTGTCTTTTTAAATCTTGTGCAATGTTTTGATAAAGGAATGATGGTATTTTTGTGGTTTTCTAGGAATTTAATGAAGGTTTTGAGCAGCTTCTCAAGATTATTTGTTATTATTTAAAGGTGTTAAGTACTATGAGTTAGCCACGTTCCTTTGTGATTCTCTCTCTCTCTCTCTCTCTCTCTCTCTCTCTCTCTCTCTCTCTCTCTCTCTCTCTCTCTCTCTCTCTCTCTCTCTCTCTCTCTCTCTCTCTCTCTCTCTCTCTCTCTCTTTCCGTATACGTATTTCAATTTTTTCCAAGCTCATTTTTCCGCCTTCCTTCTAAGGCATCTATGTATTGTTCTCCTCCTCCTCCTTCTCCTTCTCCTTCTCCTCCTTCTCCTCCTCCTCCTCCTCCTCCTCCTCCTCCTCCTCCTCCTCCTCCTCCTCCTCCTCCTCCTCCTCCACCACCACCATCACATCACCACCACTTCCTCCTCCTCCTCCTTTCTTGACCTTCACAAGCTGACGACCTCTAACTTTGAAGTGGTGTCTCGAAAAAAAATTTGATCAGACACACACACACACACACACACACACACACACACACACACACACACACACACACACACACACACACACACACACACACACACACATATACACACACATACACCTATGCCACGCCCATTCATCCGCCTCATTAGATAACGGCGTCACCTATGTTGAATGTATTCCGTCTGTTACCTATGAAACACACACACACACACACACACACACACACACACACACACACACACACACACACACACACACACACACACACACACACACACACACACAAGACAGTAATAATTATAGGTTGTTAATGTGTAACTTCTATTGTTCCTCTACCACTATCCTACCTTAACTTACCTTCATCCTTAGAATACATAACCACGTCCAACACCATCCAGCACAATCCCCTTTAGTATCCACCTCACCCAGAAGTACATAGCCTCGTCTCAAGTTAACTCCCGGTCTCTCCCTGCCCGAGCCTCTCAACCTTACCTTAAAGTCATCGCTGAGTCCAAGGGTCTTTTCACTGACCTTGGTGCAACTGTTTAAGGTTGAACTCACTCTTGTGCGAACCCTTTCAACCTTCCCAAAGACCTATTCACGCCTGATTGTATTGTCTGTGTCTCTTCGTCTTTGTTTTATCGGAATGCAGTGTTTTTTTCTTAGGAATGCATATTGAGTAGGTAGTGTTTGCCATAGTAATGAAAGTGTATTATTTATTGTATGTATTGTATGTATTATCATTATTATTTAAAGAAGATTGTTGTGTATAGTTAGTTAGTGCAGCAGCAACATCATATTTAATTTTTATATATTGTATTATTTTGTATTTATTATTCATCTGATAATTTATGGATTGTATTATGTGTGTATTTTTATTAAGATTTTTGATAACATAACTAATATCAGGGTGGTTTTTTCCTCTTCCTCTTTTTCCTCCTGCACACACACACACACACACACACACACACACACACACACACACACACACACACACACACACACACACACACACACACACACACACACACACATTCTCTCTCTCTCTCTCTCTCTCTCTCTCTCTCTCTCTCTCTCTCTCTCTCTCTCTCTCTCTCTCTCTCTCTCTCTCTCTCTCTCTCTCTCTCTCTCTCTCTCTCTCTTGCTCTCTTTCTCTCTCTGAAAGCATAATTGGTGGAGGTTCAAGGTGAAAGATTAATCAGAAATGCAAGTAGAGGGCAAGAGAGGTGATACGAGTGGAGGAGGAGGAGGAGGAGGAGGAGGAGGAGGAGGAGGAGGAGGAGGAGGAGGAGGAGGAGGAGGAGGAGACTGACTAGGTCTTTGATGTTCTCACTGTCACGACAAGAGTTACAGAAACACTACGTCACTCACGACCTTTCCCCTTCCTTCCCCTTCCCATCCCTTCACTTCTCTTCCCTTCTCTTCCCTTCCCTTCCCTTCCCTTCCCTTCCCTTCCCTTCCCTTCCCTTCCCTTCCCTTCCCTTCCCTTCCCTTCACTTCTCTTCAATTCTCTTCCCTTCTCTTCTCTTCCCTTCCCTTCCCTTCCCTTCCCTTCCCTTCCCTTCCCTTCCCTTCCCTTCCCTTCCTTTCCCTTCCCTTCCCTTCCCTTCCTTTCCCATCCCTTCCCTTCCCTTTCCTTCCTGGAGGAGAAGGAGGAAAAGAAGAAGAAGAAGAGCAAGAAGAAATAGGAGAACAAGAAGAACAAGAATAAGAACAAGAAAAAGAAGAAAAAAAGAAAAGGAAGAATGAGAAAAAGGAAGAGAAACAAAATAACAACAATTTGCGCAATAACACAGAATCGAGACCTCACCTAGCTAGTCGTGCATTCGGTGGGGGAAAAGGAAATTAGGGCAAAGAGGAGATGGAGGAAGAGGAGGAAGGAAGGAAGAAGGGAGAGAAGGGTGCATTCCCAAAGGCGTTACCTTCCGCCCAATTTCGCCGTTGGCCCCGTGACGGTAGCGCTGGACACAGGCGAGTCACGTGAAGGAAGTGAAACGAGACGAAAGAATAACAAGAGAGAAAAAAAACGGTACTCAGACACGTAAATCGCTGGGAAAAACTTGGTGTGTGTGTGTGTGTGTGTGTGTGTGTGTGTGTGTGTGTGTGTGTGTGTGTGTGTGTGTGTGTGTGTGTGTGTGTGTGTTTCTGTGTGTGTGTGTGTGTACTTCTAGAATGCTTCCTTGAAAAATCATGTTAATGTTAGAATAGTGTTTATTACTAAGATTATAATACTTGTAACATCAATGATAACAAATATAACAAAATATAACCATAACATACAGTAACTAGTTCATAACAGAGAAGATTTGTTGTGTATTGATCCTTAGACATATTATTCACCCACTCTCTTAGAGGTAATCAATAATACTTAAATCATATAGGTTTTTTTTTCTCTTCAAATCACTACAGCTACCTTACATTGTTTTAGTCACGCATTTGGAGGCCAACATTGGATGTCTATATCACTAAATGAGCGAGTGTCATCTCCCTTCACTGGCTTAGCTACAAATTCACGGGACATTTAGCCATAGTTAGACAATACAACTATGACAAATATAGGGAAATTAAATATTATATCACTAAAATTACGTACTATTTGAAAATGCGTAACCTTATATATGTTTATCAATTTCCTTAACGGTTCATTTTATTACAGTAACAAGAACACGTAACGAAAATAGACGTTACACCGTATCAATTCGACGTAATTTGCCTTACATTTCCTGACCCACTTTAGCATGTAAGGTGAACACTGATTTGGCTCTTATTCTGTGACTATTGTGCATTGGTAATAGTAGAAATGGATCAGTCTTCATTGTTCGCCACGAATATACATACTTATGAAAGAAATAGTCATTAACACATGCCAGTCTTATGCACACCAGTTGTACTTAGAGAAAACGCAGTCCTGTATAGAAAAGAAAAATCGTATACAAGATGTCCTGTTACTTACTCATCATAACTTAGATAGATGTAGACGTAAATTATTTAATCTCAATACAAATCGATATTAAGGAGATATTAGGAACTACATATAATCATATAACTCATATACGTACTAGATGAAGAAGTATTCAGTTCATGTGCATCTAACATTACCTTGTCACAACTTATTACCGCTACTTTAATATTTACACAGATCTTTAGTTTAGTTTTTTGTCCTTCATGCAGGTAGTAGAGGGTGATGCTACTTGTATATACTATAATGGAATCCTACGTTTTTTTTCTTTTATTTTCTCTCTCTCTTTCTCTCTTTTTTTCTCTCTCGGCATCATGTGTGACTTTCTTAAACTGGAACACTATATTACTATTATTATTATTATTATTATTATTATTATTATTCATACAGGAAAAGTTTCTCAACAAATCCTAAAGCAAATTGTGAGATCTATAACGTTTATTCCCATAATTTTTCAGGTATCTGTGACAGGAATGGATTTTCGATTTTAGGGCCCGTAAATTTCGACCAGAATTGAGGTCGAACAGGTTTTTTCCATTTTACTACGAAAATATTACTCATAAGGATAAAACGTATTTAAACAAATTCATTAAACCTTATAAGTTCTATATGAAACTGCCATCAAATTTTCAATAGTTTCAATAGTTTTGGAGAAACTTAAGAAAGAATATATGTATTGTGAAAAAAACAAATGTGTACTTTTTCTCGATCAATTACATTCCAATTCCATTTAAATTTCGCTGAACAGAACGGACGCTTCCTGTTCTATCTTTATTAATCCATAAGTTTTTTACGTAATCCTTATACTTTTTGAGTTATTTAACAAAACGTAATTTCTGGTAAAAATTCTAAGGGGGTTGCCTGGAAATTTTCATAAAAATTTCGACACCTCCGAATCTCATGAAAATTGGTACACATAGGTTATCAGTCGTGCTGAACACGAATCTGGACTCAGTTTTTACATATTCACCTTTCTTATTTATTTTCTATCTCTCACTATGAACATATATTTCCATGCTCTTCCACCCATCCTTCCAATTACCTCTGCCTCTCGTCTGCTGAGTAGTAGTATAGTAGTAGTAGTAGTAGTAGTAGTAGTAGTAGTAGTAGTAATAGTAGTAGTAGTAGTAGTAGTAGTAGTAGTAAAGGCAGTAGTAGTAGTAGTAGTAGTAGTAGTAGTAGTAGTGGTAGTGGTAGTGGTAGTAGTAGTTAAAGTAGCAGGAACACCAACAACAACAACAACAGCAACATGCATGCAGCACCAGCCTTCACGTCAGAGCCAATCCAAGGTCACCCTGAACCACATCACATTGGGTTCACTGTGAGAAAACAACTGTTCAAAATATAACCCAGACGTGTCTTGACATTTAGGCAAGATAGAAACATGGTGGAAATACACAATTATAACCAGAGCCTCCACACATAATAGCCAAATCACTGGTAATTTTCAGGAACAGCAAGTTTAGGTTTACACACGAAGGAAGTCTGTTAGGTTGAAAGAAAAAAATTATAGCAGACTCCGTGAAAATTAGTCACGCGTCCGAGGCACCTCAACGCAGGTATAGCAACGGGAAGGTCAATCCTGAAATGAGTTGTTGAAGACAGAGTTCCTTCACTTGTAGAGATGCCAATGATGATGATGATAATGATAATGATGATAGTAAATTGAGGTTTGTCAATGATAATAATAATGTTAATAATGGTAATGATAATACTGATGGTAATAATAATACTTATAATAATATTGATAATAATAATAATGATAATAATAGTAATAATAATAATAATAATAATAATAATAGTAATATTATTATTATTATTATTATTATTATTATTATTATTATTATTATTATCAATGCGAGCAATAATCGATGTGACATCCTTATATGCTGATATTCAAAGCCAGATTTTATTTTACTCTGAAGCAATTATTTTTTTTCTTCACAACACAATCTCTTAACATCCTAACTTTGATAAACACAAACCACATCTAACCTTAAAAACTGGATATTTGCACCACACTCAATACGAGACACTTGATATAAAGCAGTAAACACTAGAGTAAGTGTTCCCTTAGAGTGGGTCATGGGAAACACATCGTGACTGCCTAAACATTGCCTTCTTTTTATCACAACGAGAAATCCTTGTGTTTGCAATTAGCTGTGAGGTGTCGTGCGGAGGAGCCAAAAGCGTCATGTTTGTCTGTTTGCATATCGCAGCGCTAGAGAGAGGAGGACGAGGACGAGGAGGAGGAGGAGGAGGAGGTGGAGGAGGAGGAGGGATGGTAGTGGTGGTGAGAAGGAGGCTACTGTAACGGAAGGGCATCTGAGGACGTGTTGGGAGGCTGGTGTTGAAGATCCTTGTGCGTGGTGGAGAGACACTCTAGGCTAGCCATCAGCAAGCAGAGGCCTGAGGTTGGTCACGCTGCCCACACTTCTCTCGGTCACACTGACAAAGGTGAAGGCGGGTCAGTAGTTCGAAGGGCGACCCACCTAATCCACCTGACCCACCAACCCACCAACCAATCAACCACACTAACCAGGTATAAGAAAGTCGATGTGTCTCTGTAAATATGGTAGTGATGGTGGTGGTGGTGATGGTGGTAGTAGTTAGAGAGTAATGTTAGTTTTGGGGGATTAAAATGGTGTTTATGGTGGAATAAGTGGATAAAAGAGGTCATTATGGTATTAGAAGATATAAATGGTGGAGGTTAATGGTGAAATATATATCTAATAGAGATGGTAATGTGTGAATTTATGTTATACGTGGACACTGCTTTCTTCAGTCTCTAAACTAAACAAAATATACTCTATTATTTTTGTTTCTTTTTGTTTTGCTTATTCAATCTTCTATACAAAGAACACCTATGTACAAATATGTTTTATATAAGTATCTTTTAATTACAGTAGTCGGAAGGAGGAAGATAGAGTCAATGTATACACTTATTGTACCTCTTCTTACTTGCTCTTTTGTACTTTTTGTTTTTAGTAATTATATAAGTCAAATCCAAGGTTTCTGTCACTTCACCTTCATTAATAGATATAATCATAATGATAATGATAATAATAATAATAATAATAATAATAATAATAATAATAATAATAATAATAATAATAACAACAACAATGATATGACAGACTTATACCAAAAAATTCGAAAATCCATCCATGAGATAACTGACTTAACTCTCTCCGTTTCCCTTCCTACAGTTCATCCAATTCAAGTATATTATAGTAATTGCACATGACGTAAAAGGTAAACAAACATACACTGCTTTGTTCATAGTCACTGTGAGGAACATGACAATAATTATAAGGAATATTGAATGTATCTTATTTTTTTTTATCGCAATACAAACATGTTTTCAATTATTCTAAGTGTGTTTTCTCTTACTTTTTTCATGTCTTCCCATGTTGTCTTTTTCTTTCACTTTTTTTGTTTATTTTCTTTGACTAATTAGATGAGTGAAAACAGCTCATTTCTTTTTGTTTTTCATATTCTGTTTAAACGTATTCGTGTGTGTGTGTGTGTGTGTGTGTGTGTGTGTGTGTGTGTGTGTGTGTGTGTGTGTGTGGTGTGTGTGTGTGTGTGTGTGTGTGTGTGTGTGTGTATTTGAACACGCAGATATTTGCATCTTTTTAGTGCCTTGGAATTTCTTGTTTTGGGCAAACCTTTATTGGCTCAGAGCGGGTTCCCACGCTAATCCAGCTGACCATCGCACCCTTTCTCACCTTTACTCATTCCCTCTGCCGCTCCTTTCTTTTTTCCTTCCTCCCTTTCTCTCTCTGTAAAACCAAAGCACCGTTATTTTTTTCTATGCATCAGTTTTCTTTTTTTTCCATATTTTTTTCAGTTCTTTTCGATTTTTTTCTCCTTATTCTTGTTACGTAATTTATTCACTTTCTTTTTTATTGATTTTGCTTTTGTCTCTTTTAATATACTTTTTATTTTGCATTTCTAAGTAATTTTTGTCTTTTCCTTTAATTGTTTTTCCTCTCTTCTTAAATTCTAACGTTTCTTTTTCTCTTGTTTTTCTGATTCATTACTCTCTTTCTCTCTTCTTCATCTTCGCATTTATCTTTTTATGCTTCATTTTGTATTATCTTTATGTTATGTTTATCTTTTTATTATAGTGTGTCTTTGATAAATCATATTACGTCTGGAAAATACATCAGTTTGCTCTTTCCTTTTACACTTGTGATAAATTAACTTTTTTTTTTCTTTACAAGTATAATTCTATACCATTGCCAGTTTCCTGTTAACTATTATCGTAATGTATGTACAATTTATTTCTCTTCCTTATTACTAATGCTATTTTTTCCTCCACCTTCCACTTTTCATATATATAAATGTATTTCTTTCAAGTTAACCTCTTGAGTGTTCATCCTTTCATTTGATTTCCTGATTCCTTTACTTCCTTTTTAAACGATTCACACATACTCTACATCTCACTCCGTTGTATCTCCTTTCCCTTTTCTTCTCCGTCTCCTTCCCTTCACATATCCTCTTTACTTCAGTCTTCCATTTCTCCTTCCTGGACAGTTCACACATCCTCCATATCTCCTTCCTTTCTTCCCAGACGTTTACAGACTTTCCACGCCACCTTGGACACTCTACACACCCTCCAAACTTCCCTCTCCATCTCTCTTGACACTCTATACACGTTTCTTCCTATAGTTTTCCGTTGCACTGTGTACTTCATCCCTTACCACCGTCCCTATCCTAACCTAACCTAACCTAACCTTACCTTTAAATACATCCCCATACAGTCTCAAAGCCGTTGTCTGTTCATTCTTAAAACTGTAAATATATAATACGTTCATTATCGTTCTTCGAGCTCAAGAAGAGGAATGTTTTCTAGACCCTGACGTCATGCCGACAGGACGTCTGCTGTCTGCTCTCTTCCTTTGGTTGTTTTTGGTTCTCTAAGCGACAAGTGGCAGCAACCTCAGGAAACATAAAGTAAACGTAATGGCGAAGAGCTGTAGTAAACAGAAATTGCATCTCCGTCAGTGACCTGTAAGTGACCCAAAGATGACTCAGGCGACGCAGGAGTGGCAGTGAGGAGACCAGACAGTGACGATCAAATGTCAAGGTGACGACCAAGACTGACTTACTGGACAGAGAAGAAAAGTTCATATCACCGCTTTCATGCAAGACCAAGCTGGTGTTTTTACCTTCGTTTCAGTAGATAGAAGTGAAGCTCATTATCTCATTATTGTTGCCAAGTTATGAGGAGAGAAATAAAAGAAACAACAGCTGCAAGACGCACTGTAATGACTGTTGCTTCTGCTTCTCTTTCCTAGAATAAGAGTGAAAAACGTTGAGAACTTGCTTTCTTAAAACGGTACATTCCCGACGAGAAAAAGGTTACCCGGCGTGGCCCTCAGCGGCTTCAGCCTCAGGACGCCCTCGAGGTCAACGGTGGAAGTGGAGGGTGAGGGGAAGGAAAGTGGATGAAGAATTAAAGAAATGTTTTTCGTATAGAGTCTGCTCACGACAACACGAGGAGGAAAAAACAAGGATAGCAATCTGGGTTCTGCTCTGTACTTTACATATGAAGAAATTTCACCTCATGCCACACACGCCCGTCCATGTACTTAACCTGTACACACCCAGCGGACTTCTTGCTGCAGACCACTCATTAAAACACTCGTAACTCTCTTTCAATGGTCTTAAAGCGCGGGGCACACACGCACTTATTTTTTTTTTTTACAACTATAGTCTTCTGCAGCTAAGAAGTCGGTAGGGAAAAACTTGATAAAAAAAAATACTGCTTCCTTTTAACACTAACGATAAATCAACGAATGAGAGTTCTTGTTACGTTTAGTATAATTTTATTTCAACTAATCTTCCGTTATCTTACGTCATCGGATTCTCCATCCCCCTTTCTGCGATACAATACTTCCCCTTCTTCCTTCCTTCCCTTTCTTCCCTTTTCGCTTTTTTTTCTCTCCCGTCCACTCAAAGCCAGACAAGGTAAACCCACTTACCACACTCTTACTCTTCAACATCTCCATACACCGTCACGAAAGACAACAACACTGTTTTTCTTCCCTACATCTACAGTAGCTGTCGAGTCCTTCTGGCCTTCCATCTAATTCTAGTTTTCCCTCTGCTTCAATACCTTGGACATGGGCAGTATTTGTAGTAGTAGTAGTAGTAGTAGTAGGAGTAGGAGTAGGAGTAGGAGTAGGAGTAGGAGTAGGAGTAGCAGTAGGAGGAGTAGCTTGCCTTACCTTGCGGTACATTCGTAAAGGATATTAGCATATGATAACAAGAGGGATTTTTTTAGTTTTAGTTTTATGACTGTTTATGTATCCTTCCGCTACTCTCCCTCCCTCCCCACTTCTCTCTCATATTGTCATTACTATTTCCACTACTACTACTACTACTACTACTACTACTACTGCTACTGCTACTACTACCAATACTACTGCTACTATTACTATTACTACACACACACACACACACACACACACACACACACACACACACACACACACACACACACTCGTTTCATATTACCAAAACATTTCAAGGTACATACACCACTCAACACCAGTAACTTCACAAACACCTCCTCTTCCTTTTTTTCCTTTTCACCCTTTTCCTCCTCCTCCTCCTCCTCCTCCTCCTCCTCCTCCTCCTCCTCCTCCTCCTCCTCCTCCTCCTCCTTCTCCTCCTCCTCCTCCTTTTTCTGTGCTTTTTAAACCCATAGGTAACGCAAACAAAAGGTGTCAATACGCCTTCGTTTACGCAGGCTCGCGAGTACACCCTTCTTGTTTAACTCTTGTGTGTCTTCTTCCATGTGTTAGGTACTCTTGTGTTTGTCTTTTCGACTTCTGGGTATGTGTTGCGTGCTGCTACGTGTCTTTGTATCTTGTTTTATTTGCGGTTTTTTTATTTATATTTTTTTCAGTTTGAGGGATTTGGTTATGTGATTTTAATCCTTATTTTTGTTTTCGTCTATGGTTTTGATTATTGTTTTTATTATTTTTGTATGTGTGTATGTGTGTGTGTGTGTGTCAATCTGTTTTTGTGTTTGTCTGTTT
>JAPQNM010000013.1:20045580-20048080 GCA_029783475.1 Metacarcinus magister
TTAAGAATCTTGACTGAAGGTTCTCAAATCTCAAATCCTAATAAATCAACTTTCATGAAACTCTGCGTTCTATATTACCTTCGATCGTTCTTCTCGCCCTCATGAATGCTGACTTCATATTACAATGGCCTTGTCTGCTCATCTAGGAAGTTTACATCTCTCATGTGTAAGGAAGTTCCACTCACACTGCATTAGTGAACTGTCACAAATATCTCTTGGGTATCTTCTATACCGCTATTTTCATGATTAGTGCTCATTTCAACTTGCTGATTGCATGCTTCCCTCACCCGCTGTGCCGCTGTGTGAGAGTGTCTACTTGCATCCTGTTCTGTCCACATTATAAGTTCATGAGTTAAATTGTCTTTACTCCTTCATTCCTGTCACAAATAAACTCTATAACATTATTATCTCATAACACTTAATTTTCTATCTTCTTTTGCCTTGAACTCCTATCAAGAGAGCGTTATCAAGACAACTTGGGAACAAAAATTTACCTTGACAGATAAATTGTTGTTTTTTTGTTTTTTTTTGTAAGTGAGTGTTTTTTTTGTATCGGTCTCATAGCTCTTGGTCAATGTTAAATGTTAAATTTTCTCTTTCTCCCGCTTTCTCTCTTTCTCTCCTACTCTCCTTCTCTCCTCTCTACTGAATTATTGTCGCCCTTACAATACAAAAAAATGATGCATTATAGATACACATTACAGTAATGACACACACACACACACACACACACACACACACACACACACACACACACACACACACACACACACACACACACACACCCACACCCACACACACACACAGCAGGGACACTTCCGCTCATTAGCCGCGCGATGAAACATCATAACGTTACTGTTGTCTGGATAACCTTTATGACTCACTCTACTGCTGCTGCTGCTGCTGCTGCTGCTGCTGCTGCTGCTGCTGCTGCTGCTGCTGCTAATGGTGTGTCTGTCGCTGTGGCAGTGAAGGGGACGAGGACATTGACGGTAAAGAAGGCTGTGGTGAGTGAGGGTGGTGACGGCTGGACTCCGTTAGACGCGTGTGAGTGTTGCCTTCACCACCGCCGCCGCAGAATTGGATACTTATTATAATTTGTTTTCCCTCTCGGTTGTCGGGACTCCCTCACCGACCGTCAAATGGTGGTGGTGGGGGTGGTGTTGTTCCTGGTGGTGGTGGTGGTGGTGATTATAGTGATAGTGATAGTGTAACTAGTAGTGTTGGAGTGGAGTTTGTGGTTCATTGTAATGCTTGAACGTAAATCATGTGCAAGCAATATATATATCTGATACACAGGCAGGTAAATGTATTTTTTTGGGGGGAGAGTTATTATATATTACACTTTACTAACATTGAGGAGGAGGAGGAGGAAGGGGAAGAGAGGAGGAGGAGGATGACCACTGGTGTTAAAATGAAGGTATCAAAGAAAGCAATATAATAAGTAGTGAATAGAAGTGGATGAGGAAGGGGCTCGTAGTGTGGTGGTCACCAAGCAGAACAGACAAGAAGTAAAGGGAAGACGTGAGCTTCCTGCCACCCATCACCAGGTCACCACACCTCGAGCCAACCCAGGAGCGGGGAAGGAAGAAACGACCAAAAAGAAATAGATATAATTAAAATGGAATGACGGGGATAATGAGCGGCAGAAGTTGATGAAAGAACAGAAGAAAGTAAATATAAACAAGAAAAGAAGAAAATGTTATACACGCTTACCCGCGGTCAGAGTTCCACATGTAATATTGGGAATTTTGTTTAAAGGACAAATTGATGATTTGTTTTTTGTCTGACTCATTCATTTGTTATGAGTTAAAGAAAAGTCATGAATTGTAACTATTCCGATGGTCTCATACATACGTTTTGGACTTACATCGTACGTGCTTGCTTATAGCAAAATAAAGTTTCCAAGCCTGAGTGTATTAAACACTCCAAGCAAAACGTGATTTTTCTTTGATACATCAATTAAAGGAAGTGGACAGTACAAGAAAGGATCAAGTGAAGAAAACACTTCAGCTCTTTTCAGTTCCGTGTGTTCCCCCTTCCTGCCAAGGATCGGTTGGGTGACTGAGTCAGTAGCTTTAGAATTATTAGATATATGTTACTTTGTTCAAGCTTTCAAGTGCGGAGAATCTGAAGTGTCCTCTGTGTGCACCGGGCGGCGCCATGCACACCTGTGTTGTCAGGAAAGGATTGTTAGATGAAACACCTGGAAATTGTTACACGTCTCAAGAAGGGAAAGAAAATCTTGATACTTCGAAACTGATGTTTAGCCAACAAAAAATCATACTTCCATGTGGTTACCAGCAGGAAGTTTGTCCCTTCTTTGGGGAGAGAGAAAGCTGCCTTATACATCAGTTCCTTTTGACATGTACTAATTGGGATAAATTCTGAACACGGTAGTAATCTTGCCTTTGTCTCTGGTATGGCGTCGAGATGTATAATTTTGTGTCGTGTGTGTGTGGTGAAGGGGGGGCGGGTGCTGTGACAAGAAGCAGAAGGA
>JAPQNM010000013.1:20055580-20058080 GCA_029783475.1 Metacarcinus magister
CCTAAGGTCCTTGAGGCCAGTGGAGCCGTCTGTCCCTGTCTTCGGGTTGACGGAAAGTGAGACAGAAATACACATGATCACATCTTTTCATTCTTTTTCGTGTACGGGATATGGCAGGTGTCAGGGATGTACAGTACGTGTCAAGTCTCAACCCTGACAGAACCGAAAAAAAAGTGAGCATCATATAAAAGGAAGCAAAGTAAAACGTCTTGTGAATGATCATAAAATAGTGCAACATATACGTAATTCATTAATATGTAAACTGAGAGTATTTTTTTTTCATAGTTGAAAAAAAACCACCAGATTACGTTTAATGTATATCATGGTGGGAAGGTGGGAAGGAAGTGCATACAAACAAGGGTGCGAGAATTAGCACCAATAGGCACAGATAGGCGGGCGTCCCACATAAGCATAGTCAATGAGGTCGAGTTTGGTTCACTAACACCACTTCATCGTTGATCTTTGTTTGTTTGTGTTTCCTACATATGCACTTGTTAATTTTCAAGTCTGTGTTATGTATCGATTCCAAATTACTCTCCTTTATTTTATAGAACTTCCACTTCTCATTGAGGGACGAGGTAAGGTAAGGTCTGGGATAGGAGGGATGATCAAGAGTTTGACCGTGACTGCTTCGAGAAGACCGCCAGGATACACGTCTTGACCCCATGAGGTCGTGTGTATGTGTGTGTGTGTGTGTGTGTGTGTGTGTGTGTAACACTTAATCAAACCAAACTCAACTCTTCCTGTGTCTAGGATATCATTAGAAACCTAACATATAATATATTTTTTTCATTGGCTATTGTTAGTCTCACGTGACAATGTGATCATTAGCGAAGTGTTGGTGACCTGCTTAAAATCACTTCAACCTCTACTTACTCTGCACACACACACACACACACACACACACACACACACACACACACACACACACACACACACACACAAAACACCCACATATCATTTCCTTGTTCGTTGTTCAGAGGTTCTCCAAGAAAGGAAAATCGTGTAGGAGGTTCATTACACACAGTTCAAAGCCCCAAGGTGGTGGTGGTGGTGGTGGTGGTGGTGGTGGTGGTGGTGATGGTGGTGGTGGTGGTGGTGGTTGTGATAGTGGTGGTGGTGGTGGTGATGGTGGTGGTGGTGATTGTGGTGGTGGTGGTGGTGGTGGTGGTACAGTCACTCGTCTTTGTGTTAAAATCCCCTCAGGCTCATACCCCTCCACACTTCCCCTCCCTAATTCTCCCTCCCTTCCGCTCTCCATCTCTCTCCTCCTTTCCTTCATCCTTCCCCCTATCCCCCTCTTTCTCTCCTTCCATCCCCCCTCCATTTACCCAAGGTACGAACATCGTTTCAAACGCCTCGAAGCAGGATTCGGAATTAGCTGTTCGATTCCTCTGATGACACGAAGGTAAATACAGTTACGTGCAAGACTTCGTTGACGAATCTTTTTTTTGGAATGTGTGATTTTTAACCTTCCTGGTCTTTACCTCTTTTTCTTTTTTCTTTTTTTTTCTTTAATGCGCTTTGTCTGTCCTTACTGTACCGATTTTGGTCACTCGTCTGTTTTCTTCCTCGTTTTTCTTAAGTCGGTTAGAAAAATGCCCTAATACTGCATGTTAGATTATATTACATTGTGCCAGAGACTTCATGGAATACAAAACTAATACTCTCTCTCTCTCTCTCTCTCTCTCTCTCTCTCTCTCTCTCTCTCTCTCTCTCTCTCTCTCTCTCTCTCTCTCTCTCTCTCTCTCTCTCTCTCTCTCTTTCTCTTTCTCTTTCTGAATCCATCCGTTGTACGCAAACACAATAAAATAACACACCACACACACACACACACACACACACACACACCACACACACACACACACACCACACACACACACCACACACACACACACACACACACACACACACACACACACACACATACACACACACACACACACACACACACACACACACACACACACACAGCCAAAGCACCGCAACTGGACAGAATTTCACTTTTCATCCCTTGGGTTTGTACTGTCAACAGGCAAACGCTACACCATCTTTTCTTGGAGGAGGAGGAGGAGGAGGAGGAGGAGGAGGAGGAGGAGGAGGAGGAGGAGATAAAAAAAGAGGAAAAAAAAAACAGTTCGAGGTCGATGGGACAAAAGTAGGAGGCGGTGGAAGAGGAGGAGGAGGAGGAGGAGGATAGATGCTATATGAGAAGAGACATTATAGGAGTGACCGAAGAAATATTAGTGTCAACGAGAGCGAGAGAGAGAGAGAGAGAGAGAGAGAGAGAGAGAGAGAGAGAGAGAGAGAGAGAGAGAGAGAGAGAGAGAGAGAGAGAGAGAGAAGGAAGAAGAGGAAAATGTGTAGGAGGAGGAGGAGGAGGAGGACCCACCAACACACACATTATAATTCATGAGTGCATTTCTCGTGATATGAAAGGTCAGTGTTAACCACAACCACCCCTTCCCCCTCCTCTTCCCCCTCCTCTTCCTCCTCCTCT
>JAPQNM010000013.1:20063080-20068080 GCA_029783475.1 Metacarcinus magister
CGAAAAGAGAGAAAAACAGAGGAGAAAACATACATAAAGTGTGAAACATGATCAAGGTGTTAAGACTTATAACGATCTGGAGAGGAAATCTAATCTAAGCGTTAAGTACTGAAGAGGTGAAGGAGTTAAATGAGTACAAGGCAAGGAAAAGATTTGCTATGATGGTGGGAAACGAATCTAGTCTTGACATCCCTTCACTTCCCTGGTCAGGATTAGAACAACGAGCGACTATACACTAGACAGTCTTGTGATGTATTACCTGAGCTCTAGGTGTCCAGGTTAATGGAAGCGGCGTTTAATTTCTCCTTCCTCCTCCTCCTCCTCCTCCTCCTCCTCCTCCTCCTCCTCCTCCTCCTCCTCCTCCTCCTCCTCCTCCTCCTCCTTGTATGTTATTTTCATTTGGCCTGCTTGGTCTAATGAATAAATTAGATTTTCACCTTGGTTCAGGATAGACCATGTACAGTTTTTTTTTCGTTATTTGTTATTGTGAAGGTGAACTTTGTTGAAGGCAACGACTTCCACATGTGCGTGCGTGCCTGCGAGCGTGCATGTGTGTTGAGTGATGAGTGTTGGTTTGCGTGAGTGGAGTGGAGTGGAGTGTAAATGATGGAGTGTTCTTAAAGTCGTTTCAAGACTCACTCAGCAACGCTTTAGTGGGTTTATGGATGGTCATTGACTGTATTTTGTTGTTATTACCTGGTTGTTATTCAATGTGGTGTTAGGTTACCATAGAAATCTTATATAGTGAGAGGTTAACCCAGTCCATATGAATAGTAACTCCTGTGACTGCCGCTAGGTGGCTCTGCGCGCAATATTGTTTCACCTTGTGTCAATATATGTTAAATGATAAATACAGTCATGGTGCAGATAGGGTTTACTTTTAAAGCAAAGGAAACATGGGGTTACCATATTCTAAAAAGTAGGAATAGTGATGGTATATCCTATTGTTGTTGGATAGGTATACCAGGCTATAAAATTACTGTAATTAAGCAAGGAATAAGCATGAATTAACTGAATATGGTCCTTTGCCACAACCCTGCATATTATTTCACCCAATAGCGACCCTGGAATATAAGAAATGGTGGCAGCAAGTTAATTGTATCATTATCTCTATAATAAGTTTAAACTCCATGTTTTGGCTCTGAAAATATTTGATAAATATTTCACATACATTCATATGAACAGTCATGCAATCTTGTTTGAGTGAATTGCAGTATAAAAGGAAGTGAAACAAGGGTTACTAATTTGTCATGGTTAGAGATGTCTCCTACATTATTATAACTGGCTACCTCCATGTTGTGAGAGAGAGAGAATATGTTAAATCAAGAACACTACATCCGGAACAAGGACGGTTTAATATTCATACTTCACAAGGCAAGAAAGTAGCAAAAAATTCTCAACAACGGTATCTTGGAAGAGAAAATGTGTATAATAACATGATCACAGACTTTTCTACGACACACTTCAGGTTCTAAAAATGCAAGTGGAAATATGTATAAGTTACCCATTCTTAGTCCACGCCATGCTGTGTTTCCTGTGAGTATGCGTGCGTGTGTGTGACAGTGTGGGTGATCATGGCAGAACTTCCTAACATACCAAAAACAGCTCAATAGTTATAAATACTCCAGTTAAAGCTTCTAAATTGATCCACCACCGCAGAGGATACCACCACTCTTAGTTCTCGTGTCCACTCCCACCTAGACCCTTCTCAGCCACCATCGGCACGGCTGAATTCGGTTTTGGTGAGCGGTGGAGGCATACCAGACACTTTAACAGTTCCCACGATTGTTCCCCACACTTAAGGACGTGAAAGAGACGTGAAGAAAGATATATAGAAATAGATAGAGAGAGAGAGAGAGATAGAGAGAGAGAGAGAGAGAGAGAGAGAGAGAGAGAGAGAGAGAGAGAGAGAGAGAGAGAGAGAGAGAGAGAGAGAGAGAGAGAGAGAGAGAGAGAGAGAGAGAGAGAGAGAGTAGCATAAAAATCAGCACACAACATTCATCATATACATGGCTTTTGTAGTTATTCACCTAAATGATAATACAGTGTTTATTTAGAAATGTTTTGCAGGATGTATAGGCATTTCCGTTGTAGCGTATGTCTGTTAACACCAAATATATGGATCTAAGGAAGGTACAATTAACTGTATCCTTGACGTATATTATGTTTCAAAATCTTACGTTGAGTTGAAGAGGAAGAGTCATGTAGAGAGTGAGTGTGTCGTGACTGGCTGCATTCACCATCCATTACCCATAACAAGACAGCTATTGGCTCGTAATGATCATGACATCAATTGGCTGTCAGGTGTGGAAAGCAAAGCAAGAGGATAATCTAATACCTTGTTGCATACCATGGTGTAATTTTTTTTTATATATATAAAGTTTGTAGTGAGTTACTGATACTGATTTGATGAGGTAAAATACTTTTGAAATATATTTTATCGTGAATTATAGAAGATAGTTGTGTTTTGCGTATGTATTTGAATGTAATGGCGTAATATAATTTTTTTTCTGATTTACCTGTAAGCAAACCAAGTCAACAGATGGAAGAAAGTAAAAAGAAGAAGGAAAATGAAAAGTAAAATTCTGGGGAAAAGTTGATAAAAAAAAGAACGATAGATTAGAAGTAAAACCTGATTCAATTTTCGGACGGTAGTGTGCTCCCTCCCTCCTTCCCTTCTTCCCTCTCTCCCTCCCTCCCTCCCTTCATTTTCTTCCCTTCCCTTCCTTGAAACCACCAACTGACACGAGGAAAGTTGCTGCCAAGGAGAATCAATTGACTCCGATTAGAACGTGATAAACTAAGAATTCTCACGCTGTACGAACGCGACTTCCCTCTCTCGCCTCGGACGTGTCACTGGCACTCCACAAACTCACCGCAACTCACATAGGAAATGGTCGTAAAATAAAGGAATAAGAATGTTCACTTCCAGAAGCTTTTTGTTCTTAAATAACACCGAAAAATCAATATAAATGACGGTATAAATAATTAGATGTTAATAGTAAGTGTTGCACAGTAGATGATAATGATAATAGTAATGATATTGATAACAATAATAATGATAATGATACCTAAATCACCCATTAGTAATGATAATGATATTAATAATTGAAATAGTAATAATAGTAAAAATTATAAGCATAGCAACACACACACACACACACACACACACACACACACACACACACACACACACACACACACATACACGGTCCATTGTGGTCTATGCCAACTAACATTTACTTTCTTGGGATGAGAATGAAAATGAAATAGTGACAACATCGTAACTATTAACATCCACAGTTGTTACACATAATCACTACAGCCACATAATTAAGTAATGTTGATGCTAGCTAACACTTCTTCTAATTCGGTAAAACTTAATGGGTACAGCACTGATCTGGTAAACTGTAACGGCCACGAAGTCTGTTTTCCCTGCAGTTTTGTGGGTGATTCTAAGACGAATGTTGAATAACACAAACGCAGTCAAGCAATATAAAGAATCTGCATAACACTGTTAGGGAAGAGAGCAGATTCATCGACAAGGATTCGTTTTTAAAGTATACGAAAAAAAAAAAAAAATCAATTCAACTAACGCCCTTATATATTTTTTCTTATTATAATTTGGTTTCTTAAAGTCGTGTTGTGGTATTATGGTAATATAGAACATTAAAATAAAAGATTCATTCCATACAACAACTGAAGAGCTAACCTAACCTAACCTAACCTAACCGAACCTATCTTTCAATAAACTATGTCGGATTCGCCAGATTCCTCTGTGCCATATCCAAACTATGTGTTTACTTTTGTGACCACAACACTTTTCCTTTGAGTTTTTTATTTGTATGTCATTGTGGTCAATAAAACTAAATTTATCGAATGTTACACAACGTTAAAAAAAAAAAACAGGAAGTAAGCACTTTATTTCTCTCTCTCTCTCTCTCTCTCTCTCTCTCTCTCTCTCTCTCTCTCTCTCTCTCTCTCTCTCTCTCTCTCTCTCTCTCTCTCTCTCTCTCTCTCTCTCTCTCTCTCTCTCTCCTCTCATCTCTCTCTCTCTCTCTCTCTCTCTCTCTCTCTCTCTCTCTCTCTCATTTTGAATCTAGGTGCGTTCTGTTAATGATGGTTATAAGTCGCTTCCTCTGTCACCTGCAACCAAGTAACTGATAACTGTCCGTTCCACACGTGGTATTCAGTCCCACTCTCCGTGTGGACGCCAGCGCCGCCTAACGGTTCGCAGTGGACTATAGCGGTGGCGAGAAAGCGACGTCAAGATAATCATAATGATTATCACGTGAGTTCACTTCAGTGATGGAGAGGAACATAAGTCCAGGTGATGAAGTATGTTTTCTTGTTTATGACTTCTGTGACTGCTGCTACTACTATTAATACTACTTCTGGTGCTGCTGTTCCTTCCTATTCCCATTACTCCATTACTACTATTGTACAATAACAATGATAATAATGATTGAAAAATAAATAACAATCATTGTAGAATAAGCATAGACAGAAAAGAAAGAATAACAAGGGAAAGAAAAGGAAAACAATTTATTTGCATCAACAGTAGATGCAGCAGCAGCAACAACAACAACAATAACAACAACAGTAACAGTAACAGTAACAGTAACAGTAGTAGTAGTAGTAATAGTAATAGTAGTAGTAGTAGTAGTAGTAGTAGTAGTAGTAGTAGTAGTAGTAGTAGTAGTAGTAGTAGTAGTAATAATATCAGTAGTAATAGCTACACTGCAAAAACTGAACTATAATAAGAAATTTCTAATGGAGTAATAACATTTAACTTAATGGCGTGAAGCAACTCTGACAACATAAAGAAAGATAAACAAATAGTAATTCAAACCACCTTCCTTTCTTCCTTTCCTTCATCTTTTCTCTCCTCCTCTTCTTCCTCTTTCCATTTGTCTTCCCTCCCCTTCCTTTCTTCCTTCTTATATGTACCTAAACACCCTTCCTCCTTCCGTTCCCTCCCTGCTCTCCCTACGTAGCTA